>PVKB01001801.1:0-358773 GCA_004027205.1 Ctenodactylus gundi
ACATGGGCAAATGTAGACACCACCAGAATAATGAGGCTAAGTGGGTTTAAAATCCCCTTGGACGATCGCCTCTGACAGAGTGGTAAGGCAGCAGGGCGTAGTGGTGCCTGTCATCCCAACACCCCCAAAGGCTGAGGCGGGGGCATTGACAGAGTCTCCACCTGGGCAATTTACTGACTTAACTAAATTCTATGTCAAGTAAACAATTTAAAAAAGAAAAGACAGATTAAAGAATCCAAGTTCTTATATTTTCCAAAATTTTAACAAAGAATTAATTACCGTGATTACAGCACAGTAGTAAAAAAAGAACAAAAATAATAAGCTTAAATGGTGTTATATGTTCTTCCCTGTTCCAAATTGCACATTCACAGTCAAAATGAAAGTACAAATCATATTGTTTCATGTTGACCATCTGGAATTAAAAAAAAAAAAAACTACCCTTCATTTTCTTCCATTATAAATATCAGTCATAACTAGTTAGCATTGTCACTCCCACTACTGTATGGCTGTCACTGGTTTGGATTATCCTGCTATGGGGCTTTGAAGACGCTTGGTGCTGGGCACCCAAGCGATCAGAGGAGTTTGTTACTGTAATGTTGCTGCGATGGCTGTTTTTACTGAAGATGAATCGCCCAGTCAGATAGTAGGAATAAATGACTAATTTGGTAAAATTAATCACACAAGGCAGAGATTATTACTTAACTAAGACTGAACACAAGTGTCTAGACCTTTGATAAATTCATGAAGCATCATCTGCTATACTGTTGACCCAGTTTCTCAAGTATCAGAATTCTGGTCATTATTTTTCACTCTTTTTTTTTCCCCTTATATTTAAGATAGTACCTGAATACTTCAGAAATTTCATAAAAACCTTCAAGATATTTTGCCCACTTTTTCAGTTTTTACTGTATTTAACTCCTTTTTATAGGACCAATATAATGCACTTTTCAATATTCCATCTTCCTTCCTTCCTTCTTTCTTCCTTCCTTCCCCCTTTTCTTCCTTTCTTTCCTTCTTTCTTTCTTTCTTTTTTTTCTTTCTTTTCTTCTTTCTGAACTGAGCAATGAACCAAGGGCTTTGTGTATATTAGACAAGTGCTCTACCACTGAGCTATATCCCTGGTCTTCTTAGAACTTTCTAATATCCATTTTTTTCAAACATTGTTAGAATTACTAAGAATGTTTTCACAACTTAGTTAAAGTTGTACTTCATATTTTTACAGGAATTTTAGATAAATTGTACAATTGAGCCAAAGACAGAGAGTTTCCACTCATTCTTATATTTTTATGTTGATTTTAGCTTGATTTTTACTTATATATTCTTCTGTTTTTATAAAATAAATTCTAACAGAAAAATAATGATCTTGTTTACTGATTGACTTATTTCTTCTTAGAGATTTTTTCTAATACTCCTTCATGAAAGGCAAAATGATAATGCAAATAAAAACGGAAGATATCAAAATATTAGCTACACGGCAATAAATGAGAATTCTCAACATCGTATTGACCGATCAGTAGAGTGCAGACAGAGATGCAAAACGGACATGGCCTGTTTCACTATTCTGCGCTAGATAATCTTACATATTCTTGTTTATTAACCTAAAACAATTTACATTTTTTCATGAGTCTGTGCATTGTCTATTAAAGGAAGTAAATAGAGTATATTAATCCAGAAATACTGCATCAAGTTTCAGCCAAGATCTCCCACGCATCTTTCAGAAGTCATATGTACATCATTATTTTCTGCCTGGCAGCGTAGCTTTTTCTTTCTTTCTTTCTTTCTTTCTTTTTTTTTTGCTATAAAATCAACATTTTTAAAACTTATTTAGACATTGCTTTGATTATTTTAGGGTAGGTCCCAAGTATCATTGGTGTTGATTTGTATTGACAACATGTAACTGAAGCTTGGGTTCCCCTCTCCCTTTCACTCATCTCTCTCTCTCTCTCTCTCTCTCTCTCTCTCTCTCTCTCTCTCTCTCTCCCCCCCCCCGTGTGTGTGTGTGTGTGTGTGTGTGTGTGTGTGTGTGTGTGTGTGTGTGTCCTGTCTTCCTTCTCCAACTCCCCTGTAAGGCTGTAGGACAAGAATAGAAAAGAAGAGAATCACCAGAACTATTCAAGGTTCTGGTTGCTCCATCATCTCCTTTGAGGTCTTTCCTTGCATCTCAATTACATACACTAAATTATTGATTTCTAAAGAAGAAAATTAGCTCATGGTGAATAAGATTCTCTTACAGAATCTGTGGACTAAACTTGTGTTCTAATTTGAACTTCATAAGTTATTAAATATTAAAATTTTAAATAAACTAAGCTTCTTTCAAGTCAGTATACAATTTTTTGAGTATAATATAAATTCTTCCCAAAATATTCCCTTTTCTTGAATGGTACTCCTAAGGGTCACGCTGGGAATCCTCCCACTGCAGTTTCGGCTGCTGACCAAACTTCTAAAGCAGATAACCTGGGTGTAGTACAGAGAAGACAGAGAGAGGGATGAGGGAGGGAGAGAGAGAGAGAGAGAGAGAGAGAGAGAGAGAGAGAGAGAGAGAGATTCTGTGCTGTTTAAAATTATTCCTAAATTTCATGTTTGTGTACATGTTCTGAAATATGTATGTATGCATATTTCATATATCCATCATACTTAAATTTGTTTCTTTTAACCTAATATAGTAGGAGCCAATTTTCAGCTTCTCACTCTGAACCTCAGGCAAGATTGACTTCTTCAATGCAAAAATCAGTCTGTTTTTTAAAACTCTACCTATGAAACGTCCCTAGGCAGAACAAGTCTAGCAGCATCTGCAGCAGCTCCCACCCAGAGCAGTTGCACATTCATGAGGAAGGACGTTATTTGCAAATATGGGAAATGCAGCCCTTAGATCTAATCTTTGCTCTGCTGACTAGGAAAGAAAGGCAAAAAGCTTTCTGCAGGATTTTAGAGCTTGGTTGTAATTATGCACATATAGATGTCAAATAGAATAACCCTTGTAAGTAACAATAAATGTAGGTGAATCATTTTATTAACCTTTTTTATTTGTCATTTATTGGATAAGTGACCTTTCCAAAGCTGTTTAATTCGTTTAAGTTATTATAACTTTGAACAATACTTAGAAAAGAGAGTTATTTTATTACTATGAGGTCGTACTGTTAACAGTCAAAACAAATCCCAGAAGAAATTGTGTAAGAATAAATGGAACTGGCACCCTTCTTGCTATGTAAGTCTGTTATGCTAGTAGAAGTGATATTTTTAAAGCATCCTGTAATCTTCATGTAATTGTTTCACAAAATCATAAAATCAGAAATGACCTAGAAATTAATGTAAATGACTTTATCTCCTGATTAAAAATGGTAACAAAACAAAACTCAGCGTTTTCATACCATGAAGCCAGAAAGCTGCTTAATAGAGTATAAGTAGAAATAAATACTTCCAGATAATCACTTATTTTTGTTCTATTAATTTACATCACCTTCTTAACACCCCAAATCAGAAAATGTTTGCTGCTGTATGAGGCATGTAGCGCTGTGTTTAGAGATCAGAATGCTTGCTTAGCATGCATAAGACTTTGGTTCAAGCATCAGTACCACAGAAATCAAGTTAATGAAAGAAAAAGGAAAGAAAGAAAGAAAGAAAGAAAAGAAAGAAAGAAGAAAAAAGAAAAAGAAAGAAAAAAGAAAGAAATAAAGAGATTTGCCTATGCCTATAGAATAACAACACAAAACTCAAGTACTACTTTCTTACTTCAGTAAGAGTTGGTTTAAAGAAAAAACATGACTTGATTGTTTTCTTTAAAAAGTAGGCAATAATCAAACTTACTATCAAACTGAAGGAAAAGAGTTCTTTTGTGTATATTATGTAATGTTTACATGTATCTCCAGATACACAAACCTTTATTTTGAGAGCCAGAGGTTTATTTCTCAATAGTAGGCAAGTAAGATGATACTTCCTTTTTTTGTTATATACAGTTAAAGTCTTCAACAAAATTATTTTCCTGTCCTTTCTGTTATGTTTTCATGCAGAATTTTTGTGGAGGGAATATGCCTGTCTTTATTTTTCTTTCTTTCTTTCTTCCTTCTTTCCTCTTCCCTCTCTTCCCTCCTTACTTCCATCCTTTCATTCTTTCCTTCTTTATTTCTCTTTCTTTCCCTTTCATTTGCCTTGTCAAATGCAGTTTTCCTTGTTTTTTCCATTTTATTGATACGTATAGGTGCAAAATTAGAGGTTTACAGTGATCTTGAGCATTTTGTGCACATACATATCTTGGCTAGGTTATAAGATCTTTCCCTCTTTCCTTTTGACCCACCCCCGACCCATCCTCCACCCCTTCCCATTATTTTCCACATTAAGTTCCAGGAGATAATTGTGATCTGGGTCTCTCATATCAGAGAGACCATTCTATATTTCACCTTCTGCTTCTGACTCACTTTGCTACGCATGATAGTATCAAGTTTCCTCCATTTACTTACAAAAGCCTCCAGTCTATCTGCCTTTATAGATGCATAGTATTCCATTGTGTATAAATACCACGGTTTGTGTATCCATTGGTCTGTTGATGAGTATTTTGGTGTCTTCCACATTTTAGCTATTGTTAGTTAGTCGTGCTGCTATGAACATAGGTATACATGTATCTCTGTTACGTGTTGAATGCAAATCAAAACATGCTAAGATGCCATCTAACTCCAGAGAAATCGGCCTATATCAACAACTCTAACAACAATCAGTGCTGGCGAGGCTGTGGGGGAATTGGAACCGTCCTGCACTGCTGGTGGGAATGTAAACTGGTACAATCGCTATGGAAAGCAGTATGGGAGTCTCTCAAAAGACTGGAAGTAAATATTCCCTTTGATCCAGCGATACCTCTTCTTGGAATACTCCCCAATGAGTTTTCCCTGTTTTATCAAACATTTGATTCTCTCTACCATGATTTTTCCATAATGGATCTATTTATTCATTAAATAAAATAATAAAGTAAAAGAATAGACAATGCTATTTTGTTTCTCAGAACTAACTTAAAGTTTTTTGTAAAGTTCATTTAATTTATTTGACATGTTTTATTATTCTATAAATAAGGAAATTTGAATTTATCCTCAATCCCTCTGACATGATGCCCGTGACCCTCCTGGATGCCCTGCTGGTGCAGGACCCCTCCATGGTGTTTGGTGCTGTCGCTGAGGCTTTTCCTTTTCATATGTTCAACAAATTCGGTTCAGTTCCAAATAGAATTGTGCAGGTCCACTTTTTCCCCATGTATGTAGTTTATGTTATTGCTGTCACAATTGAATATTCCCATACCATGCTTCCATGAACTTATTTGATACTCATACACACCTTTCTGTGTGTGTTTTCTTTTGGTCCTTCACAAGAATTAATGGTGACTTACATACCACCACTACGATATGGTAGTATCCTAAATTTAACTAGATCTATTGTTATGAATGAGATTTATAGTTTGGTATCCTTATTTGTGTACTTATTTCTTTGTTTGTTTGACACAGGGTCTCCCAGTGTAGCCCAGTCAGGTCCTGAACTCACTAACTAGCCCTGTTGGGTCAATAACCTCCTTGTTTCAGCATCTTGAGTGTTGAGATTTCAGAGGTGTGCCATCAAGCCTAGCTTTATATGGTACTGAGGAATGAAACTCAAGATCTGGACCTTATAAGCTATTCCTCCAGCCACTGGTATATATTTTTATAACAGCTTGTCCTTTTTTCGTTCACTGTGAAGGCCTTCCTTAAGTGTTTGTGGTAGGTCAGATCTAGTGATGAAGGACAGTCTCAGATTGACTACTATTATTATTACTTATTGGAAGGCCTTTTACATCTCATTTTTGAAGGGCAACAGGACACGTCCAATAGATATACTACTGGAAACGGGTATGGTTGATTTTTCTTTCAGCGCTTTGATTTCACTACTCTACTTCAAGCTTGCAAGATCTCTCCTGAGAAACCTACTGACAGTTTTACATAAAAATTCTTTGTAAATTTATTGTTCCTTTTTTCTTGCATCAAAATTAACATTATTTGGATGTGTATTGCCTTTTTAACTATAATGTGCTTATGTGGGCTTCTTTGAGTTCACCTGGACATTAATGAGCTCCTGTATTCTGGATGTGCATTTTATTTTCTAGATTTCAGTCATTTCTTTTCGCCATTCTTAAACTATCGGAGTATGTGTATTGTTCCACTGATACCATGTTCCTTATCCTGTAAGATTTCTTCATATATTCCTTCAATTTTCATTATACTTTTCTGATTGAAGTTTCCAAAGATCTGTCCTGAAGTTTCTAATTCTTTTTCCTACTGCTGCAGTCTTCAAGTGAATTGTTCATTTGTTGTTGCTGTTTCCAGCTCTAAACACGTGTTTTGTTCCTTATTTTGCCTTCTTTTCCAAGTATCCCATTCCTCATCATTTTCCCAAGCACAGAGTGTATCTTGAGAGTCGTTTTGATTTTCCCCTTTGATACACATACTTCTCTTTCCTTGGAGTTGGTTTCTGAAATTTTCTTCAGATCGGGCCACTTTTTATTTTTTTTCTCATGTTAATTATAAGTTTATATGTTTAAACAATTAAAGCAAAACAAAGCAACCACAACTTACAGTTTTTATAGATTCATTTCATGTATGGAAAGACTGGTGCCACTCATCCTGGAACTTTTCAACAATCCGTTATGATTATGTCTTAGAGGGACTTGATTATGTACATTTTTATGTATAAAGATATTAAATTCGTTTTATCATCAGGAGCTTATTCATATCATGTTTGTCTTCTGTAAAGCAGCAGCATGCCACTCAGATCTTTTTATTTTTAGTCATCCATTCTTTGTGTGTAAGGTATCAAAATCACTTTAGGTTGGGCTAGAGACATTTACGCTTGAGTTAACAGCTTCAGACAGTCTGAACATTTGGTACATACTTACTTTCTTTTCTTTTTCCCTGACAAAGAGGCTGCAGAACGATGTCTGCCTCTGTCTGTGATAGTGCTAGCTACTTTACTGAAGAAACTGTATATTTTTCACTAAATATATTATTTAATGACAAGAATTTACAGTATAAACCTTTAGAAAGTACTACAATTGCAACATTATAGGAATATATTATAAAATGACTACGAAATTGTATAGTATTCAAATGCATATTACAAAGATTTTTATAAAATTATATACATTCAAATCAGTGATTCAATGCATATCTGAAAAGAAAATGATAAAAACAAGCCACAGGCTGATTTCACTTTTTTAATAACATTTTTCTGTGTGAATGCATATTTAGTATTAATAGACTTCCCAACACTAGTTGTTTTCAGAGCAAACCTTTAAAAATGAAGATAAAAATAACCTCTAATTCTTTCTTGAGAAATATAACACAGTTGAAAATATTAATAAGGTTTGACATTAAATTTTATACTTTTTACATATATTTTCTAGGCTTCTGAAAAGATGGTGAAAGCTTGCACAATACATTATTTTTAACATTATTGTATTTTGAATATCATATTAATGAAAACACCTGAAATATTTCTTACGCAAAAATTGTTAACTTCTTATAAACTTTCCTTAAAAGTAATTTACTAATTGTACTTCAGATTTACCCATCACTTCTTTAGAAAGGCTTGCATAAATTCCAAGAGCAGATCAAATTATAGTAAGAAAACCACAGCTTTTCTATTATTTATGACATAATATATGTCAATAAATCACATCCATTTGAAAGAACTATCATAGTCAAAGTACACGAAGTTGACTCCAGCCTAAGACACTGAAGAGAATAGATACATGGCTATTGGGATCATTCCTGGGAACTTTGAAATCATTTGATTGGTTTCTAGCTGTAGTCTGCACTTGGAAAGTAACTGATTCTTAGATAATCGAGGTGAAATCACAGGAAACTTGAAATCTTCTTCCATGTCTGGTAGTAAGTGCTTGTTACTAGACAAGATTACTACCTGGTGCTACTAAACTAGCTTTCACTATTTCCTTCTAAACTAGGCCATGGGTATTTGTAATTGGCACAGTCTAACCTAAATCTATTAATGACTGTAGATATTGGTAAACAAAGCAATGATCTTAGACAAGAATAACTATGGTACCAAATTGGCAGAAGGACTATTCAAGAGAGATAAAGATGCTGTGTCATGCACCTCCAGGTATGGAGAGACAATCAGGTTAACTAACCACACCCTTTTTCTTTCTTACTTGGCTGTAGGGAACTTCCCACTATGTCCAAATTACATATTGATGTAGAAATCACAGTGAAACAAAGCAAGCGTAATATAGGAATCCCAGCCATGGTTCACGCAACTTGCTTATACTTTCTGAAATGTAGTAGATGAGTCTTGGAAATGCTATTTCTATTCCATGTATTATACCCATAAAAAGATTAGTATTGATTTAGAGCTTTAAACTCATGTTACAAAATAAGAGGCTTTGAGGGAAAAGTAACTGCTCTTAGAAGTTAAAATAAGTGCTTTTAAGATCAGGCTTGTGAATTTTAAAGATCTCAGTGTAAGATATTGAAAAAAAGTGGTTGTCAAAGGCTGTGTATAAATTCCTGAAATTTTCAGATTTCTTTTGATACTCTTCCAATAACTACATCATCTTCTACTGAGAAAAGGGAAACTCTTAAAAGATTCTTTGGAAGTTGCTTTGCATTTTTTATTTGCCAATATGTCTAGCCAAAAGTATTTCCAAAGAATAATGATATCTGTCTTTGCTTTCTAAATGTCTCACACATTGCTCCTATTAGGTTTACACTGGGATCATGCACACAAACAGATTCTGGGAAAATCAGGTTCTAGCATCTGAAAGAATTGAAGGTGATATTGAGTAGCTATGAGCCATTTATTCCATGGTTATGACTAATTATGTCTATTTATCCAATAATACTTTTATCTTTCACATTTTTATTAATACCAGAATTGGGAACTTAGCAATAACAATTTTCAAAAAATTATTAAAATTTATGTGCATTTTTACTTTTTGTATATCTCTAAGAGGCTGTAGAAGCATGCGAACTATACTTTGAAACATTGTTTCATTACCTTTAAAAACATATTATGGGAGCATCTGGGATAATTATTTTTAAAATACTATATTTACACCCTCTTAAATACTATCCATAATACTTTCAAAAATGATAGGAGTTTGGGAAACTTTCATAAAGTTAAAAATGTATTAAATAGCAGACCATCTCATATAGCTTAAGATTTGCAAAAATTCACTTCTATTGTTGAAGAAAATACTGGCACTCATTTTGAAAAAAAAAAATATTCAGTAAAATCTACAAATTGTTCTTTTTAAAATAAGAGCACCTAGAGTTCAAAGACTTGAGGTCACAACTTTAATTTTTCATTACTAATTAAAATTTTCCACAAAAACTTTTAAGTGACCTGCAAGTTCCCTCATTTTCAACACAACCCAAGATGTAGACCATAAAGCTATCTGGAGGTCATTGAAAAGTAAATAAAATTGAATGGGAGATAAAACAAAAAAAAAATTCTGAATATTTGTAGTTATTTTGAAACTGAGAGTACATGTACAATACAACGTATTTTAAATATTAAAATTCAGTATAACTGATCTGAGACTCAAATTTGATGTATTAGAAAGTATATATGCTAATAAGTAGCATTGATTCTGTGCATATTAACATCTGAAGTATCTTCTAAAACTATGAAGAAACGTCTTCACGGAATCATTTTAAAATTATAGAAATGCTTGAACTCATGGTTTTTTTTTTTTTTTTTTCCTGCACAGTGTCTGGGGAAAGGGCTTTTACTGCCTTATACTTAAACATAACCCCATTCTTTGGATGATTAAGATCAAGTATAGTTTATGCTCAATCACGGATTGTCTTATTTGTTCTGTTTACTGTGCTGTACGCCTGGGGCATTGGTAGACTAATGCCAGGAGCTTTTATAGATTTGTATGTATAAATCTATCTATAATGTGTGCATACTCTTTTGTTTTACTCTCATCTAGAAAAAAATGTCAGGCTATTGAAAACAAAACACAGACGTATACACATGAAAATAAAGTCCCTGGCATTATGTCTGATTATAGTATGTTAAGAAATACTTGTTTTTCCTCTGATTCTTTCCTTTGCCCTCAAATCTGTGAAACAAACAGGAGAAGGTTATAATTAAGACTGCTTTTATTGAACGCCAAGATATGCTAATTCTGAGTTTATTCCCATTGCATCCTAATTAAAATACCTCTTTTATCTTCAAAAGGAGAAGAAACCAGAGAAAAGGAAAGAGTAATAAAATATTGAAAGCATCATATTGGCATTCTATTGAGTTATCTTTAATGCAAAGAGGAATACTTCATCATAATGAATGTTTAAGAAGAAAATGTTGAGTCTTTCAGCCATCTTTTTCCTTCATGTTTTGGTTTGTTCTCTGTGAAGTCCATTAGTAGTTTATAATTCACATGATTTTTAGTACAGTTATGTAAGTCTTTTTCCTCTTTCAACTACATACTGAAGGGTATACCTTAACAAAGAAAGGAAATTTATGAATAGACTCAGAACTATAGCCACAAATCCTTAATTAATAATTTAGTCAAAATGGAGTCATTATAGTTAATTTCCATCACTAGTTGATGATAAGAATGGTGAATGCAAGTTTACTATAAACTGGAAATCGTTGGTCAATAGTTTCAGAGGTTCTGATTCAAATGGATAAATAAAACAGATGTCAGTAAAACGTTGATATCTATAATTTTTTTCAGTTTCTGGCATTAAAGTGCTTATGCTAACATATATCTGACCATACTTTATTGTTTTCAAGGAGTTTTAATATTTATTTTTAAAGAAAGAAAGTTTGGAACTAAGAAATTACAATGAATAAGAGAGACAGATTCTGGTGAAGACTCAGTGTCACCTAGTGTCAACTGATGTGCTCCAGGCTGTTGACAGGCACTGGCCTTAGCCTTATTTCCCTCAGTGACCATGTGTGCCCCACATCAAGCCATCCTTTTGTCTCAGGGAGGCTTCACATATTTAATTGCACTTTTCTTATTCGGAGGATGTTATCTCTCCGTCTCATTGTGTATTGCACTCCAAGTGACACTTTGGAAGATTTTTTTCTTTCTCAATTATAACATCCATGAAGTGATAATTTTCTGTATGGTCCTCCTTCATTGATAGAAGCAATACTATTCAACACTTACCCGGTGATTTTAATTTTTAATGAGGGCTACTGAAAGAACCCATTATTAAACAAAATTACACTGTAATACGATGACACTTTATCTAGCTATTCCTCTTTCCCTGCCTTCATTTCCTTACCAAGGATCTGATGTCATTTATTTGTGTTAATCAGCTATGAATGGAAAGGTGATTGCATAATGGACGCGCCTTGGTTACTTTGTTTTCTCAGTTAATTGCTTTGCAATACTGCTAATGTATTCTGCATTTTTCTGATTCACAAATGTATTCGATCAGCATTGTTTGTTGACTGTGTATTCTCTAGGTACCGTGCCAATTCCGGTGGAAAGAACAATCAACAAAATCATTAAAACAAAGTATTCTCAGGAATATTGTTTACTTAGTTTTGGATTTAAAAAAAAAAAACTCTCAATGTTTTTAATAGATATACAATATTTAAATGACTTGATTTAAAATAAAACAATGTTTAAAATGGAGACAGGAATAGTTCTGTATGGAACAATTAGAAGTCATAAGTGTATATTATATATTTATAAATAATATATATATATATATATATATATATATATATATAATATGCTTTTATCACATCTCATATGTCAAACTTTTATTCACAATAAATAGAACCGTGTTCTTTATTTTCACTCCACGTATAAATTGAAGAAAACTTCAGATTATTTCTGATATATTTCACTTTCAGGAGATATTGGTCACTATCGAAGATCTATTTCTTTCAAATTCCTCTTTATCCTTCAGGCTTCTGTGGTTGTGATAATTAAGCTTCTTTTGCATCCACTTGGTAACTTGCTATACTCTGACCTCTTAGTGTTACATGTATGCATTGCTAGAGAATCTCATCATGGCCTTCTGATTTTCCAATGTCATTTTGTCATTTTCAATGTCATTCCACAGAGGGAATAAACTTATACATACGGCAGAAGATGTTATTCATTTAAGATATTATTCATCTAAGAAAGTATTAATACATGTCGTTTTCTACTTGCATATTAAGTCATTAAGTCAATGTGTTCATATGTGTCACACAAAGCTGAGACATGGTGCTGGGAAGGAGACCAGGAGAGATAATGGGGATATCAAGTATTGTGCCGAAGAGGATTCGAAGTCCTCTTAACGGGCTTTACAATCATATAGGAAGCTTCGTAATGCCATGGATACTAAGAGGGGAAAAAAAGCTATTTTTTTTTTAGCTCAAACCAAGAAGAATCCTGGTGGTGAATGTGGTCAGTGGGAGAAAATAAATACAATTTGAAAAAAGAAAATTCAAGATGCCTTATAAAGTTCTAGAAACCATTTTTTTTTTTTACTTTTATGTCTTGCAGTGAAATGAATACTTTTTGGTATTTGAGTGGACTATAGCACTTGATAGACCTAAATTATTATAAAATAAAGAATTTTAATATTGTTCATTACAAAACATGTTTATTTTATGATTATATATTTTGATATGGTATTTTCTGTGTAAAAATTCTATTACTCACTAAGTATAATTAAGGAAAACTAGGTAAGTTTTCATTTTAATATCCATAACATCGTGAGGGCATTTTGAACATATTCCAAGTGCAGCAATTATGGAATTGTCTCTAAAGAAACTATAGTGAAAAAGAAAGAAAGATTGATAATCAAATTCACTAAACCATTGTTTATTTTGAAAATAGCCAATTACTCTTGCTTGACTGACAGCCATTCTCATATAATTAGCTGCTCAATTAAGCGCAATGAGTTTTTCTCAAATTGGTTCCATGACCAAGAGAAGGAGAAGCAATACATCTGAGAAGACAGAATATAGCCTGTCTGCGAAGGTAAGAATGGTAACTCAGGCCAATATTTAGGATGTATGAGTTACACTGACTTAAGTGCTTTTTTATTACATAGCATTTTCATAACTTCGCATCTCAGACAACTGTTGAATGGCTTGCCACGTCTCTTTATTTATTTTCTTTTTTCACTATTACATCTGTTACATGTAGCTAGAAGCATAATTCAAGACAACTTAGGCTAAAAGTCATTCATTAAAAATTTATCTGAGATCTGTGATTTGGACAAAGTTCACTTTTGACATAATATTTTCAATACATTTTGCTGGGGTTTACTCATTAAAAGTGATTTAAATGAAATATTTTCCTGGAAACAATAAAGTTGAAGTAAAATTTCCATTTAAGGAAAGGTTCCTAATGTTTTAGGGGTGATGCTTGCTGGTCTGCCCAAGAACCATTAGTTCACTTGCTTCCCAATTACAAGCGCAACTATAAATGGAATGAAAATAAATAAATATGATGCATTATCAGTTGCTGCTTATATTCAACTATGTGCTTAAAGATATTTTCTTTTCTTATCAAATTATTCCATTCTGCCAACCTCTGCAATGAGATGCCTTGACACAGAAAATCTGGGCATTTACTGCTCTCGAAGCAAGCAGGCACTGGTTGTACAGAATGTGCTGTGTGCATAGGAAAACCCTCCAGATTATTCAACTTATTAATTCATCGCCACTGGAATTTTTGCATGTGATCTTTGTCTACTTGAGCTTCTTGTTATGTAACTCAAATTTATATTTTAAAAAGTTTCCCAGAAACAATATAATCGTAACTTTTTGCACAAGCTTGTCCTGGTGATGCTTGCATATCTTATTTTTTAGCTTTATATTTGTTAATATCAATATCATAGCGCCAATTCATCACTAATTAATCATTTATTTTTGTGGTGCTAAGGACTGAATCTAGACTCTTAACATTGACATATATCACCAACTCCTTTTTTTTTTTAATTTCGAGACAAGGTGTCACTACGTAACTATGGTTTCCAAGACCAAGGTAAAACTTGCCACACTCCTGTCTCAGCTTCCTAGATTGTCTAGATGATAAGCATAGACCACCATGCTGCCCTTACTAATTGTATCTGAAAGTACTTGTGTTTCTGTAGGCTATTCCATTTCAAATAGCCTTTTATAATTATTGATGTATTAAAAATCAAATGTCATCCTTTACTCCAAGCAAGAGTTACATTGAAATATTTTAATTCATTAGTAGTAAACTAGCTGCTGCAGAAAACTGGGTTCTAAACAATTGTTTATAATAATTTTTGTAAGAAGTGCTACTTGATTAAGCATATTATATATTACTTCATAAGTAAAATATGTCATAGTCTCTATATTTAATAATATATTTAACAATTTTATGTAAATATTTAAATATATTTAATAATTACTCATTTATCTGATAAATAATTTCAAGAATAGCTTTTTCTAGTCACAATACTTCACAATAATTTTACTCATTATTCTGAAATTATTAAATGTATTCTGTGAGACGTATATAGAGTATTTACATTGATAAGGTATATTAATTGATTTAATACCTAAACAACTATGTGCTACAAAATTTACTCCCAATAATCCTTTTCCTAATTTGTAAATACATCATGTTCACAAATCATTATTACTTTTTATGTTTCAGTTTTATTGTACAGATCACCATTTTATGTATATTTAAGTAGTTTATGATTATAATTATATAGTTAGTCTTAATATTTAGAAGAGTTGATATTCTATTTCATAGAAAGATCTTGATTGGGTATATTCAGGAAAATAAAACCAACTAAAGTTTTACCTTTATGGGATTGATAATGAATAGTTAGGTAACATGCTCAAAAGTTACTCTCCAAAAATAACTAATATATAGTTTCAATTGTGTATGTGTGTGTGTGTGTGTGTGTGTGTTTGTGTGTATTGAATACGTTGTATAATATATATATATATATATATATATATATATATATATATATATATATCATCCTCTATCCATTGCCTCACATCCTGGCACTTTGGGAGGCTAAGGCAGGAGCACCATGATTTTAATTCCAACCTGGAAAATTTAGTAAAACTCTCTCTTAAATGAACAATAAAAAGGAAGCTGAGGGACGTAGCTCAGTTGAGAACAGCCAGAGTTGTATCCCCAGTCACAATGATAAGCCAGATTCATAGCAGAGAGAACGGGCCTCATGTTTTGGGGGAAGATCTGCCTAGAAACGGTGGCTGCGGTAGCTGTACAATGGAGCTCTTGTGGTTTTTTGTTTGTTTGTTTGTTTGTTTTGTTTTGTTTTGTTTTGTTTTGTTTTGAGACAGGGTCTCGCTCTGTGGTCCAGGCTGGTCCTGAACTCACTTCGGAGCCCACGCTGGCCTTCGGGAGCTCTTTTTGTATGTACATCTCCTCTACACTTCTGCTTTGCCTGTGTGACTAAAGCCTGGAAACTCAACAAACAAGAGATTTCACTATTGCCGGAGTGACTATCTGATACTGTTGAGCTGGTAATCTTTTCCAATTCAATCCTTCTATCTTTGACATTGCAGGTGCTAAATGAACATAATATCTTTGAGCCGCTCTGAAGATGAATTAAGACAAAATATAAAGTGCTTACCTCAATATCTGTTATCAAAAAAAAAAAAAAACGCTAGATAATTTTTTTGCCTTTAACTATTACTAACTGCCTCTCAGGTCTCTAAAATTAAAGTCATGAAGCAAACCTGTTGTGACACGCAGTTCTAATCGAACTCGGTGCAAGAAAGTTCTGCTCCTAGAAAATAAGTCCTTTAAGGTATTATGCTTTTAAATTTATAGCACTTTGTAGTCTTTCCGATAGCATTTTCCTAATTTGTGGAATAAGGGCAAACGATATTTAATGCTTAGTCAATTCAATGACAGTTATTACTTCCTAATTTTAAATTTGAATCTACTTGAATATTTACCTCTCTGCATTAAGGCAGTCTTCAGAGAAATGAATTTCACTTCCTCTGCAGCCTAATTTCAGCCAATGCCACATCTTTTCCACAAACTCTGGGATCAGGAATATCTAGACACTAAATTTATAATGAGCCCTGAGCCATTGGCTCCCATGGTCTGAATTAATTATTATTACTGTGGTTAAGTCAGATTAAATTCTGTCAACTTTGATTAAGGACCTAATTGTCAATGTCTAAGCTTCCATGTTTTTCAGATCATCAGTAATTATGTTCCAGTTTATTTCCTCAACTAAATTTTAACTTCTTATTTTTTAAAGGAAGCTTCCCATTTACCTTCTAAACACAATATTCATACATACCAAGGGTGATCAAATCATATGGCCAAAGTTTAAATTAGAAAAATTGCAATGGCATGTTCAATACTATTAACTGTCTTCGAAACACACTAACTTCCTTTGAACACATGTATCCTATAATTCTTACTGTTCTGTAAGGCAGTTCTGAAAGTCCTGAAAGTCAGCCATGAGGCAGAATCAAAAGCCTGGAGTGCTGTGGCCCAGAGTCACCCGACACGCAGGCAGGCTCACTGCAGCATCCTCATGAATTGTCATCACCTTGGTCACCCTCCTGGTAATATGCACCTTCCAGTTCTTTCTAAGCTCAAAATGATCATGAAACTTAAACAATATTTTGGATTGGTCCAAGACATTAAGGCTGACAGGACAACACAGATACAGGGTCTCATGCAAGTGGACTTAGAATTGCTTGAGAAAATGGCAAGAACCATGGAATAAGCATATTCCACAAGGGATTAAAGGCGATGTATCTTTCACTGTAGTGCTACATCTTGCACTCAAGCTGGTCTGCCTTTACACGCATACTGTCTTCATTGTCTAGCAAACTTCTCCTTTACTCAAACATTTACATTCAGAGTTACACATCAGTGATATCTTTACACTGATAACTTGATTTCATGATCCCCGCTTCTTTAAACCAGGATCGTGGATAAAAGAGATTATTTCATCCAACACTATTACATTTCCCAGTATTTTTGGAACTATAAAACATCTTCTCTGCTTCCTTCACTATCTGTGGTTAATTGGTATATAAGAATTTAGTTTTATTCTTCCTAAATTAAGATCGTTGGCCACAGTTTTAATGACCAAAGTGAGAATAGCTTTATTTGAATTTCATTTATCATTTGGAATGCTATTTACACTTCAATTTTAATCAATATTTGCAACAAAAAAGAATTAGAGTCTTAACATACTTAGCTATTCCTTAATTCCAATAATAGATTTTTTTTTGAAACAAAAGAAAGTTTACCAATTTAACTATGTCAAAGAAATCTAAATGTGTTGTCATAATCATTAGTGAGTAATAAAAAATATATTGTTTAACAGTGAACTGAAGGCATGTATTTTTATTGTTTAAAAAAGAGTATCAAAGACCTGGCCAGATGGCACAGGCTTGTACTGCCAGTGCTGTAGGAGGCTGAGGTAACAGGATCATAACTTGAAGCCCAGCGTGGGAAACTGAGTGACTTAGACCCTATATTGGTAAAGAAAGAAAGAAAGAAAGAAAGAAAGAAAGAAAGAAAGAAAGAAAGAAAGGAAGGGAGAGAGAGAGAGAGAGAGAGAGAGAGAGAGAGAGAGAGAGAGAAATACCAGAAATAAACTGGAATGCAGCAGGGTGTAAATGTAACTCCTGAGCTCAATTCCTAGCACAACAATAAAGTGTGTCTGGGGATTGAAATTTAAAATAATAAAATGTATTTAAGAGAGCACTATGTCATGTTAACAATAATGTCTACTTTTCTCAGCCAAAAATAGTATGACTTATGTTATTCACATTAAGTAGCATTTAATACTCTGATTACTAGGCAATTAATGCTCTTGTAAATACTTTGGTAGTTTACATCAGACGATATAGAAAATTAAATAGTAAATTAGGAGTTGCATTAGGATACGATTTAAGCTTTTAAACAGAAACCGATCATTCAAACTTTTTTTGTAAATATGTGACAGGATCTCACTCCGTAATCCAGGCTGATCCTGAACTCCTAAGCAGCCCACGCTGGTCTTGGACTTACAACAATCCTCCTACCTCTGCCTCCAAAGTAGTGAGATTTCAGATGGTCACTGTCATGCTTGGATTAATGTGATGCTGGGGAATCAAACTCATGGCCTTGCGCTTGCTAGACAAGCACCATAACCACTGTGCCATTCCTCCAGCCCCACTCTAACCATTTTTAAAGAAGCCACACGTGCTTTCTACCATTAAAATAAAGTTGAATTTGATTTTCAGCATTAGATTCCATAATATAGTCGCAGCATCATGAATTAATTGGGTTACTAAACATATCAACAAAACCCATATTTACAGAATGTAAGTTCTGATTTTGTCAATTTTTTAATAAAAAAAAATGGATATGGTAGGCTCATTTGTAAGAAAGATAAAAGGAGAGCCCTTTGTTTAAGTCAGAAAGGTTACTCGAGGCCCCATTAACCTCCTTAACCATTTTTTTATCTTAACTTTGCAAAAGAAATAAATTCTACCTATGTTTTATTTATTTATTTATTTATTTATTTATTTATTTTTACTTTCAAGCAAAAGCAGAATTCCGTAGTGATCTATGGTAAAAGAAATTCTAATGATATTAGTATGTAAAATTTTGTTGCAGAGTCCCAATTATTGCACAAAATTTTCATTCCATATCCTATAATTTTGAATAGAAAGCTAACACTCTCTTTAACACTAAACTCATTTACATTTTGGAAATAATCTAAATCTAGCATTTAGCATGTTTAACACATTAAATGTGCCCACCCCCCACGCACACACATAGATACATTACTTTCAATGAAAGTTCAATAATACTCTTAATTAATTTCTATACCCAAAGATTCATATATAAGAGGATGAAGAAATTCTATAGCTCTCGTATTTCCCTTCTATCAAAAAATTCAATGATTTACCAGAAACACTCAGTCTTACATGTCAGATTTCCACATAGGCACACACACACACACACACACACACACACACACACACACACACACACACACATATTTTTTTTTTTCAGAGAAGAGTTGCTGCTTAAAAGACACAAGATGTCAGCAGCTCCCACACGAGTGTGTCACTGCCTCATTCACCAACTTGATTTGAGGTCGCCTGGCGTCAGCTTGTATTTTCCATCATGTCATCCTAACACACAGATTCCCTCAGACTTGCCAGGTGCCATCTTTTACCCTTAATAGCACAAACCCCATTCTCAAAAGCCTCTCCTAGTTTTTCACGGTGAAATTCCAAATACACAGTATAAACTGGGAGAATTCCATTATTTTGAGGGTTGTTAGGAATTGGGGCTTTTGCCATTTGCCCAGCCTGCTCTTCATTGGTTTAATATTTTTTTTCTCTTTTTATTTTCCCTGTTTTATTGACTCATATATATTTGATCCATTCACATCGAACTTGAGTAGTGTGTGCACATTTATGTTGTGTCCAAATAATAAGCCCTTCTCTGTATTTTCAATCAGAACTCAACTAATTTATAGATTGAACTTGAAACAAAGAGATTCAAAATGCCTTTGATATTTTGATGTTTGAAAGATTTCTTTTTTTATTTTTTCAGCTGTGAAATTTTGTACAACAGCCATGCCAAATACATATAGATGTGTTTCTCATTTTATTAGAGAAACAGGAAATAAAAATTATGATGACTCTGTTGCTATAATTCCAAGATGCCCCACTCCAAAGAGGTTAATACTTGAATCTTAACATGGGATTGTATTGAATTAATTCCCAAGCTCTCATGATAATCAATTCTTCCATATAGTGGTGGATTATTAATCAGATCAAACTCTAAAGATAAATGTTTTCTTAGTAATTTTGGGTCTCTTATCTGTTCCTTTATTAAGATTTTTCTATATCTCAAAAGAACATTGTTATTATTATTGTTTCAGATATTATACTCAGGATATTGTGTTTCTGTGGCAAATGATATGGGACGCTGCCAAGCACATTACCATGTGCAGAGTACTTGAACTTCATTGTAAAAGATAAGATAAGGAATGGCCACTGTTTAGTTATAAGTAGCCTGTACTAAAATGCAATGAAGAATCTGAATATCTCATGTTTGTTATCAGTAAAACTTCATTTTGTTGCCATTTGCTTCAAAATAAATATGATTATATACATCAAGTCATGTTTGTTAAGAAAACGTTATTACTACTGAAATTTTCTGACCGAAATTTGTAGATAATAATCTTCTTCAGCAATGTTTATGACTTCTTCGGAGTTTGGAAACACTGTTTTAGAAGGATAAAAAAATGAAACACTCATTCTGATTGTTTCTGTTTTAATGAAGGAAACTCCATGTTTCATTTCTCATTTCTGTCTCTTTTTACTAGGGAATGGCGGCTGTGAATTCTCCCAAATGATTGGCAGTTTTAGTGGTTTTCATCTAAATAATAAGTGCTCTGTCTTTTATTAAAATTGATTCCATGCAGAAAAAGAATTTCACTTGTTTTTAAAATGATGGAAAAATGAGAAAAAGTAAAGCCAGAGATTAACACATTCTTCAACGATTTGTTTAAAATCATGCACCTCTCATTCCAGCAGGAAAGGTGGAGGTCAGCTGACACATTATTTATACTCTGAATAAGGCAAAAAAGATATGATTTATGTAGATTGATTTCTTGCCTATATTTATTTAATTTTTTTTCTAATCAGGTGTTTCCTTAGTTTCTCCTTATAAACAACTGACATTTGCTGTTCTAAATATCCCCAACCCAACCACTCCTAGGTATAATTTAGGTTTAAGCTTTAATTTTTAAATTAGATAAAGTTTTTCTTTATTTTATTTCTTTATTCCCTTTCAATTTTTTCTCTTTCTTTTTTCTTTCTTCTTGTACATCTTCACCATTTTTCTTGATCATGTGTAAATGACTGGTTACAATTTTAATTTCAAATGAAGTATTAGTGAAATTATTAATTTTCCCCTGACAGATCCTACTTAGATATCTGTACAATATTCTACAATTCTTTCTGTATTTCAAATTTTCTAAGACAGTATCTGGGCATCGACGAGGTCTAAGGACCACATTAAGACCATTTACGTAAGGCCATTGTTTGTCATTTAAATCATAACACTTATTGCTCTATTTCTTTGCAATTAAGAGAAGTTTATTATTATTTTCTCCTGGCAAAATAAGGATTTTACTCTGAATGTCAAAATAAGCAGATATTTTAAACATAAGGCAGTGAAGACAACTTTCATTTTAATCGACTCAGGTAGAACAGAGCTCCTTATACTGGAACTCATTAGAATCATATACATTACTCACTTGTTTAGCAAAATTATACTTTTTACAAAATATTCAAGTATTCTTTGAATATTCAAGTATTCTTCAACATATAATTGTGCCGTATTACAATAAGCTTATCAAAAATTGAAAAGACTGTGAGTTAAAGATGCCTTTTGTGTCCTATCCTCCCTAGCATTCTAGTTTAATCAACTTGTGGGCCACACAGCCTCGTGTATCTGTGGCCGATTTGCATCTGGGGATGACTGCTGCTATTGTCTTACGTTGGAAGATAATGCATTGAATATCACTAGTTCAGAAAAAAGATCAAACTTTAAAACTTAAATTGTATTTTCTACTGACTTTATCTTTCAAAAATTGACAGAAAATCTCAGAAAGATAGGGACTTTCTTACTATGATTGTAACAATGATACAGAGGCATATTTGCTGTAGAATTTATTATTTGAGCAGTTATGAATTGCTAAAATAAAATGTCGTGAAAATAATATTTAATCCAGGAATATTACGTGTAAGCTCCACAAATTAACAACATTTAATCTTTTTAAGACGAAATTGGAATAAATTGACATTAATTAACAAATTTATGCTACATATATACTAACAGATACATTTGTTCTTAAAACACTCTTCTTCTGAAATGTCATTTTCCACAAACTCATTCTATAAACCTAAGTACATTCAAACAAAATCAGTGCTTTAGTTATTTCATACAATGTAAATTATCCTAATTTTAACTGTTGGTTGATCTTTCTCTTAATGACTTTTGGCGCATAGTTATCTCTTTTATTGCTTTTAATTAGTGGTATGTTATTTAAACAATTGTTATTAATAATTTTCTAAAAACATAAAAGCTTTATGTTTTTGGGAGAGTTCAAGAGAAATTTTGCAGGTGGTACAGACATAGTTACAATATTTAGATTTTTTAAAAGGACATGTCATGAATAAGTGAATAAAAACACTATGTTTTTACTTTGTCATATAAAAGAATGACACAATAGAACAATCTCATCATGTTTCACTGTTGGGACAGTTTGTATCTCTTAAACTCCCTTTCTTGGCAACTCAGGATCTTGCTTTGAAGTTGACTGACATGACCGTGTAATTCTGACTTCACAGTCTGTTTCTTTCTATTAGAAAATGTACTGGTTCATATTTATATATTGAATACATCTTAACCAACAATGATATTGCAGTTTTACTTTTTACTCATTTTATTTTTTATATAGCTGCTGCAAATATATATATATATATATATATATATATATATATAGGTTTGCCAACTTTTCATGCTTCAAACATAGATATTTTCACAGTAGTTCATTCTTTCAGCATTTATTTTATATTTTTTTTTATTTGAAGAAAAAGGAACTTCACATTCAGTAATGGGTTGATTACGCACAAGTCAGCGAATTTGTGACCATATGTAACATATTTTCCCTCCCTCTTAACCAGTTTCTGCACTTCCCTCCTTCCCCTCTCACCATCCCTTTCCTTTCCTAGCAGTCCATCACCCTCTTTCTACACTCGCTTTCATTAAGATGGTTTCGTGCATGTGTTTATGGAAATCTCTCGTGAGAGATGTTGATACCTTATCTCTGTCTCTGATGGATTTCACTAAGCATTATGAACAAGATGCCTCCCTTTCTTATGAATTCACCCTATTTGTCTTTCACTATGGCTGCATAATAGTCCACTCTTTATACTTTCCATACTATCTTTATCCATTTTTTTATTTATGGGCGTGCAGGTCATTTCCAAGATTTATCAATTAAGAATTATGTGACTACTAATTTATATATGCATGTGTCTTTGTAATATGATGACCTAAGGTTTGTTTGTTTTTTTTTTTTTTTTTTTTTTTTTTTTTTTTTTTTTTTTTTTTTTTTTTTTTTTTTTTTTTTTTTTTTTTTTTTTTTTTTTTTTTTTTTTTTTTTTTTTTTTTTTTTTTTTTTTTTTTTTTTTTTTTTTTTTTTTTTTTTTTTTTTTTTTTTTTTTTTTTTTTTTTTTTAGAAAATGCCCTGTAGGGTTGTTTCTGAAGTGAAATTGATGGATAAATGACAATAGCACTTTTACATACTTATCTTCTTGAGTCCTCTAAACATACAAAAATATCCTTAGCTGCTGGCTTAGATTCCTTAAAACACAGTGCACTGTATTGAAGTAGGCTTGGTTTTTCTATCAGCTGTTTTCAATATGGAATAGATTCTACTCATGATTGGATTATCACCCTGTGCAGCACAGCAATGGTTGTCCAACAGTGAAGTACACATAGTACGGGGACTCAAAAAGATGGCATCGCCTTGTACTGCTATCGATCACTGCGATGATCTGAGTCTGCTTGTGTAGCTCCATGATTATGGACTACTGATGAAATCACCTGAGGACACTTTTCTCAGACACAGCCCTGCTGTTAAGCACAGCAGGAGTTCAATATCTTTTCATTTTCTACATAAAGAAATGTTTTTCATATGTTGTGGAATTCCAAGTCAACATTTAGAAATGCCATTTCCTTTTTTATAAGTAGGATTTTGCAAATAGCATGGATTTTCCTCAGTGCTGCAACGATGCCATTTCACAAATATTAATTTCCATTGCTATAATGCCTGCCCTTGTGGTATAAACTGTGAATCACATTATTCTCATCATTTAGTAAATAACTAATTGCACTTATTTATAATCTGCTGATAATTTGTAGTTGTTAAAAAAACATTGTTCTGAAAATGAATTCCAGTAGAATAGCATCATTATTTATTTGAATATCAAAGAACAGATTGCTTAACTGTCAATTTGTCTGTTTAATATTATTTCTTCTATGATATGCTCTTTCTTCAAATGCAGCCACAAGTCATGTTGACAAAGAGGAAAAATACTTAAAATATCTAACAAGACATATATCCTTAAATATACGAGGCTCGGCTGTTTCCTAAAATGTGTTCAGCTGTGTATTGTGTGTACTGACTGGGGCTTAAATTACATTTTTTCAATATTACGATTATTTTATTCTAAAACTAATTGTGTAGAGTTTGGTTTAATTATTTAAAAATAGCTAACATACTTCAGCATTTAACAGGTTCAAACACTCTGTTCTAGTCACTATGTACAAGTACCTCATGAGGTTATAACAATAAACCTTGAACAATTACTGACATCACTGCTTTAAATATATACAATAAAATATAAATAACATGGAAATGTGATTCCAATCACCATTTTAAAAGAAAGTCTCATTAATATTAAAGAAGTGCATGCTTTAATTTTCCTACAAAATCACTAACTTTCCACTGCCCCCTCAGGATTTTGTTCTTGTGTTTGAAAGACTCCTGGACCAGGATAGTATATTTTTCTGCAGTATAAATATGTATCTAAATTAAAATTGTTTTCTGATTTACAGTGGCATAAAGTTTTTCTAACAGGCTTATCCGTGTAATAACTGTTTGAATATGATAGTTCAAATATCTATGTATTCCAATGTTAAACAAGTTATTATTTTGTAAAACAATAAAAGCAAAATTGTATTATAATTTATTCCCTTAATAAGGATGAATAACCAAGGCATGGGGCTTTAATTGAAAGGGACAAAGTTATTTCTCACTGTCTCTTAGTACAGAAAAGGTTTTTACACCTAGACAGAATGCAACATCGCCAAATTTCTAAAGGGTGAATGTATGAAGTTTTCTTCTAAGGAAGACAAAAGGAAATAGTGAAATCAGAATAATTTTAGGAAAGATTTCTTCAAGGAGGTTCAGAATCTGGGTTTTTTTTTCTTTTCAACAACTCTTGGCTGAATTTTCTTTCAAGTATCTTTATGTATTTTTGACTCTTACCTTGTGTCAAGGTTGCTATTCTTATAACCATGATTTCTCAAATAAGTAAACAGAAGTGTTGAGGAACATTTCCCAAGAAAACAAAATGTTTGAGTGCCAGAGACATCATCTGAATAAAATCTATCTGGCTCCATCTCTGTACTTAACCCACTTACAAATACAACCTCTCACACAGATTCATTGCATAAAACTAATAATGCTACTGTAATAAAAATGCATCGTTAAAATGGCCTTTAACATTAGGGAAACAGTATGATAAATAACACTTCAGACCTGGTTTGTAAAAGACGAAAATGAAATAATGAGAAAGACATTCGAGAGACAGATGTGGCTATCAGAATGGCTACTTCAGTTTTCCCCAGGAAATATTTCTTTTTCTCATTAAACAATAACAACAATTAGGGGGAAAATATGTGCATAAATGAATACACAAAGACACATCAGTTTCACTTCTTTATTTAAAGTGCAGCTCAGATAAGTGTGTTGTGTACACATATGCATAACTACATGTGTGTGTGTGTGTGGATGCCTGTGATCCAATTTCTAAGGAGAAAGGAAAAGAATAGGATGAAAAACAGTCCTTAATATTTCACTTTAATCCCTTTGGATTTAATATTTTACCACCATAAAAAATGTAGTAACCACAGTGGCCATTTGATTTCTTGTCTGGGTGGCCAAAGTTTTTCATAAATCCGGATGGAGTACACAGACTGAAAAGTGCACAACCTTGTAGCTCTGCGGTCATCGAGCGCTCCCTGAAAGACCATTACTGTGAGGAGTGAGGTAATTAAAGCTGTGGTTCAACGCCAAAGGTTAAATTCTCTAAAGCCCTGAGAATTATTAATGAGCAGTTGGGCAAAGTAAAAGTGCGACTCTGAGACACGAGGCACAAAGACCCAGGATGATGCCAGATTAATAGGGCAGCAGTTGGAGAGCCAGGGGATTCATCACAGGTTTGACACGTGTAAGGGTAAGAAGCAAAGTGATGGCGGGCGTGAAGGACTTGCAAACGTGGATGTACAGGCACAGAAGAGGAAGATTTGGAACACAGCTCATGTGTCCACTCTTATACAAGCTTACTGAAGGCATTGCATGTAAACCAGCAAAAGGGAGCTGGGGCCCCAACGTTAAGCACAGAGGCTTCATTTTGAAGAGAATGTAAATTAGAAAAAAAAAAATAGAAGCACAATTCCAGTACTCTACTAACACATTTAAGATAAGTTATGAAAACCTTTGTGCATCTTTCAGGCAGATGGATTTGCTTTTGTTGACATTTTTGAGTTTCGGAGGAGTTGTGTCAATCATAAAAGTAATAAGTGAGCTTTCTGTGAGAACGATTTTTTATGTGAAAGCTCAGAAATATGAACAAGGTGATGTGGATGTAAAAGCTCATGGAGTTTGTAGCAATTGGAGTGGAAATGATACTTTCAAATAGTACATTATGTTTATTTAGTTCTTTAAGAGATGCGGTTTCTGTTACTGTTGTTAACCTGTTATTCAGAAACAGACATCCTTTGTATGTACAAATCACTTTTAAACAGTTTCATTCAGATTTTTTTCAAAGTGATAATGTCTATCCCTTTAATTAGCACTCACATGTAACATTTAGCACATACATGTACCTTTTGCCATGACAGATTTCCTATTTGTTTCCAGTATCTGTATTCAAAATGCAGGATCAAGTGTCTGAGTGTGTGTGTGTGTCTAAGTGTAAGTGTGTGGACTTATTTTAATTAGTAGAGACTTAATTCAGTCATATTTTGAGTTATTTTCTATTACTTAATGAAGAGGACAAATAAATAGCTTGAGTTTACAAATAAATTATTATCCATATTTATGCTTCTAGACAAGAATAAAATAATTATGAGAAAGATCATCAAAGATGGTAATGCAGTTCCTGGTTTTGGGCTGGACAGAAGCGTGCTGATCAAAACTGCGAACTTAGCTTTCAGTTCTCCCTTAATCCCTCTGAGATCGAAGTAGATTTATCCATGAAGAGTACAGAAGCCCACAATGATCTTTAAAGAAATCTGTAATTGAGATTAGATATTCAACAAAGCCTATGCATACATAGCTGTACGTATGTATGTATCTATCTATCTATGTATATATATATATATCATCTTGATAATTTTTTGGAACAATGTTAAAACAGAAGTTATGTGAATACACCATTATTCTGGTTTGTAATCAATCCTGTGGAGATATGAGATTTGAAAAGAAGAAAACGAAAAATCTTCATTATGAAATAAATTCAAGCAATGTCAGGCTCTCCCTTCCCAGCCAGCCCTGCCCTCCTCTTCTAACCTAGGCAAGGGTGTGTGGCGCTGCTTAACCTGTCCTCTAAATAAATGGAAATATGAGTCACTAAAGAACTGAGTGATCCTCTGCAAAGAATAGAGCTTTCTATAATGGAGATGGTTATACTGAGGGTTTTTAATTATTTTTACATACTATCAAACAGGTACGTCTTACCATTATTTGTTCCCTATAAAGAAATAACATATTTTTTAACAAAATACCTGAATCTCTTTATAAAAAGAAACATTTTATTCAGCTCACAGTTCTGGAGGTCCTAGACTTTGGTGCTGGTACTTCCTTGGTTTTCCTAAGGGCCTCTAGACACAACACAGCATGGAAAAAATGTCACAGGAGAACTGTGAGTGGGAGAGAGAGATAACATGGTAATACTGGGGAAAAATGTGCTTGCCTTTTAGGTAACAACCCACTGCTCCTGGACCCAACTAGAGCCACCACTGTGCTGCACCTCCCCACCAATCAAGGGTGCTATGCCCTAGTGATCGGACCATTACCTGCACGGTCCCCACTCTTAACAGTTCTCCTGCTTCAGTATTGCCATAACAGGGAACAATTTCCGGTGCACATTTCTTTTTCCAGGGACAGGCATATTCAAACCATCCAGATGCCTACCGATCCTTATACTTAATGCATATCTAAAAGTTTTTGATCAGTTTAGCTACTCCACAGGAAATAAATCTACCTCACTGAAGACGAAATTGTTAATACCTATTCTACTTTCATTTGAATGAAAAAGTCAAAGCCCATGTACCATCTGGGGAAAGGTGACAGTCACAAAAAGGAAATTTAAATGAAAATATTATTGAAACTTCTTGTAAAATTAAAAGGGACACTTCAACCCCGTGTAAATAGGGTCTATTACTGCAAAACATAAAACAGAACAAAGAATGATTTTAAAAATGAAAATCTGATTGCCAGAAAATAAGATGCAATTAACTTGCCACATACATTCATATAATTCTTCAGAATCAATCAGTGGAGGATGTTCTTAAAATTAGAGAACACATTCTGGTGAGCTTTTGAGATGATTTTGGTACCTTGTATATTTCTCATCTCTGTGCAAAGAATAAAAAATACCCAATACATTTTGATATCAAAATTTGCTAATTATATAGGACAATGGGTGACAATTTATATGTTTGCACATATTTAAAATCTACATAAGATCAATAGTATTCATAATACACGCCAAGAGAAAACCTAAAGGCTAGGATGGCCAGGCCCAATTTCAAAGACCCGAATTCCAGAAACTCTGGGAAGACGGGGCAAAAGAATCTCAAGTTGCAACCCAACCTGGGAAATTTAGCCACTTGTAAGGCCCTGTCTCAAAATCAAAAATAAAAATGGGTTGAGTATATAGACCCTGAGCTCAATCCCCAGTGACACAAAAACTATGATAAATTGAACATTGATATTAATGTTTGTTAATAATTGAACATAAGACTTATTTCTTAGCACAACGATTGCAGAAAAACCTATGGGTTATTAATTTAAAATTTAAAAGGAAAAAATCAAACATTTCTTTAATATAATGAGAAAAGAAGCCAATGTTTAATTTGAAAATACATTAACAAAATTTGTGACAAAATATTGAGATTTTTAGCAAGGACATTGTTGCTCTAGTGATATTGTAAAGTTCACAATATAGTAATAAAGCAAACACTACTATGGAAGAAAAGAAAAAAGCTTAAAAAATCAATTTTTCCAAAATATTTAGCTTGACTTAAATTTGGTTGTTCTATTTTGTGGTTTGTAAATTTATTTTATGATCAACACTTAGTTGCACGTAGTTATGAGGTCCAGGAGAATATTTCAATGTATATACACAAATCAAGAATCTGAGCTAATTTATCACTGTACACATTTAGCATTTCTTTATGTGATTCTGCAAAATACTCCCTTTTAGCTCTTTTCGAATAATCACTATAATGTATCACCCAGAGTTACCTTACAGTGCACAAAAACATCAGAACTCACTCCTCCCATTTGACAATAAATTTATACACATTAACCAATCTCTTCCAATGTCCTCATCCCCCCTGAGTTCCCTAGCTTAGGGTAACCACTATTTTGTACTTCTGTGAGATCAATTTTTAAAATTACACATATAAATTAGATCATGATGTTTTTGTCCTTGTGACCAACAACTGTGAGAGGTCAACTTGTCCTGCGTAAGTGTGTGTGTGTGGGGGGAGGGGGGGTTGCCATGCGAGACCAAAACCAGTGGAGAGACTTTGGGTATGCTTATAACCAGGAAAGAACTGGAAGGTGTAAAAAGACAGGTGTGCCCACCTGAAGAGCTGGAACATCCATTGCTGCTGTCCTCTGTCAACACTGGCTTTCGGTCAGCTTTCTGGCTCTAGACCTCAGGCTGGGATGGCACCTCTGATCCCTCTTGAGCTGTGACTTTGATCTTCTGGGCTGAGTAGTTGATGGGTCCCCTGCCTCTCTAGCACACCAATGGAATCTCCTCTCTATAACACAAGAAGCCTACCTAATAAATTTACTCACAGACTTATGTGTATATTTTATATTGAGAGTTCTTTTTTTTCCTCTCTGAAGCCCTAGATAACTCCGCTTTCCTGTGCCTGGTCAATTTCATTTGGCAAAACATCCATCAGCTTCAATCACTCTCCCTACCATACAAGAGAGGACCCCACTCTTCTTATGTCTGGGTGCGAGTTGTTGTGTACATATACCATAATTTCCTGGATCCATTTACCCTTTGATGGTCAATTAGCTCGATTACATGTCTTAGCTATGGTGAATAATGCGGCCATAAGCAAGAGTACTACACACAGGTCTTCAGCTCACTGACTCCATGTTCTTTTGGTACTCATTCTGTAAGAGAATCCCTGTGTCAACTTCACCATCTACTTCAATTACCAACTCCAAAAGAGTAAAAGGACAGCCTGAAGGATGAAAAATATTTGCAAAAAATGCATCTGGCAACAGTTTAATATCCAGAAGGCATAAGGAACATAGCCAAATAAAACATAAAATTCCATTAAAAGTGCACAAAAGATGAAATTCACTGATTTTTAAAGGAAGACAAAACTGTCAGAAGCAAGAATCCAAGATAAAAGCAAATCTGGCAGTGTCACTAATCATCAGGGAAGTGCTTATCAAACCACACTTGAGATATTATTTTCCCTGCAACTAGGATAGCTATTATTAAAAAAAAAAACAAGAGACAAAACATAAAAATAAAACTGCTGAGGTAGATATGGAGAAAGAAAAACTCATATATTGTTTTTAGGAATGTAAAATAATACAGGCATTACAAAAATTCAAAGGAAGTTCTTCAAAAATCACCTCTCAGTTTTACAGTGGATTTTTGAAACCTCTTTACTCCCATTGTTTGTGTGTGTGTGTGTGTGTGTGTGTGTGTGTGTGTGTGTGTGTGTGTGTGTTTGAGTGTGTGTGTGTTTTAATGAAATTAGCTGCAAGGTTTATTCAGTCCTGACTCATTAATGATTCATATCTTGCTGGAGATTGTATCTAAAAACAAACAAACAAACACAAAAGTATGTTAACAAGGACTCCTACAGAGAGAGTCCTGTACAAACCCCTTGTCTGCTTAGGAACACATGGCAGTTCCTGGACGATGGCACACTCACCCAGGGAGGGTGCGCACACATGGGCAGCCTTTCTGCATGTCTCACATGTGTTTCTTTTCATCTGTATGCTTTGTAATCTTCCTAGAATGCACTGGTGAGTGCATCTTCCATTGTCCCATGAACCACGCAAGCCAACCAAAGTGGGAGCCACGGGAGCCTACCAGTCAGAACCACAGGTGCAACAAAGTAGGTTTACAAATGGCACCAGAAACAAGAAGAGAGGGCAATCTAGTGAGTCTCAACCTCAGTCAGTGGCATTGGGGGTGTAAATAGCAATAACATAAAAGTGAATTACAGAATACTTAGTTGATTTTTTTTCTGTGTGCAGAAATGAGTGTTTATTTGGTAAACAGGGGGAAAAATATTTTGCCTTTCCAGTGTCAGAGTTAAACTCATTAGTGAGTACACAGAAGGAAAACTGAGTATCTGTTTTTGTTCTCACCTATACCCTTCATCTTTCACCAATTAAGAAGTATATACAATTTTTGGTTTCTTTACATTTGATGTAATACAATCTAATCACTTTTTGAGCTCCTCCATACAAACAAATTTCCTGTTTAGTTTTAGTTCCATTCATTTCATTCAATGTTTGGAGTAAAAAAAAGTAAGTATTGCTTATTTCTGTGCCATCATGGAATCAAACCATTTTTTTGGTTGATGTGTTTTTGTTTAGTAATCTTTCTAGAGACATCCAACTAACATTATAACATGATTTGGATTTTGAATCAATGGGACCCAAAACTTTAAGTGAAACTGGGTTTCCATAAATAAAATCACTACCCCACAGAAATGTTGGTTAAATATACGCTGTTTTGAAAAAAAATGTTCTAAGGTAAAAATTGACTCATTGTATTGGAATGGACTGAACGCATGAAATGGGGACTAGAAAAATCTGTCTGCAGATGTAAGGACATTCTATGGAAAGTGTGAGATCTTGAGCCACCAATACACAAACGTGTAGAGAAGAAATTTTAAGCTCAATGCTGTTGACACTGTTACTAAAAATTATGACATAGAATGAAGAAATTTCAAGGACAGTGGTAAACATGAGATTTCTTCCAGAGGAAGGACACAAATTAACTGTGCCAGGATAAAGGAATAGCACAGCAGTTAAAGTGCTCACCTTGCAAGCTCAAGACCCTGAGTTTGACTCCTCTGCATCACTTAAAGCTGGGCATAGCTGTCTTAGTTACTTTTTCGTTGCTGTGATTCAACACCCGACACCCACAAATTTAGGAAAGGAAAGGTTTATTTTAACTCACAGTCTCGAAGGTCACAGTCCATTCAGGGTTGGCCGGCAACAATTGAAGTTCATGGCAGAGAGAGAGGTGGAGGCAGCTTCCCCGGCCAAACAGGAAGCCAAACTGAGGCTGGTTGAGACTAGGCCCCGCCCTCCAGGAAGGCAGGTGCAGCTTATGTATCCTTTCAAGTCTCCGCCCACCGGACAAACAGGAACCCAAACTGAGGCTAGTTGAGAGTAGGCCCCGCCCTCCAGGAAGGCAGGTGCAGCTTATGTATACTTTCAGGTCTCCGCCCAGTAACCACTCCCTCCTGCATCCAGGTGTGGCCACTACACACCCTTAATCCTAACTTAACTGTAATCCACCCCTCCAGACCAGACTCCAATCCACCAACATCACATGGTTCCGTTAAAGTACATGAGACTCTTGGGGGATACTCCAGATCCTAACCACAACAGTAGTAGTATATGAAGGCTGAGACAGGAAGATCGCCAAGAATCCAAGGCCACCCTGGACTTCATAGTGACTTCAAGACCAGCCCAGGCTACAGAGAATGACCCTGTCCCAAAAAAATAAAATAAATAAATAAAAAAATAAATTCAAATGTACCCGAAAGAGTCTGGAGGAACAGAGCTAGAGGAATAGCACAAGACTCTGAGTTTGCTTGCCCTTCACCACAGAGGCCACGCCTGGTGATGCACATCTGGAATCCCAGCATTCCTGAGGCTGAAACAAGAGAATCAACTCTAGTTCAAGACTAGCCTAGGCTGCCTTAAAAAGACTTACCTAAAAGAAGACTTACGAGTATTATAATACCAAAGTTTGCCTGGCATTCTTCTTACATTCAATTTTGTCTGTTATTCAGAGAAAAGGCCACAGTTAAATGTATATATTAAATGAAATCCTTTTGTAAAGACCTATTTTTCATTTAAGAACATCAATCCAAAAACATAAAGAGAAATTTGAAATAATGATTTCACTTTTTTCTTTTCATAGCTTTTTATATTCCAAATATGCCAACTATAAAGACATTGAAATTCGACATGCTGGATGTTTAATTTCAGATTTTTCTTTTTAAACTTACTTTGTGGTAACCTTCATGTTTAAAGTTTTTTTTTTTTTTTTAATCCTGCATATATTTTAAACTTGTAAACAAAAGAATTGAGGACTGTCATTCAAAAATGTCATATCTGTTGTCAGAGGTTCATGAATAATTGACACCGAGATTACCCAGGGAAATTTGCAATTAGCCTTCTCATTAACATAAGAACGAACAGGAGACTGCTTGGAGAATGCTAGATTTTAAGTTAAGTATTTGCTCAAGAGATAAAAAGTTCCTAACAGGACCTCTAATGAAAAATGCATTAGTTCAGTGTGATGTCCCATGGGTTCCCAAGTTACTTCATGAATCACTCATAGAAAAGCCAGCGATGTATATTCAGTTATTAATAGATGCATTCAAGAAACTGAAAATATCCACATATCAAAAGAGATCAACCTGAAGGTAACATTCAATGAGAAACAGTAATTGCAACAGAAATGACGGGAAATCAACATTGTGCAGTCACTGCCAATCTGCTTTTGATTATTCTGAGTTGAGAATAAGACTTCAAAAGTTGTGCATAACATTAGTGAAAATAATATCAAAAGTTTATGTGCAATTATTCTGAAATGAATTATAAATAAGAATTAATTATGAATATGTGAAACTCACTCAGGTGATGATAAACATTATGACTCAATTTATTCATTTTAAGGTTGATGATCATTTCTGAACTGATCATTGACGCTTATAAAAGGTCAGTGTTCTGTGCCTAAGGACAGTTTATAAAAATGAGAAAATTATCATGTGTCCATGATGGTGTTCACCAGAAATCCCAGCACTCTGGGACATGGGGGTGTGGACATAATCAGGTCAAGACCAGTCTGGGTATTTTGTGAATTAACAAGGCTCTATCTCAAGAAATAAATAAATAAGTAAATAGGGTTGCATATGTAACTTAGTGCATAGGCCCTGGGTTCAGTTCCCACTGATAGATAGAGGAATGGGTTAGGACATAGAGGCTGGACTAGGAGAAGGAGCTCCTGCAGCCATGAGGGGCACATGGGCAGTTAAGGTCCCAGCCCCTTCAGGGGATAGCCAAAGATAAGCACCCACTGTGTAAAACATGTACACCTTGTCTACACCCAGCAACTAAGTTCCAAACATATGCAGCATTCTGGTTCCAAGGAGTGAAATCATGGGAACTGAGAGTGTCATGTGGGCAAGGCTTGACATCACGTACCTTCCTATATGACTGGGAGCTAACTCAGGGATTGACTCAGTGGTTCTCTGGTGGAACTATTGGTTTTAGATCTCACTTGGTTTCTTTTTAAATATCTCATCCTCAACAGTAGAGCCCACCAATGTTCCTCTTCCCCGTGCCCCCTCGACATAAGCAGAAACTTTAAGAATTTCGAGTTCTTTCTTTCATTAGCTATAATGACAACTAAATCCCCTTAACAACTGGACAAGAGAGAAATATAGAAGACATTGCAAGGGCTATTGTCAAGTGTATATTGCTACTAAGGTCTCCACTATTTCAACCATATCTACCTATGCACAGGTAAAGAAAGGTAACTCTTGATGACAGTAATGCTAGAGGCTGCTAGCATCTGGGGTCCTGATCTTTCTGTGAAACTTTCACCAAACATAGAGAGGGGGCACCTCCATGTTAGAGATAAGATATTTGGGTGAGGACACCCTCTGGAGGTCATTGTCTGCAGTTCAGGTGGAAAGGTCCCAGTCTTGCATTCTGCCTTATCACCTTGCCTGTCTGTCAAAACATTTGAACAAGCTGGATCTTCAGACTCTAGAGAAAAAGGCCCCCATCTTCTTCTGCACCCTCAATTGGCCAAAGTGCCCTTGGGGGATGAGGAGACATGGTCCTCAGAAAGCCTATTCATTTAAGCACTATGTTCTAATTAGATTTGTTCTGTAAAAGATAAGACTAAAAACAATGAAATGCCTTCCATAAAACGTTTCCTCAAACTCTAGAATCATGATAAAGGCTCATGAATGCCGGCTAGACCATCCTCCACAGGTTCTTCTCTCTCCCATGGTTCCAGTTTTTGAAGACAAAGGAAGGCTTAAAGAGCCCCAGGCCAGGCCTCCCCAGGAATCAACACCTCCCTTGCTTGGTTTTCCCATTCCTCTTGCACCCCTACCTATTGTTAACTCTCACTGTGATCCATGATCCATCTATACCCACTGTTGACCCCATGCTTTCTGGAGCCTCTTTGCTTTCTCTCCCCCTGGCACCCATTAACCAAGGAAGAAAGGTGATTTGTGTGTTTTTGTTTTTGTTTTTGTTTTTACTTTGATTGGGTAACTTCATCCAAAGATCCAGAAAAATATAATAAGGCATTTATGAAAATATCTTTCTTGTATGATCTCACTTGGAGGGGTGTTGGCTTCATCCTTTCTGAAACTCTAAAATTGCATAGGTGGTAGCAAGTGCTGAATGACACCACAGACAGAGTGGGCAACTCTTAGTACAGTGCCAAATATGATGCTAATCATGAGCATCCCCAAGCCTGTTCTTCTGATGAGCACAAATGGGTGATTCAACCCTCAGATGAAAATAGATGAGGAATCATTTCATCTATTCATAGTGGAAACATTAAGACAATCTAAGGGTAAGCCTCTTAATTATAGAATGGTTGCTTAAGTGATCTAAGAGAACAAGAGCCCTCATCTGTACTACTTCAATGACTTATAATGGCACTACCTAAACATGGCACCATTGAACCAACTTCAGTTACTGTAGAGGTCCTCCTTAGAGACAATTTTATCTCCCAGTCTATTCCAAATATTTGTAAGAAGATACTAAGAGAGATGCTTTCTCTGAGTTTGAACAAACTTTTGGGAGAGGCAGAGTCTTTTACAATAAAGACCAAATGGCAATAAAGAAAGAAAAGAAAAGAAAAGAAAGAAAGAAAGAAAGAAAGAAAGAAAGAAAGAAAGAAAGAAAGAAAGAAAGACAGACCACAGACACTGGGCAATGATGGTGGTCTTCCAAGAGATGTATTGTAAGGTTAAGGTGGGTGCATTAGAAGAAAAGCAAGCTGGCTTTCTCAACAAGCCTTTAGGATATTTGGGACTTCAAGGATGAATGACCTCAAGAAAAGCGATCTCCACCTGGACTTTTTTCCATCTATCGGGAGAATCATTTGTCCCAAGGGAAAGAGAGATTTGAGGTCTTTCAAGACTACAAACGTCCCTAATACCTACTTTCTGACATAAATGGCCACTATCCAGCAAGAGAAATCCTAAACTTGCCATTTTGGGGGTTCATAACTTCTTCCTCTTCAGCACCCAAAGCCTTATATTTGATCCTTTTGTTCTTCCCATGTCCCCATTCTAAGAAAAAGTAACCACCCAACAGTTGAAGGGCTTGTCTTGTGAAAGATATTTCTCCCAACCTGAGCTTTGTTCTTAGGGAGACTTCCATTTTCAACAACTATTTATGATAATTTCAAAGACCTTGGCCCCTTCCTAGGTAAGATATGCTCAATCTTAACAGAACAAAACTGTCTTAACACAGGGAACTATTCTTTGTCTTTCTTTACAAGAAACACTAGAGTAAGTTGACCCCCAGGTGTGGACAGATGGATTCCAAGTTGGCAGGGCTGTAAGGACCATTTCCATTACCATAAACTTTAAATATCCTTCCTGTTTTTTTTTTCTTTCCTCATCAAAAGCAATGTCCTCTGTGGCTAGAGGTCAGCAAAAGATTAAAACCATCACTAGCTCCTTGTGGACGTAGGCTCTCCATCCCTTTGTGAGTTGAAAAGAGATGGGAGTTGGAAATGTTTCTAACCTGTGGAGACTTGCTCAAGATTTAGGACTCATTAATGAGACATTTGTCCAAAGTCCCTTTACACTCTTCACTCAGATTTCTCATGAAGCCCAACTATTTTCAGTCCTAGATCTTAAGGATGCCTTCTTTTGTTTTCCATTATGTAATTCTGGTTTTGAAAACCTGTTGACTGGAGTAGGCTGACTTACCTGGACAGTCCTTCTTCAAGGATTTGGGGATAGCCTACATCTGTTTGGCCTGGTTTGGCAGAGGATTTCTTACACTGGCAATCAGAAGGTTGTACTCTTCTCCAGTATGGAGATGACCTAGTAACGTCCTGTGAATGATGTGTTTAATAAGTAGGAAATGACCAAGGCATCTATTTTGTCCTCAATTATTTGGGATTCTAAGGTTATAGGTTTCACAGAAAGAAGACCAAATATGTGAAATGACGTGAAGCCCTAGAGTATTACCTGCATCTAATTATCTGAAACAAACAAACAAAAAGCACTATCTCTAGAAAAAATTCACCTTATATCCCAGTTCTATCTTCTAGACCCTATAAATCAATTCAGGGCATTTGTAGAAGACGAAGGCTTTTGAAGAATCTGGATTACAGAATTCATACTAACTGTAGTAACAAACTAAGGCTGAAGAGACCTTCATTTGTCATGAGAACCTGAACCATGAAGAATCTTTGATCAAATATCACTGGCTCTTTCGGGGGCCTCCACATGATGCTTGCCCACAACACCTCAGTACCTACACTGCCTCACAGAGAGAAGAGGGATTTATTTGGGCACTCTAGTACAGACAGAAGGACCTACCTCTAAACCTATAATTTATCTTAGTAAGAAACTAGATCAATTCTTCAATGGTTGGCAAGAATGTTTAAGAACCCTGCCTGCTAGAGAGCTCTTAGTTACAGAAACCCACAAAACCACTATGGGGTGGGGGTCTCTTCACTGTCTAAACTCTGTGTAATATTGGAAAACTCCTCAATTCCTAGGTTTATCCATGAATTGTGGGAGCTAGTATCCTTAGATATCAGACCCTCCTTCTGGGAGGGTCTAACATTTTGATAGAGACTTGTCCAGTGACTCATCCTCCATTTTTCTCCCTGATGCACAAAACTCACAAGAAAGTACGCATGGCTGCTGGAAGGTCTTGGTGGAGATTCAGGCCCTTCTCAAAGGCCTCAAGTATAGCCATCTGCCTGACCCTGGACAAGAACTCTTTACAAATGGAAGTTCTTTCATAAGAGAAGGAATGAAAATGGCAGAATACACTGTGATCTCTCTAGATAAGACCATAGTTGAGATCCTTATCAACTAATATATAGCCCCCCCCCCAAAAAAATATTAATACCTCATGCTAGAGCTATCCAGGGATCTCATAGTTTTATATATTTTAAATATAAGTATGATTTCATGTGGTTCATGCTCATGGTGCTGTATGTAAGAAACGAGAATTTTTAAATTTTATTTTATTTTTATTTTTCTACCTCCTTGGAGTCCTTAGCCAACACAAAGTTGAAATCCTCAGACTCACTCACGGTGGCAGTCTACCTTGCTAAGGAAGTAGCCACTGCCCATTGCATGAGGCACCAAGAACATCATAGCCAAGTCACCCAAAAGAATTAACACGCAGATAAGTCATCAAAGGAGTCATCCCTCAAGGAGTTCTCCCGCCTCCTTCTGTGGGCTGTCTTTCTGCTCTCTGACGTTAACTCTTCCTGCTCAGAAGAAGAAAATCAACAGAAAGCCCAGGAAAACTGCATCATGGATTTATGAGGTTGGTGGGAAACACCTGAACAACACATCTTATTATCCAGAGCCTCTCAATGGAAAGTAGGAGAAGCAGTTCATGACACCTAATACCTTGCACACAAAAATACCTTGTTTCACCAAAATAAACCATTTGTGCAAAACGGTCTCAGAACCGACCCAAAAACATCAGCGATTCACAGAAGCAGAAAAAAAAAGTAAAAGCCAAAATAATACGATTCTAATTTTTACCTAAATTTATACACTTTATCTACTGAATTTTCCATAATAATTAATTTTCTAATTATCAGAGAATGTGGTTATGAATTCCAGTGCAAAATGGAGACTTAGAGAACTCTTCAGTTTACTCCACATATGTCTGGCCTCTTTGTGCAATTCTGCATTTCATTTTCTTTAGTAATACAAGCCTGATAGACTTGAAATGAAACTATATTATTAATTATTATTATTACTATTATATTAAAACTAGGACTAAAAGTTTTGGTTCAGGCACAAGAAGACAATTTTCCAGTTATCTGTAAGTAAAGACAGTATAAAATTAATCTTGGATCTTTCTGAATAGACTCACATTTCACATAAGAAATTACCTATATATGTATATATTTTCAAAACAGTAACTATGGTTTATAATAAAAAAGTGCACATAGATTTAAGAAATTACTAAACTTCAGATACTAAACTAGCAGCTTCAAGGGGTTGGAGGAATGGCTCAGAGGTTAATGTGCTTACGTAGCAAGCGCTTAGACAAGCGCTAAGTTCCAGAGTTCCATTAGTCAGCACCACATAAGCTGAACATGGTGGCGTGGACCTATAATTCTGGAGGCTGAGACAGGAGGATTGCCATGAATCCAAGGCCAGCCTGGGCTCCATAGGACATTCAGAACAAGCCCAGGCTACAGAGTGAGACCCTGTCTCAAAATAAATAAATAAATAAATAAATAAATAAATAAATAAAATAAATACTATCGAGTTCAATGCTAAACTAAACTGTATAATCATAATGAAAACAGTAATTCTACACTCACCCAGTTTTCAAAATTGATAGCAGGTGCATTCTGAGAGTATGTACGTGATTGTTATGCTAAATTTGACACTTCAGCAGGATTACTGGACTGATAACATGTCATACAGGCAATATATTTTTGAGCAATTGCTTTCAATCTTGAGACTGTTATAGGTTTAGTATGTTTTCTTTTTACTAAAAAATAATCTTACAGTTAGATTTTAGACCAAATTATATCATTTGTTTCCTCTACACTTTAAATAAAATTATGTCTGAATTTTGCCTCTTAACTGATAATCTCAACACTTATTTTCTAACTTGGAACTAACTGATTTATGCTATAGTACTAAACCATAAGGGCTGTTATCACCATGGTATTCTTCTGTTCATTAAATTGAGGGAATGGTTTAAGATTCATCCAATCAATATTAACCAACATTTATTATCTTTCTAAATCTAGGTTAACCTCCCTTACCATGTGGATCATAGTGAATGTTTCCTCACATGGTATTAGTATTTGTTATTCTATTTTATAAAATAACTTTAAGGAAATTTAGAAAACATACCAGTACTTGTCCTTATTTTGAAATTTCTTTTTAAATGTGTTAGTGTATCTATTGAACACCGTATTTTGCCATTTGGCATTGAGTAAATCAGAATTTTGGGGGGTTGCACAACAAAGATTAAATTAGAGGGCTTGCATTATATGACCAATGTTAAGATTATTACTGCTACCTTCCACTATCAATATAATATGTTATAGTATTATGTGCCACACCAATTAACATAACATGACGTCTACTAATTTTAACTTCCTGATAATTGTTTTGAGCTTAGTTGATGTATATTTTTGCATTATAATTATATTATGGACTCTGATAAAATCTATTTCTAAATATATACAAATTGGTTACCCAAACTATTTTCTAAACCATAATATCTTGATTTAGTATAAATATGCAGATTGATAATCTATTGATTCCTGCTCAAACTATCTTTAATAAGATTGTATTTTATAAACTATAATTTTTGTCTGCCTTTAATATTATTCAGGTTGTCACTCCCTCTTAGCTAGGTGATTGGAGAAGTTTCCTACTTTTATCAAATTATTTTTTTTCTGGTGTAGGCACTGTTCTTTTTAAGTAACCATGAATAGAGTCATTTAATTTGCTTTTTAGAGTTTTCATTGTACTTAGAATGCAACCAAAGCTACTAGCTGTGGCCATGTGACTCAAAGTCTGTCTTTGCTTTTCCAACTTCATCTCAATCAATACTTTATTTTGCTCTTATGAGAATATTCAGGTCTGTTTTTTTGTATTTCTTGGGACAACCAATTTTCTCATCTTAGACTATTACTATATCCCATTACACCTGCTCAGGAGGGTCAAGATTTATATTTACATGTAACAAATAGTTATATTGTGCAGAAAATAATTCACTTCATAAAGTCAAAATAAATTATTTAATAAACATTACGTTTCTTTCATAGTTACTGTCACTAGAATTACAATCTAAACATGAAATTGAAATCATTTCTATAAATCAAAAATGAAACAGTAATTCTCTATTTTTTTGTTTGCATTAATGGGTGCAGAATTGCTATTTCACTGTAAGAAATGCTTGTCTTCTTTCAAGTAAAATTAAAAGAAATTTTCTTATGGGTAACTGTGAAAGTTGACACATGGTAAATAAGTCTAACATTTTTTCCAAAAAATAAAGAACACTTTCATATTGGGTATTATTATAGAATCACAGAGTGACATGCTAAATATCTTCCAGGATAATTTTTGAAAAAGAGGAAACTGAAGAGTTTGAATACTGATTCAATACATATGACAATTTTTACATATTAAATACTTATTACTACTGGTGACAGTAAGCATAAGTGAGAAAGCTGTTATTTTCATAGAACAGAACTTAACGGACAAGCCTTTTTCAAAAATGTGAATGGAAAGGTTATAATTAAGTTATCACTCTTGGGCTGGAGGAATGGCTCAGCGGTTAAAGCGCTTGAGCAAGCGCTAAACCAAACGCTAAGTACCCGAGTTCAATTCCCCAGCACCACATAAGCTGGGCATGGTAGCACACGCCTGTAATCCCAGCGCTCGGGAGGCTGAGACAGGAGGATTGCCGTGAGTCCTAGGCCAGCCTGGGCTCTGAAGTGAATCCAGGACCAGCCTGGACCTCAGAGTGAGACCCTGTCTCAAAAAGAAAACCAAAATTATCACTCTTCCAATTTCAGTGAAAATTCACTTTAAGAATGTGATTCTAACTTCTTTACGGTTTTTACAAAATATAATAAGTTGGCGATACAAGCTACACATTAAAAAACAAGAGGGAAAAACTAAGTGTGTCACGTTCTTTACCTAATTTAAACTGTGCCAGCCTTAACTCTGAATAGGCAGATATTTGAGTAATTGTTGCGATAAGCGCTTCTACACCATTATGTGTTTTACTGGAATCACAGACTCGGTAACTAATGTGAAATTTATTCTCACTGATTTTACGTCCTACACAACACACCACTCTAAAAGCAGTGGCTTGCATATTTAATTTCAGCTTTTTATTTTTAGCCTGAGGCTTGTCTGGAGTTAAGGTGGTACAAGAGCTACTTATTAGTAATTGACCAAAGAAGGGGCCTTCGTGATCATGTTCGTCCCATGGCAAAGGAGAGAGAAAACCTGTAGCCTTTCCCTCTGTGTGTTTCCTAACCAGTTGCACGGAGATCCCTGGAAGCATTTTGAAAGAGAAAGTGAGTGGGAAAAGAAAAGAATCACTCCACCCCAAATTCTAACAGCCTGGATAATGCACTTTTCCTTAATATATTTTGCAACATATAGTGTGCTGTTATGGTCATTATTATAACAATAATTTTAAAAGAATCTAGAGGCCATACAAAACCATCAGAAACTCTCTTTTGCTTTTGCTTCCTTCAAGTACTATTATTTAAGTAATTTAATTCAGAGATAACTCTGGAGAAACAAAACACAGTAATAACATTAACATAGAGAGGTTTCATATTTCTTCACATATTTTCCTCAATGGGAACATCCTTCAGAACTAGAATCACAATATTGTAAATAGACAATGAACATAGACACTATCTGCTGTTGTTGTTTCAATTGCATCAGTTTCAAATGCATTTATAAGTCTGTGTGTGTGAGCAGTTCCACAAAATGTTTTGTAGGCATGACATAGACTGGCTTCACCTTGTATTCTCTTTTTATAGACACAGAAAATTTCTCATCCAATTCATTCCTGACAACAAGAATTGCTCATCTCTGTAACTTCATAAGTTTCATATTGTTATATAAATGAATTTATGTAATATACAATCTCAGAGATTATTGTTACACTTAGTGTAATTCCCTTGAGAACTATCTAAGTTCTGTGTGGAAACATTTTGATGATAGGTACAATTTCATCACATGAATATTACACAGCTTGCATTCAGTTCAGCCATTCACCAACGGAAGAATATATTTTCCCTAAAATTTTGGACTATTCTGAAATAAAGTTACTACAAATATCCCTTAAGGGGTTTGTGGGAATATGACTTTTCTTTTCTCTTGAATAAATGTTCAGCAAACAATTGGTGGGACATATTAAATACATCTGTAGATTTCTCAGAAACTTCCATGTTTTCCGAAGTAGTTGAACCATTTCACATTCTTACCAGCAGTTATGAATGATCCAATTTGCCTAGACAACAATCTATTATTTTTAAATGTTCTGAGATAATGAGTTCTGTATTTTTGAACATGGGAAACTTTTCATTTAGCATTATAGTTATTAAATAAGTGTGTATATCTTGCAAAACACTTAGAACAAAATGTCAGGTGCTATTCAGGTAGTAAAAATGCTCATAAAACTCAGAAATGATTTACTACAACTACATATTCTTAAGCCTCTATTATTGCCTCAAAAAGTACTTGCCTAGTCACTACATTTCTATGGGCTAAATGATTGTTAATATTTTGTAGCAATAATTTTAAAGAAACATGATTTGTCACTTCTCCCTTATCTACACAAAAACTTATGCCAAATCTGTATGATTCTCATGTATTTGATTAAAAATGACATAATTTAAAAGTCACAAAGTACGCTTTTCAAGGATGATCAACATTTATTTTTATTCCTTCAATCTTGAACTGCTCTCAAAAATCCAAAACTCTTGAGCTCTAGATTTATTTTCAGTCCCTGTCTACCTATTTGGTTTTTCCTTCCCTACTAATGAGGGTGCCCACAATTTTCATACTATTGTTGGAATTTTGAGTCAGTATGATATTTCAAAATAATTTTTCATTTTAAACTGCCAAGGAAATTCACATTTGAGTTTTGTCCATTATTAAGAAGCAAATTTCTTAGACTTTTGTTTCATTAAACTAAGTATTAAGAATCTATAGTGAGAAAAGTAAATTAATATGCTCAATGCAATTTTGACAAAAAAGTGTGGAGGAAAAGAGGACATATTTTAATAAAATTTTGGACATACCCTAAAGTGCCATAATGTGATGAAAAGAAGAAAATGTGAAGTTTGTAAAATGGGAATAAAATTCAATTAGAAGTAACTATACAGGCATTGCAGTACACCGACCATACAGAATTTGACAGAAATTCTAACAGCTGTCAGTATGATTTATTTGCAAAGGATATATATATATATATATATATATATATATATATATATATATATTATAACAATGTAGCAATGTGTTTACAAATCATAAATTTGAGAACCCATGGAATGGTAAGCAACTGACCTCTACTCGTTTCTTTTATTCATGGCTGATTATTTCATCTTTTTTTCCATCTATTACTTCTATGGTTCCTGTTGGAAACTTACTAGTTATGTGCCACGTTGAAGGTTACTTTGAGAGGCTTTGCCAGTCTTTCTAATGTTTCCAGACTGGCATTACCTGCTCCCACCATGGAGTAACCATTGTTCGGTATTGAAACACATCACTTGCCTTCAAAATCAGATTCTAAAGAAGAGAAAGGTTCACACAGCAGGTATACTGGTAAACCTGTTTAAATGTCTAGCCGAAAAGATGATAATGGAAATAGGTGAGTAAAACTGTTAACCTAACAATCAGAGCAAGGCACGACCTTCATATTGTACATTGTACGAAGAAAATAACTTAAAAAAACTTAATTTTTAAAGCGATGTGTTCAGAAAATTAATCAGAATAGCATTCTCATATTGACCTTGGTCTGTAAGAAGGTGACAGATGGATTCTCTTTCTTGTGAAAGAATAATTCTAACTTTTGAAGAAAAAAAGAAAAAGAAAATAATGTTAACTAAGTGTTGTATAAAGGAGTTTAAAGGCGCGGAATAAAAAAATAGACTCACTATGAGAATTGGAATAGGGACCCCAAGGAAAAGTGCCTTTGCTAGCATTAAATTATCTAATCAGAAAACAAAAATTTCACTGGCCATATACACGGGTCCAAACCTGTAATAACCTTTCTGAAGAAGTCCAATTTTTATAGACAAGAGCTCTTGTAATAATAACATTGTTCAACTCTATTACGCACGTCGGTGGTAAGTTATCCTGGCATGTAAAAAGACAAACATTTTTGAGTTTATCTGAAATTATTCACTTAGGAAGCTTCTAAAATAAAGACACGTGGTAAAAGGAATTAACGCAACTAAGGCTTTTGCCTGCAGTCTTTCAATTCTTTTTCATTTTACACTCTCTTGTTAGTATAGAAACTGATAAAAAAGGAAGGACTTTTTTCTCTTTCCAAAGTCAAAACATGATATGATTTTATTTTGATAGGTTTATTTTAAATATCACAGACTTGTGCTACTAAGCCACACTGCTGTCTTTCTCCTCTCTCACAGCCTCTCTTCTTGACAATGGATCTCCATCCCGGCCTCCAGCCATAAGGTCGAGGGCATAAACAAGCTAAATTGATTATAGCCTCTTATTTCCAAGAAAATGACTACCCAAGGATGGGCAAAACAGTCCAACCAATTACTTCATTAGATTTCTCTCCGCTTTATAGCGAGATAGAAGGGATCTGTTTACAGTGTTTTGATTATAAAGAACTGAAGCACAAGATGTGTTATTTCCCAAGAAATATACCAATACTGGTTTCAGTAAAATGACAGAAGGTTACAAGTTAAGCAAATGCCAATGTGAAATATTGGGTTGAAGAATATAAGAATGTAGGAGGGAGAGCGAAGTGAGAGAGAAAAATATACTGATGCCTCAGTGAATTCACGGGCAATAAAACACTTTGTCTTTCAAAAATTAATTGTGTTAAAGAGTGAATATTTCTTCTTTTTCAGGCTATTTATGCTATAATTCAGATTTTCAAAAATAACTGTTTGGCTTTTATTTTATTTTGATAAATGTCTTAGTAGATATTCTAAGGGTAAAATACATATGTATTTAAAAATACTGAGGTTCCATTTAACACAGCATGAATTATTGTTAAGAATTCAAAAAAAAAACAGATACTGATGATGTTATGGCAAAACATGAACCTTCCTTCATTGTTGGCGAGACTGTAAACTGGTAGAACCATTACGGAAATCAGGGAGGTTCCTCAGAAAACAGAAAACAGATATTCCTTTGACCCAGCTCTTTTCTGGTTATCTTCCCAAAAGAGTTTAAAACACCATATAAAAGAAAAACGTGCAAATCTTTGTTCATAGCAACGTAATTCATAATGGTTGAATCATGGAAGTTGCCAAAATGTCCACCAATAGATAGATAAGTAAAGAAAATATGGTGTATTGCTGGATTGAAGGGAATACTTATTTCCAATCTTTTGAGAAGATTTCACACTGCTTTCCATAGTGATTGTACTACTTTACTTTCCCACCATCAGTGTAACAGGGTTCTTTTTCCCCACAGCACTGATTTCTGCTTGAATTCTTGATATAGGCCAATCTCTCTGGAGTCAGATGGTATCTTAGTGATGTTTTGATTTGGATTTCCCTAATGACTAAGGATGTTGAACAAATTTTTAGGTATTTACTAGCCATTTGAATTTCTTTATCTGAAAACTGTCTATTCATTACCGTTTCCCATTTCTCTATTGGATCTTTGATTTTGAGATGCTTATTTTTCTTCTGTTCCTCAGAATTTTTCCAAAAGAGTTAAAAACATCATGTAACAGTAATACACGTATATCAATGTTGGTAGAAGCACAACTAACAATAGCTAAAATGTGGATGACATCAAAGTACCCATCAACAGGTCAATGGGTACATTAATTGTGGTAAATGTATACTATGGAATACTACTTATCTACAAAGAATTATAGACCTGAGGCTTTTGTAGGTAAATGGATGCAACTTGAGACCATCTTGATCAATGAAGTGAGTCAGAGGCAGGAGGTTAAATGTCAATGATTTCTCTATATGAGAAACCCAGAACACAATTATTTGACTGAGCTATTTGAGGGGACTAATGGGAACTAGTGGGAAGGGAGGAGGGGTGGGAGGGTCAAAAAAGAAAGAGAGGGAGGATTTGTAATTTTATTACAATATCTGTATGCACAAAATGCTCAAGATCAATGTAAACATTACACATTGCATATGTACATTTTAATAGAATGGGAATACAACAATATCTGTTATATATATATATATATATCCACAGTGGTGTACTATTCTGCTATGATGAAAGACAGACTTGAGCGATTTGTAGGAAAATGGATGCATCTTGGGACCGTTGTGCTTAGAGAAGTGAATCAGTCCTAGCAGATTAAATACCACACGATAAGTCTAATATGAGAAATCTTGACAGGAAACATGTAATAGAACCTAATGAGAGAGCTGAAAAGAAGCCAGAGATAGATGGAATTGTGGAATGGGAGTGGTCATGAGGAAGGGGGTGAGATGGTGGAGCCAGAAGAAGACAGTGAAACATCTGTTTTTCCAACTTCTCAAATTTAAGGCAACAATTGTATCATGCATATACATACTAATAAAAATAACATAAAGAATCCTTAAAAGTATCTTAAAATAAAAATTTTAGTATTGATGTTACAAAAGCATATTCTATTTATGAAGTTCAGCAGAATGTATGATTCTCTAAGTTTTCCATATGATCTTGACAATGAAGAACATTATTGTATATTTACTACAAAATGAAAATAGAATAATAATTATTTTAAAAGTAGAGAAAGTATTTAACAGTCTTTTCTCTTTTTCATTAAATTGGGAGATACAAATGATTAGAAACCTAAATGTTTTGTGAAAGAAAGCTTAAAAAGAGAGAGACAATCAAAGTATTCTTACGCTATTTAATAATGTCACCTGGCAGCAATTTCTTTTTTTTTTTTTTTTCAATTGAAGAGAGAAGTCTGGATGTCTGGGTTATACAAGAACACCAAACATTAATAAAAATATTGCACATGATTTAATTTTTAAAGGATTTTCCTAACACCACTGTATTGAAGGTGGGTCTGACATCACACAATATTTTATTGAACATTTTTATCAAAGAGAGGCTCAAACTTTTGATTAGACAAGCAATGAAGTCAATATCAAGAAACAGAATTAAAACATGCATCAAAATAATAATTTTAGTAGTTCTTGGGTAAGAGGAATCTAAACAGTTTCTTGTATAATAGATGGCTCAGGTTCCTAAATTGGCCGTATCAGTAGCTTTTGCAAATGCTATGAAGACACTGCTCTAGGATAGATTTATAATACTACAATATTATAATAAGAAACTTTTTTTGTAAATGCACCAGAATTCTTTTTTCCATCTGCTTAATCCTTTTTCCCAACATCCTTTTATTATATACTTTCACTTTGATTTTCTTTTGGAAAAGTAACCTATTATTGCTGTGTGTGTGGGAGGACTTTGAGTCAAGCAATCCCTTCCAATCTCTGGATTAGGTAAATTATGTAGCTATCCATATCTGCAATTTTTGATCTAAATTATACTTCTTCCACAGTTGCCATAAGAAATTATCACAATGTTAGTGACTTAAAGCAATAGAAATTTAGTCTCTCAATTTCTGAGATCAAGACATCAGCAGGGCTGAGCTTCCTCAGAAATTCTTGAAACATTTAAGTTCTACCAGATCTGTGCCCTGAAAGTAACAGTGCATGGAAAACTAGGACAGATGACACCTACTAGACACGTACTGACAAGCACTAATCGATGCCCTGTGAGATTTCTTCGATGATACAAATTTCTGATACACACATGAAATAGCATGAAAATATTGCTAACCTTTGAGACAGAATAAGGATAGAGAATACTATGACCACAAAGAACCTGAAGCTCCAAACCAAATGGCTCTACTTTGAAAGAATCGGCGGGGTAGGAGCGCCGGACAAGGAAAGGAACGGAGAACCCACTTGGCTGGGAGTGCACCCCACTTTATGGGGTTGCAGGGGTTCATTTTTTTAATACAGAGAAAACAACTCCTGCTGTTCAATTTAATCTTTCCTGCTGATCACTGTAATTTATTTTCAGCCATTCTTTTCTCTATAATGCTTAGAGAAAAAGAAAGAAAAAGAAAACAAGCCTGTGCTCTAGTGTCACATGGGCGTCCTACTGCCAGCGTTCCACTTACTAATTTGTTGTGGGCTGATTAAGGAAACAAACACTGTGGCCAAACAGAATGGAAAAAAAAAATTTCTAGAAATGTGTGACTTCTTTTCTTTCCCATACATCACATTCATTTTGTTTCGTTTTGTTTCTTTAGAAACATATCCCTAAGATGTTGTTTGTTCCATCCACTGTGTTTCCTTTTTAGAAAGGAAGAGTCCTGGCTTGTTCCCGCAGCACGCGCTTGGGGCCTGTGCGCGCTCCGGAGGCGGGGGCGGCAGAGGTAGAAGAAAGTGGAGGAGCATTTGGGCATTGTCTATTTGTGCATTATTTATTCTCAGTATTCTGATAAACTCCTGTGACTAGTTTGCATTAACACCTTCTCTACCAGTTTTTGTTTGTTTGTTTGTTTCTGTTGTTGCACTCCTAGGAACAGAGAGGCCACTTGGGGCAAGTCTGTCCTGCATTAGGAGGGCCCTTCCTCTCTCTCCCGTAAAATGTGCCAAGCACACACTGCGCTGGTGTGTTCCAGCGGAGCTGAGAGAAGCATTTTTTTTTTTAAATTTAATATGTTGCTATGAAACATAACTTTTAAAAAAAGAATGGTGGGATATGCATCAAACCATGAATACCTTCTTACTTGAATGTTCCCTGGTTGTAAAATGCATAATTAGCACAGAATAAATAGCACCTGAGAGCTATAGCAGGAAGCATGTGCACAACAAATACTGTTCGTGAGATTTTTCATGATCGTGACTATGGAGTGATTGGTAATTTTAACAATTGTGTAGACAGATCAAAAACAGAGAGCGGGCTGGCCCCAATAGGAGTACTGAAAATGGAACTTAAGAGACTTGTGGTGACCAGGTAGCAGAGACCAACTCACGATTTTGAATATGTAAGACTGAGAGAAAATAGCATGCATAGCAAATCAATTGCTCTCTTCTGTGAAAAACAGTACGTCTCACTGAACACTTTATCAAAAATAGAAAGGAGTTAGAAAGATCTGCAGTGAGGATCTTCCAAATGGATTATGTTATTGAGGAGCGTATTGAAATGAATAAATTCAGAACCGTATCACAGCACTGTATGTAAAATATTAATGACTTTAAAATACCAGTTCTCAAAGAAATAAATAATGCACTTGAAATACAATTTTCCATATGGAGTAAGTTAATAGAATAGGTTAAAACTTTATGAAATCCCAGATGTGTGAAAATGGATTAAAATTTTCTTAAAATAAAAATGAATATAGTATGGGAACTAGATTCAACACCCTTCACAACACAGTCAGAACTCTCAAATAAGGAGTCATAAAAAAGAGGGGCATAAATGTCACTTCATTGTGAAATGAAGTTTTTAACACTTCATGAAATTAGAAGTACTGGGGATGTATTTAAAAAACAATCTATTTTCTTCTCCAAAGAAACATAAATGCACATTTTGCGTGAGTTAGGGGCTCATATATTCCACATATATATCTATTCAGACTAATATTTTCATAATATTTAACAAAATGCTTTGTACATTTAATGTACAAGGTTTAAGACTAGAGTCATTGGCTTTTTTCTTTAATGTATAAAGAATATTAAGTGAGAGAGTGTGTATTTGGTCAAAAATATTTTAGTATATATGATAGACAAATGTATAAAATTCCTATTAAAATTAAAAGGTTTGTTATAGAGATAAGTGGTATTAAGAAAAATTAGTCTCAGTGAAGGTGTTTATTCTCCGTAGCAAGTCAGCAAAACATAAATGAAATCACAAACTACTAAGATTTGCCTATTTAGTTAGAGAAGTAAAGTTGTAACATTAAATTTCTTTTCAAGTATTTCACAAGAGGATTCCCTGTCGAAAATTCTGAGAAAAAAAGTAGCAGTATGTTTTAGATTTAAGCACAATTTTGTTTAGCAGTTTTCCTTTAGAGACCAAATCCATTAAATGATATGTATATACATTCATAGAGAAAAACTTAAATTCTATTATGTAACTCAGGAAGAGAGAACTGGTATTAAAAATAAAAACAGTATGATTACTTACTGATTATTTCACATAAAGATGGAAACATATTCAGTGGAATGAATCACTCTATTAATAATAGCATTTATCTTTGAAGTAATAAAGTAAAATGCAGATTTGGGAATATAAATTAAAAATGTATATACATTTTTAATTACCTAGAAAAAACATGGATTTGATTAAATTTTGAGGTGATTATAAACAAATCTAAAATGAAAAACATTTGAAGTAGACCTGTGTTGCAGTTTGCATTTAGAATGTCCCCCAAAGCCTCATGCCTTTGTGTGTGGGGGAATACACACAGAAGTGTGTGCTTGGGACTTCTAGGCAGCTGTAGAATGAAAAGTAAGAAAAACAGCATATTAAAATGATATGAAAGTTTACATTTTTTTGTCCCAAAGTAGAGTCAAAAGAGTGAATGGTTGTTAAAGAGGTTTGCATTAAAAAGAAGCCAAGTTCTTAGAATTGGGACATTAAAAAAAGATTCCTTGCAGCACTCTCAGGAATCAGAGTGATCCCAACCTTGTGACACTCCCTTGAAAATATATTTCTAGTGTACTCTGGATGGCAGCATAGGAAGGTGAATCCCCAAGTTGTTCAGCAGTGTAAGTACTCAGAGGCTCCTGGGTACATAATGATCCTGGGGGAGCCAGGCTCTTGCTCATCCCAGCATCAGACCTTGGCTCCATCCACAGGCACCGAGAATGAACCGGTTGTGGAGTCATAGAGGCTTTCACTGAAATTTCAGGAGAAGTCTTTGGAGGACAAACAGTTTGCTCTTTGGGAGAGAGTATATGAAGTTGTGACAAAGAAATCTAGTGTACATTGAGGACCCCTAAAATTTGTAGATCTCAAAAACATGCATCATCTTCAGGGAAAGGCTATGGGCTTCTAGTGGTGCAAGTCAAGGGGAAAAAAAAAAAAAAAAAAACATGGAAGTTGCATCCAGAGGCAATGAATGGCACAGGAACTGAGCTTTCGAGTCCTGGGAGCTCACCCTTCTTGGAGTGAACTAACAGAGCTAAGAGAATTTAATGATTCTACACAATTTTTTTTTACATTCCACACCAATTTTTGTGCTTATTTTCATCCATTTAGTTTCTAATTTCTATTTCTCTCTTCTGGAACAGGACTTTTACCCTGTCTCCGTGTATATCGAAAGTGTTTAACACTTCTTTGATTTTCACAAGGACTCCAAAATAACAGTTCCCCTGAATTCTCAGAGAAAACTTTGGAATTAGGCAGCTTAGAAGTGCTAGAACTATTAAGACTTTGGCAATTCTTAAAGAAAGACTAAATGAAATTTGCATATGGAGATGGGCATGAATCTTTTGGATGCCAGGGGAAGACATTCTTTGCTTTAAATTTAGAATGTCTACCAAAACCTTATGTATTTGCATCTTGTGGAATAACTATGAAATGATATGCTGTTAAGAGATGGGACCTGACAAGAAGGGATAGAACTCTGAGGTTTGACTTCAAAAGGGTGGAACACTGGGAAATGACCCAAAAGGAGCAATATTATCTCTGCCCTTCCTTGCATACTTAGTTTCCTATGCACCCTGCCATGAAAAGCTTTCCCTTCTGCTGCGCATTGATCCTTGCTTCCACCATTGCAAGCTACCCATGAATGGATCGTGATGTCTAAAACTGTGAGAGAAAGTAAATCTTTCATTTCTTAAATTGTGATTGTTGAGTAATCTGACCCAGAAACCTAAGATTGTGTGTTCTTTGTGACTGTCTTTCACAATAGAGATATTTTGAGAACGGTAAATTAATAAGATAAATTCCAATTAATAAAATAAATTCTGCCAGTATTCTATCATTGGCTCTGGAGAAAACTAAATTCAGATTTCTGTGGCACTATGGTATAAAAGGAAACATGCGTTTATTTTTTGTCTTGGGTTTCTGGTACAAATGTTTTAGAATCCTTTTGATTTTATGAAGGATGTACATATGAGGGACTTCTCCTAACTATAGTGACATCTTTCTGAATTATGTTAATCAGATGTCTGCCTGTTACTGGGCTCCTAGACAGATTCAGGATTAAAGCTGTTGCTGGAGAGAGAGAGAGAGAGAGTGAGAGAGAGAGAGAGAGAGAGAGAGAGAGAGAGAGAGAGAACCAAAATTTGTGATTAAGTAGTAGAAATTTTGATTCCATCACACATCTGACTCTGGGAGAGATGAAAGAATAAGAATCTCAAGATTGACCTAATCAACTAATCAACAACAACCAGCAATCAGTTCTACCTACAATGTCTACCTACAATGGATTTTGCTAAATGACCTTAATGGATCAAGAGAACATCCACTTTGGTGAACATATTGAAGGGCCAGAAAGACTACATGTTCCAACACTGTATAAAAGCTTTGTGCCTCTCACCACACGACATTCTTTAGGTCTTACCTTCCATTAAAAGATCTTGAGTTGGATCCATTGAACAGGTTGGGAATAGCAGGTTAATGATTTTCTTGTGTGCATTAAGTTACTTAATCTGAGGTAGAAGCTAAGGATACTTGCAATTTATGGCTAATTTGGTGTACATATGGGTTATCTGTGAGGTGTGATTTGTATCTGAAATGAAGAAGTCTTATGAGACTAAGTCAAATTGATGTAACCCTAGTCATTCGGTACTAGAATTGAACTGCACCGCTGTCTATCCATGTTGGAGTCCAGAGAGTTGGAAACTAATTATTGGTGTTGAAAAGTATAAGCGACCTTTGTGAAAAGAAGTGTTTTGAATAAAATTTTTGTAACTGAAGAATAAATTTTCTTATGTGCCTGTAAATAAATAATTGTTTGTAGTTCCAGCTAGATGGTATTTGTGGTAAGCATACGTGACACTCCAAAAACGTTGGATTCCTGTCTTTACATCAAAGACATTAAAGATGTGGCTAAATTAAGTATCAATTATATGTTCAATAGAACTTATAAAATAAGTATCAATCCTGGATCAATGGCATCGTCTAGTCACATGAGTCACTGCAGAATCTTTGCCAGCTATCGTCAAGACAAATAAAACTCGTAAGGAAGTATCAGAGAACTGATGTGGTTGAGTTTGAAGACAAAGGAAAGAGACAGAAGCCAAGGAATGTAAGAGTAAGCACAGGGGATGGCTTTTCCTAGTATCTCTCTGAAGGAACGTAGTCCTACCAAAATGCTGATTTTAGAGTAATAGACCTATGCTACATCTAAGTACAAAGCTATAAAATTGTAACTTTGCATTATTTTTCCCCATTTTATCGATATGTATAAGTGCGAAATTTAAGGTATACAATGAACTTGAGCATTTTGTGCACATATGTATCATGTCAAGGTGACCAGGACTTTCCCCACTCTCCTTTTGTCCCTCCCCCTAGCCCCTCTCGCTCCCTCCCACACCCTATCACCCTGTTTCACTTTGTTTTTCCTTTGAAGTTCTGTAAGAGTTGTGATCTGGGTCTCTCATAGGATCCCAGATTGCATTATTTTAAACCACTTAATTAAGGTAATTTGTTGTGGCAGCTTCCAAGCACTAATGCTATTTCTAAGATTGCTTTTAAATACACTTTACTTCAAAATCTTTTCATTTTTCTTGCTCAGATTTGCTTTCCCTCCTCTTGTATGCATCCATCCAGACTCATTTTTGTGAAATCCAATATTGCTTGCTTTTTAATGAGAGAAATTTACAATAATATAAATAAAAACTGACACCACTTAACTGTAATTTAATTATAAACAAAGCTAACACTTTAAAATGTGTGAAGAATTGATTTTAATTTTGTAAGGTTTTTGTTTTAATAAAAATTTAATCTTTGAAATGAGATTGTTATTCTGGTATTCTCATGCACGCACAAACACATGTAATGTGTAGCACTATTTACCGATTTTAATATAAAAATTTCCAAGTTCTGAGCGATCATAATAGTTGTGGAAGTTTACATACATGAATACAAGAGATAGGATATAGGAATTTAGTCTGTTTTCTCTCTACATAGAACAATGCCTACCACATGATAATCAGTAACCAATATACATTTACCCTATATAATTAACATATAATTATAATAATCATATTCACCTATATGGATGCATATTTATTATTAAAATTTGATTAAAACTAAAGAACTATTTTATACATAATGTTTTACTGCTGCTTCTGAATCATTGAAAGACAAGCTATACAACACTAATAATTACGATTTATTGAGCACAAAACTAAATTCTAAATAATGTAGAAAGAAATACAGCGTCACTGGATCATGGTATTAATCTTAGGTAGGGCAGGTAAATTTTAGTGTCCTATTTTAAAATATTCATGAAAAAATTGCACACATTAAAACAGTATTAGAAACTCAATTCCCAGACCTGTATGCGAAATCTGCTCTACTATTCAGCACTCTCCTTTGCAAAGCACTAAGACCAAGCTCTCATATTTAATATATCTTCAATTTTGTTGTCATTTTTCCTAAAGTGATTGATATTTAAATTTCTTTATAATAAATCATTCCATGTATTCAAATATGTTCAGTTGGTATATTAAGAGAAATTCAAAATTTTGTTGCACAATTTTTTTTTTGCTCTTTCTGTATTCCAATATCAAATCTACCTTAATGCATACTTTGATGATAGGTTTAATTAATCAAATAATTTATACAAATAAAAATAGTCCTTGAAATTCTTGTCATGCCTATTTTATTTATATATTGTAGTATATGTTGATGACATGCAGCTTGAAGAATTGATGTACAAGCTGGCTTGTATGTTAAAATTTGATATCAAGGAGAATGGACTTATAAGTTGATGCACCATATTTTTGACCTGTCTGTGCTATTATTTTATATTACTTTACCAGTACAAGGCAGGTGAACTATAAGAATTGAACAGGAGAAGGATGCTTTGGGGGATGCGGAGTGGAGAGGTGTAACTCCCAGCCAAGAGGGGCCCATAGGTTTCTGAAATCCCTTCCCTGGACCGCCAAATCATTCTTCTGCTTCTTTATCTAAGACTGATGAAATCCTCTCAAAAGAAGGAATCTGTTTAAAGAGGTGGCTTTCTTAGTAGTAGCTAAAGGTATCTGATGTATTTTACAATTCATTCAAGAGCTGCTGCAGTGGTTTTGAAATTCTTTGAGGTTTTGTAAGCCTCCTGCATTATACATTAGTACGTGTGCAACAGAAGACAATTTAAAGACCACTCACCGCACTGAATTTAAAGTGCAACAGTTCTGAAACTCTGCAGGATGTCCAAAGAAGAAAATGGCAAGAGAGAAATGCGCAAATTTCAGACAGAACTTCAGGAAGTAAACGTAACTGACCTGACACAGCATTTGTAAGTGTCTGAAGAACTTTCTCATTTTACTATGAAACTTTGTGAATTAAATAAAGGTCTGGGTCACGATAATTATTTAATATTTATGCTTGAAAGTTAACCATTTATAATGAGAAGCTTACGTAACTGATTCCAATACTTAGATCTCTCAGTGAAAGTGAAAATACGTGGTCAGAGCAGAGAATTCCACTGGATCCTCTTAGGACGTATAGACAGTTAATAACAGGTTCTTTTAGTGTGTTAAAGACAACTTTGCAGAGTGTTTTACAAACGTTTGAACTTCATTTTTAACTAATAGATATGTTCTAAAATATCAGTAATGACGATTTAAGGTTTTTGCACATGTTGAAAGTAATCCAAAATTATCTTTTTGAGTCAAATAGCAAGAAACTCCGTCAGCATCCCTGAATATTTCCCCTAGACAATGTCACTCTTCAGATACAGTGTTGATGGAAGTAAAACCTGTCACCGTGTGGCATGTGTTATTGTTTTGTTGGTGTGTCATCCATGATCATGAAATCTCAGATTATGGTTTGAACATAAAAGAATTACACGATATCTTCTTTATGTGTTCATTTCTGTGACTCAATACCAGGCATCCACAAATTTAGAGGAGTACAGGTTTATTTTAGCTCACAGTTTCAGAAGGTCACAGTCCATTCAGGGGCGGCTGGCAGCAATCAAAGAACATGGCAGAGACAGAGATGGAGGCAGCTTCTCATGACATCTCAAACAGGAAGGAGAGTTGAGACCAGTCCTAGTCCCCCAAAGAAGGCAGGATGCAGCTTATGTCCTTCCAGATCTCAGCCCAGTGATCAGCCCCTGCTGGATCTAGGTGTGAAAGACGTGGCCACTACACACCGTTAATCCTGACTTGCACACCTTTAATCTTATTTACACACCTGTAGTCCTGTCCTCCAGACTAGGCCCCAATCTCCCAAAAGCACATGGTTCCATAGACAATACATAACATTAAAATGCATGAGACCTGGGGCAGGGGTATTCCAGAGCCAACCCACAATACATGGATAGTATGTCCATAAGGTCTCTACTGTAAAAGCATCCAATATGTCAGAGCTTCAGTTTAATCTGCTTCTTCAGAGCCTGTCCTGGAGCAGGTGGGAAATGAACTTCTCTGATACTGTAAAGACTGCTCAGTGTATATCTAACCCTACTTGGAACGTATTAGGCTGACGTAATAACACCATCAATATCTTAAATCACAGACACTGTTCACTTCAATGATCGCAGCATGCAAAAGTAGGTGGAAAATAGGCAGGATTTTACAATTTTCTTTCCTCAGTCATCATTTGGAAAGATTTCTAAATTAAGAGGACGTAATATCTCATTCTTCTGTTTAAAGTACATTTCTCATGACAAAAATATTCTAGATCATGGTGGCTAATGTCACCAAACTTTTTCCAAACTTATAGTATGAACAACAGTAAACGTAAATTTTTATGTAACCTTTATATTGAGTGATAAGGCTGTCAATATAGGTGCATGTGTAGTAGCAAAGATAAAATTTTCAGGGGAATTTTGAGAGTAGAGGAAGTTCTTTATATATTTGGGTAGAAAGCATGCGTGAAATTCTGCATTCCCTTCTTGATTTTGCTATGAGTATTAAATTGCTCTAAAAATGAGATCTGTTTTTTAAATACTGCAAGTCATGTATCATCGTCACATTTTCATCCCCTTTCTATTTTGAATCACTCTCAACCTCTGCATCCCCCATAACTCCCAATATCACACCAATTTGGCTTTATAAAATGCTTTTATTCCAGGTTTCACATATTAGGGAAACTTTGAAATGTTTAACCTGTCTCTCCTTCTCTGTTTGACTCACTTCGCTAAGCATGACGGTCGCAAGCTACAACCATTCACCTTAAAAGCTCCACGTCCACTGAATAAGGAACAGTACAAAACACAATACTATTCTTCTATGCTTACTTTTGTAATAAAAATTGTGTCATTCAATTTTAAACAAATCATTAAAGAAATAATATTGGTTGAATTAAAAGAAAACGTACAGTCTGTTAAATGAACTTAAATAGTGTCTTTCCATTTTAATTAGTTATGAATGCAGTCACAATACATTTTAAAATAGGTTGTTATAATTTTAATATGGCCATTTGGTAAACACAACTATGTATAAATCCTTATTGTCAGAGAGGCATTTTAATAACAAAAGTTGAAGTCCTGTGTTAGCTGTTAGCATTTCCACATTATTTCTCTGTGAGGGCTCGGAATTCTTTACCCTTCGCTTGGCCGCATTCCAAGCTGGGTAATCCTGTTCGCCTAAATTTTTAATGCTGCTTCAATTGGATGTTGCATACTTCTTTACTTTCTGTCATGTACAGTTGTGTAGTATGAGCGTTTTCATTTCTGAGTATGTTGCAGTAATCCCTTTGTTTGGTTTGTCTTTTAGGGCGTGCTTGAAAAATATTACCAAGCTTGTTTGAATCTTCAAGACGAGAGGTTACTAAACCATGAATGTCAATGTCAGAGCCATTATCAAGCAACTTAAGAGGATTATGTTTACTGTTGATAGGTTTAGCTTCTATTGATCCGTGGGAGAATCAGTGCTTAGGTAAATACACATGCTTCGATTTGTCAATAAGCGTACACTCTTTTTGGACATCAAAATATATTGAATTTTTATTTTTTATTTTACTTTATTGGCCAGATTAATACTTTAATATAGTCAGATTAATAATAACTTTTCTGTCTTACTGTTTATGGATTGATAACAGCGTCACGGTATAGAAATCTGTGTTCAAGTGACTTTATTGTACAGCTTAGCCAACTTAAAGTTGAAGAAACCACCGTGGAATAAGACAATTTTTGTATAGACTAATAAACTGCTATTGAAAGGATCCACGTGGGTATTGTGTAGTTTAAGATACATTTTCCTAGGCTTTATTTTTCCTGGAAAGGACTGCTCTATCAACAGAAGAAGAAGAAGAAGAAGGAGGAGGAGGAGGAGGAGGAGGAGGAAGAGGAAAATAATATAACAAATCATTCTCACTGGAATACAGAAAAATAAATAGATTCCCTTCACTGCGATTACTAGGTGCCCAGAGATACGGTGTACGCTGTACTGCCTGTACGGCAATGCATGCAAACCTGAAACGGACAGAAACTCACTTTTGGCTCTCGCACATTAAAAAAAAAAAAAGTCAGAAATAATTTTATTTACAAATAAGCATTAATGTTAAAATACTTTTAATATTTTTCTAAGTCTATTCACAGTAATGAATAGACTTTTTAAAAATCTAGGAAATTATTCTAAAATCTTAATTAAAAATGAGCAAGGCACATAACAGTTCAGAAAACAGATTCCATCAGCAGAGTTAATAAATACATTAAATATTCTATTCCAATAATAATAAAAAAGTGGAAGCCAACCTACACTCAGTTAGTCCAAGCATAATTGTTTATGCATATTTATGGATTTCCACAAGAGTTCCAAACTAATTAAATGAGGACACGAAAGATTTTGGAACTAGTGCTTATGGGACAATTAGATATGGATGTGAAAAAGAGTGTGTATGAATCTTAAACCAGACACAAAAATTATCTCAAAATGCATGATAGCCCTAAGCGTAAGAGTTAAAGCTGTTAAAGTCTTGTAACAAAATACAGGAGATTTCGGATCAAGATCTCCGAAATACACCAAAATTACACCACAAAAACAAAATTATATAGACTGTGTGTGGTGTGTGCGTGTGTGTGTGTGTGTGTGTGTGTGTGTTCGTATATGTGTGTGTGTCCATGCCTGTGTGTGTGTGTGTGTGTTCGTATATGTGTGTGTGTCCATGCCTGTGTGTGTGTGTGTGTGTGTGTGTTCGTATATGTGTGTGTGTCCATGCCTCTGTGTGTGTGTGTGTTACAATGGTTGTTGAACTCAGACCCTTCACAGTCAACTGCATCCCTGAGCCACTTTCATGTTTCGTTTTGAGAGAGGGTCTGTCTAAAGTTCCCAGGGTTTCGATTTATTATTCTGCTTCAGCCTCTGAAAGTGCTAGGATTGCAAGCGTGTGGGTTTGTTCTTCAAATAAACCCCTACAAAGAGAATGGGTGTAAATGTTTGTGAGTCATATATCAGGTGCCAATCTTGTATTAGAATATATAGATATAGTTTGCATGTTAACAATAAAATATAAGTAACTCCATTTTGAAACTGGTAAGGCTAATTAAATTTTTCCCCAATAAAGTATAGTCCATTCTATATATTCATAAAGAAGTTAGACCTCTATTGACTACCAAAATCTATGGATGAATCAAGCCCTTCCTATAACAATGGTGCAGTATTGGCAATTAACTAATAGATGTTTTTCTGCATGTTGTAAATCAACTCTAGATTACTTATAATACCTAATATTACATAAAGACTGTATAAATAGTTACATTATTTAAAGAGCACATTATTTAATATAGATGCAATCACCCCGCACCTAACTACAGAGCACACAAAGGAGACACAAGACGTACCCTACTCCAATAATGCGACATGGTGAGATCAGGCATCTGTGAAATGACCATGGCTGAATTAGGGAAGGCCTACCTATCACTTCCTTCATATGGATTCAAAATAGTGCCTGGTGTGTGGCAAATTCACCTTTGGATTTTGAGAAATCTCTTCTTGTATTAGCCGCTTCATCCTGAAAGGAATCAAATACATGACACCTGCATCATACAGGAGGAGAAGCTTATTTTCTTTGAGGTTTAGAAAGTTCAGCTTGTAGCTGGCTGGTTCCAAGAGGAAACATTGTGGCAGGAGTGCATGGCATTAGAAAGATGCTGAGATTATGGCTTCCAGGGAGAAGATGGGAGAACAGTATCTGAAAAAGGGGGGGGGGGGGGGAGTCTCAGCTATGCACACCAAGGTTGTGCCCACATGGTCAAGCCGCTCACACACCCATAAGAGTGCTTCATAAATTGGCATTCCTGCTTAACTGTCAGACACACACACACACACACACACACACACACACGCACACACACGCACAGGCACACAGGCACTTTTTTTTTTTTTTAAACCAGCATTGACTAAAATTGCAAATGTAGAATCCACTGGTATTAAGAGTTGACTGTGAATTGAAAGCCAATGAGAGCGAAGAAAATGTAAAATATCATTAGGAATTACCAAAAGGTAACTCAAAACAGAGTGAGACAGCAATCTGTACCTGCTACATTTGCTAAAATTTTAAAAAGGTAAGAAATAATGAGTCATAACAAGTGAATGAAATCCATACATGCTACTGCTAGTAATAACAATACTGCAAATACTTTGGAAAACATTTGAAAATTATTAAAAAATATTAAACATAATTTTCAATTTATGATTGGTCCCTACAATTGTGCAATACATATAGTAGTATCATCCAGGTGCAGAGGTAGACTATGGTTTGGCAATTAGCCATTGACTCATGACTATGGTATTTTCTTTTACAAACTTTTCCTTGTATTTTGCTAAGTTTCTTTCTAGTGTCAGCTACAGCTCAGGACTATTCTGATCCTTGGGTATGACATAGCATCCTAATTACCATTTTTATAGATATAATACACCTGCAACCCATATATTGTTAGTAAGAAGAAAAGAGAAAAGGAACATTTCTTTAACTTCATGGATTATAGCTAGAGAAATGTGGCCTCTCATACTCATGAAGTTACCTATCCAACTTCAGTCTGTATAGAGGTATAATATGGGAATAAAAATGATTGTCCCTGTGATAGATTATGCATTAAAGAAAGCAAAATACAGCATGTAATATACGTATTACTTTCACTTTGTCTAAGAGAAAATTACATAAATGCATGGTAACTCTGTTCTGATCCCAGCACTGCCGTATATTCCCATTAACACATTACTGGGATGCTATTCTTTCTGTACATTGAATTAATCAAAATACATAATAAAATAAAATCACAGTTTAAGACTGCACAATAGTAATATTTAGAAGAATTTCTTGTCTATTATGGATGTGTCCTAGAACAAAATAAATAAGGTTTAGAATGCTCTCTCTCTCTCTCTCTCTCTCTCTCTCTCTCTCTCTCTCTCTCTATATATATATATATATATATATATATATGCAAATAAGAAGAACTTAGAACAGGACTTTCTCCTCAATATTCCTGGATAACAGAGAAGCGATAAGAAAAGAAAACAATTGCCTTTAATGATACAACAACAAATATGGGAAACATATACACACATTTGTGTGTGTATGTGTACCTGAGCATGTGTACATGCACATATATACAACTGTGAGAGTAACTGCTTCATATTATTGAGTATTGGAAATCACCATGAGAACTGTGGTTTCTTCCTCTCCCCCTACAAAGCTAAGAATAACTAGAATATCTATCGATTGAAGCTAGGTTTCACATCAGTAATACATTTTGCAAGTACTCTCTTCTCCCTTATTCTATATTATAATCCTGTGAAATGCAGAGGGAAAATCACACTTTTCAGAAAGGATCCTTTGGTGATTAGAACTGTTACCTAAACTTCATTCCAGTTTAAAAGAAGCTTAAGATCTATCAAGAATAAGACATGTTTCAACTTCAAAGGATGCCTTGCAAGCCTGAATGCCAAGTAGGAAGCAAATTTGGAAAGAATGTCCTTGAAAGAGCAAGAGCACTGACTTACCTGTCAAGTGGGTCAAGTGGGGAACTGACAGGAAATGCCCCCTTCAGATTCCCAGATGATTTGCTTTCCAGGAATTTCTATGACACACACATAAGTAGGTTTTACTTTACTTCTTGGAATATAATGTATCTATGTCAGAAAATATAGAATGCAAATTATGATGTTAGTTTTAAATATGTATCTCATTAATATTTGCATCTTAAAATATCTTAGAGTGCAGAGATATTTAGAAAATATTCTCTCATTCCTCTTTTTCAGCATGATAATTTATGAAGTGCTCTGAAATAATTACATCACTTAAGAATTTAAAGTCAATTACCCAGAAAATACTGTTTTCGACACATGACAAAATGGGGTTTCAGTGCAGATAAGTACTTTCCAAAGGTCAAATAGTAAGTGGTACAGCCCCGATTTCAACAGTTCCTCATGATTCCAGAACCTAAGCAATAATACGAGATTTATCATGTTGGACATTTTTATAAAGTGATTCATCACAGAATATCCTAAAATATAGCCATTTTACAAAGAAAATTATAAGTGCCATTGTGTCTTCTGTCCAAAAAGAAAGGCTTTAGTTTAATAATTAAATATGTACCACACATCTTGTTAGACACATGCATGTATTTAATCATGTTAAATGCAAATAAATAAAATTGGTTCAAAATAAGAATCAGGTGTAGTCCACATTTTATATTTTGGGCATATGCTATATCCAGAGATTCAAACACTTTTGTAATAAATTCAGGAAACATTAGGTATGGAATTCTAGCTTATTCCCTTGTGTATGAGATAATAATAGTCACTGTTGCTTAAATGTGATTCTGTATACATTGATCTGCTTTTTATTAATTTTGGTTCATCAGGATGGATTTCCCCTAGCATGGCAGGGGGCCTCAAAATGGCGGGGCATGAGTCAGCACCAGTGTCGGTGTGCTAAGGTAGCACAGAAAAGGATCATGAAAGAACTCTGAGAGTTATTAGTAGCAGATTTAATATCAGATCCTTCACTGATATTCAATGCAGGAGTACATAGTACATCATCAGTCGTGAGGGAATTGCTTGTTCCCCTGGGAGACACCAACAAATCGTGGCTTCATGTTTGAATATAGTTGAAGAATTACATTTTTTTATAATTCAAATTAATTAATTAATTTTCTGAGATAGGGTCTTGCTCTATAGTCCAGACTGGTCCTAAGCTCACTATATGGAGCAGGCTGGCCTTGAATCTACAGCAATCCTCCTGACTCAGACTTTCCAGTGCTGGAATTACAGGTGTGAGCTTGTACACTCAGTTTACGTGGTACTGGGGAGTCAAACTCAGTGCCTTGTGCTTGCTAGGCAAAAGCTCTAACTGCTGTGCTATTCCTCTAATCTAATTAATTTAATTTTAAATAGCTACATGTGGCTGTTAATAGCGGTATTGAGTAGTACAAAGCATAATTTTACACATTACTTCAATTAACTCTCAATTTACATGAAATTTTATGTTTGCCTGTCCTATTTACTCTAAACAATGGTCAGCTAATTTCTGACATACAAATTCACACTTGCTGACTAAAGTTTTTATGTTTTGGGCTATGAAATAGGTTATTATTATAGTTTTTGTAATGATATATGAAATAATTTTTTCAATTCTTTTCACTGAACAAAGGACAGATGAGAGAGTATCTGTTATTGTCAATTTTAAATAAGTATCAATAATTATTTTGAGATCATTGTAATGGGAAAATGTACAAAGTAATCAAACTTTTATGATTTTTAAAAACAATACATAAACGCATAAAAGAAAAAAAAGTTAAAAATAAATCAGTTTGGATAAACTAATATTGATATATACATCCCAGCAGTTGTTTATGAAGCTATGTTTTGGTTCCACACTATTTCTCTGACAGATTTTTCATGTGTCTTTCCTTATTAATGTGTAATTTATGCTTATACAGTCAAAACATGTTACACATAAATCATGAATAATATAAAGACATATTTTTTGTGAATCAATGAATAAAAGAAAGTTGTCAACAAATGAGAGAAATAGTTTGACTCTGCTGTATTTTCAAAGGAAATGTAAAACAAAATGGAAAAAATTAAGCTCTATAAAGACCTGATTAATAATACAAACCACTTTTTCAGTAGATATATGCTAATTGATGGATACATGCACAACAAAACTCATTTGTGGGAAAGAGAAGTATAATATAATAAATTGCTGTTATGTTATCAGAAATAATTATTTATAAGACCTGATGGGTATGTTAATATGTTTTGTCTGTTCCTTCCTCTAAGATAACTTAGGAGACACTTTGTGTAACCCAAAACTAAGGAGGAGAGGATAGAACTCATGAGATGTATGACTTATGAATTGAGGGGATATTAAGTTGGGTCGGATATTAAGTTATTGTTATCCAGCACTCAGGAGTCTGAGGCAGGAGGTTTGCTGTGCTGTGCGGTCTAACCCAGCTTGGGCTACATGGTGTGTTTAAACAAGCTTAGTCTACAGAACAAGACCCTGTCTCAAAAATAATAATAATTGAGATATATACGTGCACAAAATGCTTAACTTTATTATAAACCTTACATTTTGCAATTATACATATCAATAAAATGGAAAAAAATAATAATTGAGATAATCTAAATTCAGAGAGCAAAATATATATCCAAGTCTGCTGCCCATTATTACTTCTTCAGTGAGAAAAATGATTGAGTAGACCTGAGGTGGTTGATATTTATTATTGGGATATCTTCACACACAAAAAATATTACTGGATGAGAACTCCTTAAAGTGTGACCTATTTCTTAGTACTTAAGAAAATAGCCTTCTTTGGAACTTTTCTTTAAAAAGGTAACTAGATTAATATGAAGCCACTAGGGTGAGCTCTAATCCAATTGATAGTATTTTTATAAAAAGAAAAATTGGGCCCAGAGGCAGACTTAATGAGGAGATACTATGTAGAGGGACAGGGGGAATGCCATGTAATTGCAAGCACTAATTCATAAAGATAAAATGTTAATATTTCTGGAAGAACTTTCATCAAGAAAACTTGAATATTTCAAAAATTTCACTTTGAGTTGGTTATTCTTTTTGCTCCTGTTTTTTTTGGTAAAATATTGATGAATCTTAGGATTCACCTTGATCTTTTATTACCACTGATTTAACATTAATTGACCTTGCGTTTTTCCTTAGGAATTCTGGAAAGATTCGATCATACTAGAATGGCCAATCATACTAGACAAGCCATTGTGTGCTGGAATAATTCAGGTAGAGTTCCATCATGTGTTCTTACTTAAAGAGTACTTTCAAAAAGACGCTAGCAAGCTGGAAACAGAGGGTCCAATATTTATAGCACATTGAATCAAAAGCTTTAGTCTCGTAAATAGAAGACATAAGAGGATTTTTTTCAGACTTTGGTATCTGTATTGTATTTTTTTCTGATATACCAAATTACATATACCATAAAGAACATTTTTTAAATTCATGTGCCATTCTAATTAATGAAACATAGCCTTAGGTCTGTAGACTATATAGTTTAAAAATAAAAGATATATATATATATATATATATATATATATATATATATATATATAATCACACAGATACAGAGAAGACCCCTTTTCTCCCTTCTCAAACTTGTAGTAGTGCAGTCTGGTCTGTGATCCATCACTTCACTGAAGTTATTTGTTAGAATGATTAACATAACCATTAATTGCAATGTTTCAGATAATCATTCTTTATTTCTTTATAGTGGAAAATGAGATGCATCATTACCTAAGCTTGTTTAAATGCCTTCCTTCATTTTATGCTATTTTCTTTCTCCCTTCCCAAATCAGATGTTTTGGGCTTGATCTCTTTGTTTGCCTCATTTTTCCAAAATCTGCTGTACATCGCGATCTTGAGCATTCCAATTACTCTTCCTGTAATGAATTTAGCATGGCAGGCTCTTCCTCAAATATCAGTCATTCCAATAACCTCTAAGCTTTGTCTTCTAAGGACAACTAAAATTTAGACTATTTAAAAAACTCATCACTGTTATTTATCCATACGCTTCAGCATGTTTGCCACAAACAAACATATTCTTATGAGGGCTCTCATGTGAATTTCTTAACTCCCCTTACAGCTACTAACTTAAAAGTGCTGAGATGGCATCTACTTTTAACAGAATAGAAACTTAGTACTCATCTCACTGGATGGTAAAAGGTAAGATTTAAAAAGTTATTTATGAAATGAAAGAATGTCCTTTTTCTCTAGTTGCCATTAAATCTATCAACCCACATCTCTGCATTTCTAAACTATGACTGACAAATTTATGAGGGAGAGAATTGTGCACATCTTTAAGTAGATACTTTTATATAATTTCAACAGGATCAGGTAAAGTTTATTAAATATATACTATATTAATGACATAATCTTATTAAGGTACATATTGAAAAGAAAAGATTTATCATATATAATTTCATATAAAAATTTTATTTTGTACTTAATTGTAAAGTATCTCTAATTCTACAATAACACAAAACTAAGTTCTTTAAAAATTAAAATTTCAGAGTTCTTAAATTAGAAAAAAGACCCCAAGTAAGAATAATTGTTGAAATAATAAAAATTTTCAATAGATAATCAAATGTTGGTTAAAGGATTTTAGGTTTTAGCAATGATTTTTATAATGTACTTACTAGCGCACAATTTATTTTACATTTGCAAACCAAAAATACTGACAAATAATACGGTTTTCTTTAATTGCTTTCAAATACATTTTATACTTTATGTCCTTAATTGGCCATAATCATGGGATATGTGGAATGCTTTCTAGTTTTTAAAAGTATTAGTTTTTAAAAGAGTAAATAGAAGCAGTCCAAAAATTATATTGAATTAGCACCTGTGTTGACAATCTTATGTAAGCAAAATTTAGCAAAGGCTCTAGAAGCAAGAGGTCAAATTTACAACCAAAGGCACTTCCAGACCTAGAAGCCAGTTCCTTTTCAAGATTTGTAAAGCAGGGATTTAACCTTGCTGCCACTGCAGCTTAAGTTATATAATTATATTCTTCAGAGCTGACACTTTCACCTTGGGATGCATAATCAGGCCACCCAGAGGCAGGCTAAAACCAGTAATTCCCGCATTCTGCTGCTCCTCACGTTGATGGTAAGCAGATAAGGCCAGGAAGCATGCATGAGCCTCCATTTAATTGTGAGTCTCTTATTTAAACAACAGAATAGTTAACAGTTAATAGTTAACTGATCAATGTGGAAAGCGTGCAAAACAACAGTAAGTGCGTTCACTTTAAAAATCACCTCGCACAGAACAAGCCAAGTGTTTAAATTGTGTTTCTGCTGCCCTTTGAAGGAGTCAAACTAATGCAAAACACATGAATAAAGAAAATAGCTAGATCAGGCTTTGCAGAGCATGGAACTTCCTGAAGCATCTTTAAACTTTAAAAAAGTTTTTGAATGTTGAATATATAGTATAGTAAATGGGAAGAATTATTTAAACTTAACTCACAGAGTTGTTTTATTCAGATTCTCAAAAAATGATATGTTTCCTTGTAGATATAAAACTAATGGAAACAATAAGTCTTGAAAATCATCTAATGTAAATATTAAGTTATTGTGACTAATATTTTGTTATATGTTTGACATATAAGACATTTATATTCTTAATATGCAGAAATACTATAAAAAGTATTCATACACATTTACACATTTAGAATGTAAAAATACCACTTAAAATGAACCAAAACATCAGAATTATGGAGGAATGGCATGCCATGTGATCTGTACTAGAGCAGATTTTAATCAGTTTCTTTTTATATCTTCTCTTCACTCTCTTAATCTTCAGATAATGAAAAGCCCAGGGACCTGTCCCTTCCTACATTGCTTTTCATTTGATTTCACACCTTACAGATTTATGTTGTGAGGTAGGTCCCTTCCTGTGAGACCTTAGAACAGACATCTAAGAATATCTTGGACACTTCCAAATGTCAAATTCAGCATACCCACCTTAAATGATGTTCTCTTCCAAACCAGCACACTTCTTCCTTAACCCACTTGATTTTGTACTGACTCAGCACTTCTTTTTCACCTTTGAATACGAATGTTGTCTTTATTTCCTCTTTCTTTCTTCTCACACCCTATCCTACCCTTCTCAGCCCGGCTCCTGTAACCTTGCTGGTCTCATCTGCTGCTCTTTTACTCCCCATCCTTTAGACTTTCTGTCTTCTCTAGCCATACCAGCTGTCATGCTGTTCCTACACTCCAGCACATTCCCACCTGCAGACATTGACGATTAAAATCTCTTTTGCCTGACATGGTCTTTTTGTAGCTATCTAGATTGCAAGCTACTTCCTTTTGCTCAGATCTTAATTTAAAACTTGTAAGCATCTGCTTATATGTGATTTCAGAATTTGACCATCAGTTCCTGTCCAGGCCAAACCACATTTCCATCACTTTCTTCTTATTATCACCATGCTGGTCTTACCCTTGATTACCTTCATGTATTTCCAACATCATAAGTGGAGCGATCGTATGAAAATGCAAATCAGATTGCATCAAAATAGAAGTTGAAGATGTCTCTAAGAATTGCAAATTTTAAAAATTTATATAATCTGGCTCCCTGTATTTTTCAGAAGCCTTCCACTGCATAGTCTTGTCACTCTCTCAGAATCAGTCACCAATGTCCTCCAGACTTGTTACCCTAAACTCTTTGCCTCGATATATTTCTGCATACTACTCACTCTAATCTTAAATTTATTTGCTTACATTTTTAATTTTTATATATTTTAATTTAAACATTTATATTAAATTATATCACAAAATATTAAATAAATACTAATATTTTAAATATATTAAAGACAACAAATCTGTGAAAAGATATTTATGCACACACAAACAAACTTACACATGCACACACATTTTGGTCTTCATAAATAGAATGTATCGTCACCATAGCATAATTTTTACTGCTTTCTTCCCCTCAGTACAATATCTTCAGTGTAAGAAATAGTTTATGCTAGTTGACTCTTAGCAAATTTTCATTGAACCAAAGACTATATAGGAATATATGTATATGTATATGATATTAAACAAAATCAACTTTTGATTCGCTAATCTGTAAAATTAATAAGACAATATGATTTTTAAATGTCTATAAAACTATTGACAATTTGCTGAAGCATCATTAGGAAGTGCGAAGTTTTGTTCTGGAAAATCTATGACCTCATATTTAAAGAAAGGGCAGATTTCTCTTGAAATGTAAAGTCATAAAAGGTTTATGCTATCCAACTGGCTGATCCAAAAGGTTTGAGAGCTGGGACACTGTTAGTTTATATATTTAATTAGCTTTACACGTAATATAAAAACCATCCAGAAGTCTTAGCAGAAAAATATATAGTATTGCAAAAATGCAGAACTAAGAGGAATTTTTTTCATTCTTTTAATCATTTATGAAAAATAGCCTCAAACAATGACCTTTTGTTGTTTATTTTTTATGTCTTTTCAGAAATGGTTTATGAAATAGCGACAAAAAAGAATTTTTGAAAAGGTCAGTGACGCATAGCAACACTGTCGCTGCATAATTAACAGAACTTTCTGCCTATTTCTGGATGGCGAATCTCGGCTCAAAGTTGGTAATAACAACATGAGAAGATTAGGAAGCAGAAAAAATAGTTGTGTTCCAGTTGGAGATGCTATGGGTCATTTTTATCTGACAATGTAGTAACTGAGTTTATTGGAATTTGACAATTATTTGATGATATCTATAAAAGTTAGCATCTACAGTAACATCAATGTGATGGCACCGACAGAGGGGTGAGTCAGGGAACTGAAGTCTGCTATGTGTGGAATTGTGTAGCACAGAAACATCACGTAGTGGTGTCATGTAGTTCTTCAGCTATATTCCTTTGGAAATGAAGCAACATCAATTTAACAAAACCATTATGAGAGGAATTTTCATAAGTACTGAGAAATCTATAACCAAAGTCATGATCTAGAGGCTCTTAGGCTCAGTAGTATTTTGGTAAAGCAGGTAATTCTTAACCAAACAAAATTAATATGAGGTATGTGTAATATGAAAATCAAAAGTTAAGTCTTCTATTGAGAAAAAAAAAATTCCAAAAGCTGAATCTTAATCCCTGTGGTGGCATTTGTCTGATGCTCCTCTTGAATTTGCAACTCTGTTAATCAAAACATAGCACAAAAGCCCTTATCACTTCCACTAATCTTGCTGGTAGCAGACACTACACTCAGGTTGTATTTACTGTAACTAGTTTTCCTCACTTGTTTAACTCTGGTCCCTGAGATAGGGTAAAAAGAAAACTAAATGCATGTATTCAAAGATAAGTAGAGAATTTTATCAGCCAAAGATGAAGACATAAATTATGTGAATTATTTTAATTATCTTTTTAAGTGTGGAAAAGGTTATTTAAATGTGAACTCTAGTAACTTGGCAAAAATATTAAAAGAAAACTGTGCTGTGTTTCATCAAATAGCACAACTCACTTAAATGTAGAAAGAACCAGTGTGAGAATCATGATTAATATCTGGAAAACATGTGTAAATAAATAGGTGCCTTGGGGAAAGGAAATAATTTTCTATGAGATTTGAACACAATGTGTTTATCTGAAATTTAACATTGTGAGAAATTGAAATAAATGTCTGAAATGTAATTTTCAAGTTAATATAAAATTATAAATACACAATTAAAAACAAATAAAAACAGTTGAAATCATATTTTAGTATTTTAGAAAACTTCATTATTTTATTAGCTTTACGATACAATCCGGGAAAAACATTGCACAATTTGTCTGCTTCATATTTCTTTATAATACTCCCATTTTTAACTTGCTGTGAACTGTAAATCTTCTCACCACTGATTGCTATCATTGAATTATTTAAAACTGAGAGAGGGCTGGAGGAATGGCTCAGTGGTTAACATGCTTACCTAACAAGTGGCAAGACCAGCACAAAGTACTGGAGTTCGATTCACTAACACCACAGTATCCGTGTGTGGGAACCCACGCCTGCAATCCCAGCACTAGAAAGGCAGAGACAGGAAGATGTAATAAGTCCAAGGCCAGCGTGGGCTCTAAAGTGAGTTCTGGACCAGCCGGGGCTGCAGAGCGAGACTCTGTCTCAAAAGATTAAAGAAAAAATATTGAGAGAAAAAGAGTACACTTTTAAATGATAGTCATGGACTTTTGTTCTTTGCGATTTGACATATATATATCAAGAAAACAGAAAAAAAGAAAACTGAATTTATAATTAAATGACAGGCAGCCACAGTAGCTCCTTCTTTGCACTTCAGTTACTGTGACCTCTTATGTATACACACGGATGTACACACACTGGTCAATTTTACCCTTTAGTTTACACAAGAAGAATATGGCACGTGAGTGTTAAAGGACTTACATGAGGCTTTCACTAAATCTGCAAATCATTAAGTGCGCCTCTGAGTTGCAGCACTATCTTACCCATCTCCTACCATCTCCATTCCCTGACTATCTCTTAGGTGGACCGAAGAGGAAAGCAGAGTGTTGCTTTGTTTTCATCCAAAATGCTGAGTGCCAGGCAACGCTGCCGGCACCCTCCATACACCCATCAATGACTGAGAAAACACCTTGTATCGATTTGGTGGGTTACAAATAGTGTTTTGTGAGCAAATAAATTTGTAAATGAAGAATACACAAATATTAAGAACCACTGCCATTGGTGAATGCAAGAAAATGGGAAATAATAGAGGATATCAAGAAAATGTTTTAATTCTAAACCCTTATGTATCTGATAAGGAAAATTCCGGTTACTTGAAACAAAACATAGAACTGGAGGATGTAGATAAATTCAGTCTTATGGTACCTGCTCTGAATCCACTTTGTCAGTAATTTATCAAATAATTACATAGAAATTAATAAAAATGCAAATTTGTAACAATCCTGCCATTTTACTTGACTTAATTTCCGTCTATGAAACTTTCAGTCCAACAACAATAAGATTCATGTTCTTCTTATCTCGGGTACTTTTTTGATGATAATGAATTAACTTTAGTTCTGCTAACAATGAAGATCAGTGAAAGTCTTGCAAAATAAATGACAATACTTACTGAAATTTAAGATTATTTTTGTTTGGATACCTAAATATCCTCTTACATTCATTGCTGCTGTTATCAGTAAGAAGACACAAAAGCGATATGTAGGAGAGAACATTCATATAAAACTTCTATGAAGGTGCTGGGGAGACATAGCTCAGAGCTCAGCGTGTTTGCCTAGCAAGCCTAAAGCCTTGAGTTTGATTCTCCAGCATCTAACACTTACCTGGGTGTGGTGCCTACACAACTGCAATCCCAGCACTCAGGAGGCTAAGTAAGGATTACTGTCTGAGTTGGAGGACCCCTAGGGTGACATACTGAGTTCAGGACCAGCTCTGGACTACAGAATGAGATTCTCCCAAAAAGAAAGGAAAAAATAAATAAATAAAATAAAAAAGACACCTGTTTTTTAAAGACAAATAAATGAAAATAAAATTGAGAAAAATGTTATGTACTAAATTGTTCATCTAAACAACTAGCCTGTCATTCTTTCATTCTTTAAAAAAAGTAAAAGAACAATAAAAGGCCCACTTTTTCAAGTAAATTGATAAAACAAAATCATCTATTCTCTAATACTACAAACTGTCTATTTATCTCAGCAGAATGTTAATCAATGGTTTTAGATTAATGAGTTGGCAAAGAAAAAGTGAATAAACTTACTGGAGAGAAAATTTAGAGAGAGCTAACTTTTAGATATGCTGTACCCACAATATTTAAATCTACTTTGACAGCTATTCTAACTGTATTTTCTTGAACTTCTACCAATTTAACATACTCATTGCAACTTTATTGTACCATAACTATGCTCCTGAACGATGTGAAAAAAATTACAAAAAAGCTTAAGAAGTCTGTGAATTTTCCCCAATTTTCCTCTTACCGTTTTACATCATAAAATTCCCCCAAAGTAATTAGCTATGTGAAGCCACAGCCAAAAGCTAAATTTATGAGAAGATAATTCAGCCATCTCCTGGTTAACATATGATTACTTCCTTCCAATACTATATAAGAAAAAAAAATTGAATAGATCGTTTTTGTGGCATAATTTTAACAAAATACATAACTCTCTCTCTTCCATATTTCCTCCCCCACTTTTTTGCCTAAAGTTAATAATGATCTTATGACACCAAGCAAGTTTGTAAGAAAGGTCCTTCTCCAAACAAAAAGTCACCCAAAACATCATGTGACCCTTATCCTGCTCAAGTTATACAAGAGAAAAAGGAAAATTATTTTTAGTCTTCATTAATTGTTTTCATTGTAACTTCTTGTTTGTGCAGCAATGAATTTGAATCTTAACAAATCAAACACCGCATTATGGCTAGATTCAAATAAAATAGTCTCATTATTAAGTCATTTGATATAATATACAAAGTTAGAACTTTATCAGTATGCCCACTGTATTTTATTTTAATTCATCTGGTTAATTAGTAAGAACCATAGATTTGTTTTTCAGAAGCATTTTTAAAACCTGTGGGGGGTGTGTGCTTTCCACACTGCCTCATCCATGAGTACAGCAAAACAACATTTTGGCCTTCTCATTTTTCAGCAGTGATTTATGATAATTTTTGACATCTTATTCTCAGTTTGCATATTGATATCTATAGTAATAAAACCATTTTAAAAATAAACTACTGCTAATGAAGTGTAGTGCTTCATTAGATGATATTCAATCTTGATACGCTCACTATTACACATATTCAAATTCTGTTTAAGAAACCATGCTTTTGTTAATACTTTTTCCAGACCAGATAAACATAAGTTCATTTGGAAATATAAAAGATAAACGGGACTAACAAACTATTTCAGTAAGCCTTGAATCTCAAACATTATCATAATAGTTCAGAAATATTTTCACTTGGTACTGGACAAAAGATTTTTATAATACACTAATAGTAACTGATACACAGTTTTTTTCCCTCAGCTGGGCTGCGCATCTAATTCCTCCTGTTCCTTATTTGGGTAATTATAAGCTTTCTTATCAAATTTAGCTTAAATTAGGATATCCATGCCAGTGCTTGTAACATAAACATAAATTTTCCTTATCAAAAGCTAGAGATTTGCATGAGAAGTCTTTCCACTAGATTTCATTTTGGTAACCACTTTTGAACATTTTTGCCATTTAAATTATTTGAAGCAGTCTGAAAGTTTTACATTTTCTTTTTAATTATTGCCTTCTCCAGCGATATAAGCAATTGTCACATCTAAATTAACAAACTATGCATTCATATTAAAATTTAAAGAATTCACTAGCAAGTTTTATTTTTATCCTTTGCTTGTATGAAGACACGCTCTTTAAAAACACTACAAATTTACAGTTAATTTGACAGTTAATTTATAAATACACAAACCTTTATTCTGAGTTCTGAATTAGTTCTTAATAAGTAATTTTACTCTTCTAAGTTTTAGAAATATTTCTGTGTTTTATTTGCTTATAATTCATGATGCTCATGTGGATGGATTTTCCATGTGTTTTTTAAATAGAAGCCTGTATTCTTAGCACTTTTTGGAATCCAGCTGAACGTGGTTTAGCCCTGGGTACCCATGACCTTGAATAATAAATTACAAAATTTCCTTAAATAACAAATTACGTGTTCTTTAAAGAAAGCATGTATGTTTGTTTTTTAATGTTTTGTTTTCACAAGAGTAGTGTTCAGAGTCCAGTGAAGTATAGTTTGAAACTGGCTTTAAAAAAGTGAAATGCACAGGAAGAGTCTGGCATAGCCCTTCAGTGAACTTTTGACATACACAGTGCCTGGTCAGCATCTATGTCTGGGGAAAAGAATCCTAAATCTCCTCATCATCCAACCAACAAGCACCTTCTCCTCTCTTCTATAAAATCTTCTGCAAACAGCACAACAGTTAGGTTTGAGCTTCTATTCTCCCGGTCCTGGTCTCCATTCTGGTTGAGAGTGGAATAAAAAAATAGACTCATTTTCATGTACGGACTCCTGCATGTATGAGGCAGTGAGCATCACTATGCGTCGATTGTACTTATATTTATGAAAAAGATGATGAACACAGTAGATTCCTACAGGTAAAATGGACTATGGACATTTTGATTGTTGACAGATAGTAGTAGTATTTTTTTAATGCTACTGTCTTCCTTCTAGTATCTTTATTTATCTAAGTGATACTTTTATTTTTCTTATATTGGCTTTGAACTATATTACTCTATTTTTCCCAAATATGTTGTTTATGCAAGGGTTAAACCTTTTTAAAAATATAACTTTAAAAATAATGTTCTGTTTCTATAAATATTGTCTCTTTCATAGTAAAATACAAACGTTCCATTTTGCCTTTCTATCTCGTTAAAATACTGAGAATAACCAAAATAGTGGCACAGACCTATATTCATATGCTCAAGAGGCCAAGGCAAGAGCATTGTGAGTTCAAGGCTAGCCAGTGCTACACATCAAGTTTCAGGCCAGCCTGATCTACACAGAAAGGGCCTGTCTAAAAAAAGAAAAAATATATATATAATATTTTCTGTTTATGTTATGATTTGTTTGTATTCGAAAGGAAATTGTCAGTAGTATTGAGATAATCATGTCACTTTTGCACTTTAAAAAAATATGGAGTACTACATTGATCGATTTGTGTATGTTGAACAAGCCTTACATCTCTGGGATGAAGCCAAATTGGTCATAGTACATGATATCTTTAATAATTTACTGCATTCTCTTTTCAAGTTTTTAATTGAAGATTTTTGCCTCTATATTCATTAAGAAAATTGGCTCATAGTTTTCTTACTTTTTTTTTGGCTGTTTATATGGCTTGGGAATGATGATACCTGCTTCCCAGAAGGACTTGGGCAGTATTACTTCTCTTTCAATTTTATGAAAGATTTAAGGAACATTGGTACTAACTCTTTCCTAATGTTCTGATAAAGTTTTGAGGTGAATTTCTTACATTCTGGGCTTTTCCTTGTTTCTACATCCTTCGTTACTGCTTCAATTTCATCCCTGATTATTTCTGTCTTCAGTGTCCTTATAACTTGGTGGTTTAATTTTGGCATCTATTATGGATCAAGGAATTTATCCATTTCTTCTGAGTTCTTGAATTTAAATAGAATATAGGTTTAAAAATAGTTTATTTATAATTCACTGGATTTGGATTCCAACAGGGTCTATTGTAATTTCACCTTTTTCTTTTCTAAGTCTTTCATTTATCGATCTTTTTTTCACTTTCTATTTCATTAATCTTTGCTCTGATTCATGAACTGTCTTCCTTGTACTGCCTTTGGATTTGGCCTATTCACGTTTCCCTAGTACTTTGAGATGCATCATTAGATTGCTTATTTGAAAAAAAAATCTATCATTGTTACATGCAACAATTGCAGTCATGGAGAATATGATACTTTATTTTTCTCGCATCAGGGAAAAGATATTTCTTTTCACAAGGCTCTTGCCAGAGGGCTTATTTATTCAGTGGCACAATTTCCTGTTTAAACATCATGTCTGGTGAACAGACAAATTGGTTGACAAAGGCAATACAGACAAGGGATCACACCCACAGAACCATTTTACCATGTGCTCCAAAATCCATGAGCAGCTGGTTTGACACAATTGTGTTATGACCCATAGGGTGCTCAGTTTCAATGCCAGCTGGCAGCTAGCCCTACGGATGGAAGCACGTTCCCACATAATTCAGTTTAGGACAGAACTAGTAGCCCGTGTATGGTGCTGTCACTTCCGTAGCCAGGACTGTCAATCCGCAACTCAAATATTCTGCTTGGTTTCACAGGTGTTCGGATTCCATTATGTATGAAAAAAAAAAAATGCTTCCTCCATGGAACTGGGTAATGATACCGTCCACTTGGCATCTGGCATCTGCGGCATCTCTCTGTCTGCTGTAGGTTTCTTGTTCCACGGAACCACTGAAAAGACAGAAGGATCATTAAATTGAGTATCTGGTTGATCAAAGTTCCTGAGGTGAAAGTTAGCTACTCTATTTTACCTCAGTATCAAAATGACCAAGGCTGGAACCCAGTAGAGTAGATTTCACACTGTACCATTTAGGTTTTTTTTTATTTTTTTTTTTGGGGGGGGGTAGTGTTGTTTGTTTATTATGAGTGGGAATATTGTGAAACAAAACAAAATTAGGGTTAGCAACTCATAAGCTGCAGCCCTTTTGGTCCTTTAGTCAAATAAACAATAAGGTTTATCCTAGATATGCAGCAAGGTTGAAATAAATATATGGGTGTGTGGTTACATAAGAATTTTGAGTATAAACTTAAGATTTACAATGTTATAATGTTAACATAGCTATGACCCATGTAGACAGACAAATAGATAGATAATAGATATATGTTGTTCTATCACTTACTTTATTGTATGACAGACACCAATGGCAAATAACAGTTTACATTTCAGTTGACAATACCAGTTGCCAACACTCAGCTTGATATGGTAGCTGATATGTGTATTCTTTTGTTAAGAATATAAAATCTACACATAAAACAAGAATGTTTTCTTATGAAATGTCATAACTTAAAATGATATCACTGCTTGTCACTACCTTTTCTACTCATGGCTGAATGTCTGAGAGGTTCATCCTTATGGGCCACGTCAGTCAATTATCTTCCTCTTCAGCTTATGTTGAGATTTCACCATGAAGTTTCCTGGCAGAAGATCTACAGAATGCAGACATATTTAATCCTTCATGCACCTCCTATCCTGCCATGTCCACTTAGCGTTTGCTGTGCTGACCTAAAAAAAAAAAAGACATTCTCCGCTCCCCTCCCCCACCCTCACCTCTCTGGTGTTGGTGTTGTATCTGTCTTTATCATATACCTTGGGTTCAGCATTGTCTGTTTTCCTTTAATTTATTTCCCACACTTTCATAATAGTTTAATTCATCTCTTGTTAGTCAAATTTAGGTTATTTGTGGTTTCCATTGCCTTCCTATCAGAGCCTGATAGACTTACTTTATTAGCTGGATTAATCATACTTCTACACATAATGGATTGTTGGCAATTGCCTTTCTTTCACTATGGAACATATCTGAGATAACCAATGTGCTAAGAGAAAGTATATATTTCATTCTATAGACCTTTGTGAAGTATAGAGTGAATTTTGGGGAGAAGTATAAAGAGGAAAATGAGGAATAAAGGAGGAACTTTCCTGCAAGCAGCAGGAGGCGCAAGGACATCATCATTCCAGATTTTTTTGTGTTTATTTGTTTTCTTTGTTAGAGAGAAGTATTATGGGGTCTTGGCATGAGGGTACATCCCCAGCGGCACCCCCTTGATATTTTTAGTTTTTTAGTTTTAGAGGCAGGTTCTAGTAGGATGCTGAGCTGCCTAGGTTGGGTTCAATTTTATGATCCTCTTGCCTCCAGACTGTTGGGATTACAGAAGTATTCCACTGTGCATGATTGTTTCACAATTTTAGAGGTTTTAACTTTTGGGCCTTTTGCTGTGGATCCATGCCAACCCATCTTGTTGTGAAAATATGATGAAGACAAATAAGATGTCAGCCTTGCTAGTGCTGGGAAGCGGAAAACTTAAGGAAGGGTAGAAGACTGAGCCCCCAGGTCCCCTGCTAGGGCACACACTCAATGGCCAGAGGAATTCCCATAGGACCCAGCTCTTAAATTTCCCACCCTTTCTCAATTGTACCAAGCTGGGATTAAGTTTCTGATACAAAACTTTTGATAGACACTCAAAATCATAGCATAGCAGATATTACTAGTTTTTTAATTCTTATAGTATTTCATGCAAATCTCTGACAATTATGATCAAATTTGTATAAATTTATCTGTATTAAATGGTTGTATTTATACTATGCAACTCGATCACCTTTGCCAAATATTTTTTTTTTTTGTTTCCTTTGTTGTCATTACAAAATTCTTGAGATTTATAAATATTCTTAAAGTGATATGCTTCGGTTCAATTTATTTCGCTGTAACCAATACTTACCAGGATCAAGAATATTGAATAAATTTAAATTCCTATTTTAATATTTAACAAATATTTAACAGGCATTTAGTCCATGCAAGAAACCAAGCAAACCATACATACCTGCCGTGAACTTTTCCTAGAAGACTTATAGTGTACTAAAGAGAGATTTCATAATCACACATAAAAATGTAACATCCAGTTTCTTTTACCAAATAATTTACTCTATTTAATTAACCTCTATATTGATCATTCGTTATATATTTGCAAAAACCAACATAATGCAGAACAGAAAAAAATTCAGAGAATGATGTAGTTGTGAATGCATAAAAAAGACTTTAGATGGATGCATAACTAAATATTTATGGTAAAGATTACTGATATTTAAAATATATATCCCCTAAAGTTATAAATGATAATAAAATATATATTTAATATTTTAAACTCGAAATTGATTCTTGGAAAATGCTGTTAGTTTTGGCCAATTTCTCACAACCTGTAGTGGAGGAGAGAGAAAATGACCTCTGAGAGATTTCCCTCTTGATCTGACACAAAATGACATGACTAATAAAAGATAAATTTAAAATGTATTTGATACAATCATGGGAAGCTTCACTGGAAAATGAAACACTGTTATCATAATTAGAGTTGGACATTTTCATACTGAAATAAACAAAACTGGTAAACTGAAAAAACTGACAGTGTAAAGAAGGCAGCCCAGGACACTTCATTGAGTTAGGAAGCAACTAGAAAGACAAGCTTAGTTCCAAAGATTTATTTGCACAAATTTTCCTCCGCCTCCATTTTCTTCTCTTAATGATAAAAATGTTACATTCCTTCTGGTATAAAGAGAACATTTTTCATAGGGGAATTTCATCTAGGACTTTTTAAAAACAAGGAAGATCAGAATGTTATCTTGCATCTGCTGTTTTCTGGTTCTTTAACTCAAAGCAGTCAACATGCCAGAGAAAGATATTTTGGGGTGATATGTTCCAAACTGCTCCAATAGACAACCTATGGCTACACCAGATGCACAAGTGGAGTTTTGACATGAAACTTGGTTGGTATTTTCTTTACATTAACAAGTAAAATAAAAAATGAAATAACAAGGCCATATGTTAAAAGTTCATTTGTGCTTTCTTTGTTCAAACAGATTAGGGTTTTCAAATATCAGAAAAAATATCACCTCTTTTTTTGTGAGTGGTGTTTGCAAGGTTGTGGTACAGATGAGTCACAGATTTTAAGTTTAATTTGTCTTATTGACATTTTTTTCAGGTCTAAATCATAGTATTTTCCCAATTTCTGGCTGCTAAACAAGTTTCAACTGCAGCCAGATTGTGAAAATCTTTTAGAGATGAAAAACACTTGCTCTCCGTTAGTGGCTTAGGTGGGGTCTTGAAAGAAAAGGTGTAGGAGAAACTTCCCAGTACGTAAAACAAATGATCAAAAAACATACATTCCTTCTTATCAATAAAGCTGATGCTATCAATGAGCTCTCGAATTTGCATTCGACAGCTATATACAACAGGCCTTATGCTTGTCATTATTAAACAAGCATTTACTGCCGTCTTTAATATTCAGAGAGGAGATACAGTGCAAAGAGGTAACCTGACAACGTTCATGCATGACCCAAACAACATACACCTTGCTCTGAGTGCTGCAAAAGGAGAATGTCCTATGGTGACTCCTATAGCAGCAGATAAGTGTATATTGTCTAAAAAAAGATGAGGCAAGTGTGTAACAATGAAGTATATTATAGAAAAATAGTTTTAGCCGCAGTTGAGTAAATATTTCATTTTTTCCAAATTAAATCTTCATTTGGACAGAGCTTGCGCTCACCCCAGAACGATACATGTGCACATATTGGCATGTGCATGTGTGTGTGTACATGCTATATTGACCTGCTGCTATTGCATCATGTATGGCCAACAATGTGTCTTGTGGCACATTACTAAATTCTAATCCATTAGATGCAATGTAACTTCTGGGGGTTTTAATATTTGTAATGTCTTTTTTAAAAGAAGAGAAGAGCCTTCTCTTTCTGTGGAAAAATTATATAGAAGGAAGCCTTCCTCACCAAACAGTTGAGGGAAAGCTCTTAGGATGTGGTTCATTATTTAGACAATTAGAAGATGGACCAATGGATACACAAATTGTATTATTTATACACAATGATATACTATGTATCTATAAAGTCCAACAGCGTGGAGGCTTTTGCAGGCAAATGGAAGAAACTTGAGAACATCATACTTAGTGAAGTGAGTCAGAAGCAGAAGGTGAAACACCGAATGGTCTCTCTGATATGAGAGTCCCAGAACACAACTCTCATGGAACTTAAAATGAAAACCAAAGTGAAACAGTTGGGTAGGGTGGGGATGGAGGGAGGGTTGGATAGGGGGAGGGACAAAAGGAGAGTCGGAAAGTCCTTGTCACCTTGAAGATATACACAGGTGCACAAAATGCTCAACTTCATTGTAAACCTTAAATTTTGTGCTACTATATAGTAATAAAATAGGGGAAAAATTGGAACTCAAAAAAAAAAAAAAGAAAAAGAAAGAAGAAGAAGAAGGAGGACCAGGGTGAGGACGCAGCCTCTGCGGTGTGAATTCTAACACCAAGGCAGCCTGACATGAGGAACCGTGACAGTGAATGCCTGAGGGCAACTGGTCATTAAATGCTGTCTTTAACTTGTCTTAGCACAGATTCTGTGTTACACTGATATTACCTGCAGGAGTCAGCAAGGTTTGTCAGAAAGTACATGGAGGACAGGCGTGAGAAATAGGCAAAAAAAAAAAAAAAAAAAAAAAAAATCCTACAATTCACTTTGATAAAAATGTCTCTAAAAATTTCTTTTGTCTGGATGACAACCACTCAGCTTCCATGTAGATATTAATTCATGATATTTTTAATGTCTCCGGATAGATAGCGAATTTCTGATGCTACTTGAGTTCCTGAAATTCATGTTTGTTTTCCGCCTTGATTCTAGATTTTTCTCATGATCATTTTTAAGGAAAGACACCTGAAGCCTGTGAGAGGTCAGCACTGGTTTTGCAGGAAATACAATATAAAAGTCTATATTTTCTCTTTTTAAGCCAAATGTTATAATACAGTGAAGAAAATATAGTAGATAGATATGTTGACAATTAAACTTCATTCCTCACTCTTGGGAAATATTTCAAATTCAGAAAATATCAGCTTAAAAATGCTTAATCATAAATTTGGTCAACTAGACATAAATTGGTGTAAATTTCTTAAATCTGCAATTAATATGAAAAAACGTGGCATATTGGACTTTATGCAATGTAGCAGTTTATCATAAAAAGAATACTAATATAATTAAAGTTTCATTTTATTTACTTTTGACTATTTTTAATTAAAATATGATTAGTACCAGAGCTTTCTTGATTAATTTCAAATTACTTATAAAAGGTGATACTCTTTTCAAAGTCATAACAAATATTGCCGCATACTTAATGTTATTAAATTAAAGAAGTTCAGAACAGTTGATTTCACTTGTTCAGTTTCTATTTAATATAAGTTTTAAGTCTAATATTCAAGTATAACTAAGCTATTACATAAAGTTGTAGAATTTAATTGTGTGCTATTTTTGTCTTACAAAGAAAAATTAATTTCTTGTAGTTTCATATGAATAATTTAGGCCCCCAAATTTCCATCATATGCTAACAGTAATGTATGATTAAATGTGTTTAAGTATTTCCGAAACTTTTGGATTTATTGTATTTAAACAAGTAAACAGAATAAGTAGTTTTATTACTACATTTGAAAGCTAATATCATTTTTCTGTCATGCATCTGTCAGAAATTGAAAACTCAATCGCCCTGTGAATGAATTTTCAATTTGGCAGTCTTTCTGCCTAATTGAGATCAGCACATATTTTAATATTATTGAGTCAGTATATTTTATTAGAAGCCTCTGCATTCATATACATGCTTAAACCACTCATCATCACCACCCTTTCTATTTGAAGAAGTTTTGCCTACTGTGAATTAATTTACTGTGCAGAGTATGATTTGGTAAGATAGCATGACAAGTGAGTTAACATAACAGTCCCATTCATAATTTTCACTTCATATTCTTGCTCAATTGAATTGAAATGAATAATTAATTAAATAAACGACTTGGCTGTTTGGATTACATACAAAAGTACTGTAATTCCTGTTCATACTGACAATCACACTGGCACTTAGATTATTGTATAAGAGAAAAAATAAGAGTTCTGAATAAATAAAAGCCCATAAATAGGTCTTTCAATATGTTTAAATCATACAAAAATATTTTTAATTCATAATGAAGACAGAATAAAAAAGTTTCACCTTGCTAGCTTCCATTTCTATTATTGCTGTGTTCAGTGTCTTTCTGGGCTCAGAATCACGGGTGAATTTAACAATTGCTAAATCTCACATAGTAGATTTAATTTTAGAAGAAACTCAAAAATTATTAATTTATTGTAAGAGATTTCTTTTCTGGAAAAAGTCTTTACATGGCCATTTAGTAAACAAATAGTTTAATCCCTTTGAATTCAGTTGTTTTTTATTACTATTGCTGACTCATATTGTCATCTGACGTGGAGAAACATGACCCACAGGAAGCTGGTAAGGCTGTGGCTATTCTAAGGGAAGAGAGACCCGCACACTTGAGGTTGTTCCAGGAGGAAACTCAGTCTCATTTGACAAGATTATCTTACAACAATCTCTATGTCTTACTCTGTAGCCCAGGCTGGTTGAGAACTCTGTATGTAACGCAGGCTGGCCTTTGGCTCCTCACAGTCCTTCCTCAGCCTCCATGGTGCTGGGATTACAGTGGTGCGCCACCACCTCCAGCTTTATGTGGTGCATGGTGCTGGGGAATTGAATTCAGGACCTTACGCTTGCTAGGCAAGCACTTTAACCATGATGCCATTCCTCCAGCCCAACAATCTCTACTTTCTTTAAATATTTGGAATATTTGCTAGCATGCAGATAATCTTGTTTTCACATGATACTTAATGAATTAGTTTCTGCTTATTTTCAATTTTTATAAGCTTGTATGAAGTTTTATACTATTGATTTCTTTCAATTCTCATATTAGTGTAACTCTGCATGTCTACCATGGTATCTCTAAAATTGTTCTTAAGGTTCTAAATACACTTACTTTTACATCCACACTAAGTGAAATATAAACCTAATGAATAGATTTATGCCTCCGATTTTTGATTCATATTAAGCTAATCTGAACTGTTTCATTATATTCTCAGGGCAGTTGACTGAAGAGGAAAAATGTGTTATGTTTAAGTAAATAAATAAATCTGAAATCTTAAAAGTAAGAGTTATTGGTTTGAATTCACTAATTTGTCACACTTCCAGGCAGATGCAGCTATTTCGTTCAATGTATTCTACTATTTATACTATGTTCACTGTTTTTTAAAAAAGAACAAATTTCATTGTGTACCTTATTTTTACAAAAATATACAACCTCTCAGGTGTAATGGCTCCCAACAAATTCATATAATTTAACCATTTTGACAAAGGAAAACAATGTTATATGGAAAGAATAAATTAGACATCATTCTGAATGGACAATAATCTTTGTTGGCAGAAAACTTCACACACACTGCTTTTGTGTGAAGGGTATCAAGCCTTTAAAGCAAGTATAGATTTCACAGCTTCTCTGATACAAATTGCAAGTTCCAACAGGTTCGTTTGAAAGAAAAAGCAAAAATCACAATAAATGTACTTATAAATAGGTAATCATATCATGGATAGTCTATTTAATTGAATAGTGTTTGTTCAACATATGAAGCCCAGTGTAATTGTTCCATACATAAATGCATTAATATTATTTAGTGCCTGAGTTCTAACCTGATGTTTGTTTCTAAGTAACTGTTATATTTCGCACCTGTGTGGTCTTTGTTTCATTGACTTCTCTAAGGAGACTTCCCTGAAGTAGACCATATCAATATCATGTTTATTTGTAGAGTTCAATGAAAATCATGTAACATAGGTCTCACATTAGAGTGGATGCTTCATAAATGCCGGTTGCTAACTTTGGTTATGTGAATTACATTATAAGTGATAAATACATGCCTGTTTCCCCAATTTTTTGAAATTGAATCAAAGAAACATTCACACTGCATTATAAAAATTTGATATGAAAATTTGCAAAATGCAGTGAAGGCACAGGTTCATAAAAATTTTCTTCAGTGAATACATGGTTTATATAAGTCCGTTCAGTAGAATTTAATGAATGACTTACTTAGTGCCATGTCAGATTTATACTAAAAATATAAAAAATTTCTATTCTTACCCTCAAAATAGCAACAAATTTATATGTGAATAAGAAATCTTACACAAATCATTATGCACAATATATGCACACTATATATAATGTGTATATAAAACATCATACACATTGTATACTCCACAAATCATTATACACATAATGTATATACATTATACATTGTGATCAACTTATAGTAACAGCATTAAAATGAAGCACCGCAGGAAAAAACTCATGAAGATTGCCTGTGAGATGTCTGTAGCAGGGCTTGTGCGGGTGTGCGTGTATGAATTAAGAAAGGGTTCTAATATCTGAGGCTGATTAAAAAGTATAGAGAAATACAGGAGTGTAACAAATAAGAGAACATATATATGAAAACCACAAGCATAAACAGATATTTGGGAACCTGCAAAGTCCAAAAAAATCTGAGTTCAACTTTCTTCTGATTCTGTCTTACTCTGTAGTCTAGGCTGATTCTGAACTCATTATATAGCCCATGTTGGCTTCGAACTCATGGCAGTTCTCCTGTTTCAGCCACCCTAGAGGGCTGGGATTATGGGCATGAGCCACTACATCCAGATTTTCAGTCTCAGTTGTAAACTTTGAGGTAAGTAAACAAAGTACCAGAAGAATTCTAGTTTTGCCTCAGCAATAAAGATATGTCCTCACTGATCTTGCTTTTCGGGATTTAGTATTTTTATTTTTTGACTCTTCTCCCAAGTCAAAATGACCATGAAGAATAAATAAATAAACGTTTCTAGTTGATCCAGGGCATTGTTGTGACCTTGGTAACACAGCTAAAGACATTCCAAGAAGAGGATTTCCAGAACAACTTCGGTGGCAAGAATGATAAGCTAAGTGGCTTTGAAACAAAGGGAAATGCTTTGCTGGAAGATTATGACAATGTGTTGGTCATTATAATGTATATCCTATGTTAATACTCTCCATATTTTAAAAATCATCCTTCATACGTCCCAGAAATAGTTATTAGTTCTTGATTACATAAATTATTTCTGTGTAACCCCCTAGATGATTATTCTACATTATTTCATAATGGTACTGTAAATTAAGAATACACTTTTTCAAGATCTTTCAGAAAGATTGGTGTTAAAAATTGGATAAAATTGATTTCTTAGACAGGATAAGAGATACACCTATATTTACATAATGGATAAAAGTAGAATTAAAAGTATCATGTTCAGGCTTTGTGAAAAATCAAATATAACAAAGAATATAAAACAGTATGAATAATAATTCATAACTACATTAACCAAACTTTCATTAGCTCTACAAGGTTATTATTCAACATCAAAACACTAGTAAGTATGCATCTGTTATAAAGTATATATGTACATATATAAATGTGAACATATATTTCAGTTAATATGTTAATGCTTTTACTCTTCTTCATGTGTACATATAGTCTGTTACAAATTGGTGCATATTTTAATAAAATAATTTTAGTTAATTGAAAAAATGAAATCAATTATTTATAACATATTATGCATTTTAAGAGCAGCTGTTATCACCGTTATTATTTCATAACAATTTCCAAATATATCTTCTTGTTTTTGTTTTTGTTTTGTATTTAATGGGCAATTCTTCTACATCCCTGAATGTTAATCGTTTAGTATCTTTAAACTTTACACTTCTCTTCTTTCCAAGTTTTTAGTTTTGAAAATGTCTTTAATCATACCACCCACTCCTGCCAGACCGTCTCTTTCTGGACCATGTGAGAAGGGTCCGATCCCTGCCAAGTCTCTGACACCAAATTCTGCTCTTCAACACCATCCACCTGGCCAACTCATCTCTTTTAATACTCTGTTTTCACTTTCAATGCCATACTATTCAATAGGAAAATGAGATAAAAACACCATCTGTGTCCCTATAAATAAATTCGATTTACTCCATAGAACTGCAGTTTTATTTTAGTAGTACTACTTGTTTCTGCACCAGCAAGACAGGAGGAAAGGTCAATAGGTTTGATAAATCTTGGCATAATCTCTGTTATTTCTTAATAAAACATTTTCAGAAAGCAGAACATTTCCCGATTAGCTTTATGGGAGTATTTTTTTCCTTAAAATGCTGTTAATTCTAAGAAACAAATGCCTAATTTTCCTTTGATTATAAGAATGTGGTATCTTGATGTTGAAAAAAAAGTGGTCATATCGTTTTTGTTTTCATAGTTGATGTTTTGTTGTCGAATTGATCCTTTTTTAAAATTCCTCATTGTTTTTAATAAAGAAATGCAAAGAGAAAAAAGTTTATTTACCATTAAATAGGTTATTACTTTTGGCATCTCTGAGTTGCAGATATCCGTTTCTTATCAGAGATAAGAAAGATTTTCAATACTTTTTTATCACTATCCCTTAGCATAAATCACAGATTATCATCCTATCAAATCTAAACGCAGCTAAATGACAGAATCTAATGTAATATCTCGTTATTGTAAAATAGTGAGGATTATATTGATGTGAGTCCTGTAATATTAAATTTGTTTTTAAAAATACTGGTCTAAATTTTTATATCAGAACTCTGATTCTCAGTTTGCTTATATCTAAACAAATGTGTGTGTGTGTATGTGAGCGTGTGTGTTGTATCCAAAAGCTCTGTACGCTATGGCAATAATATATGTGAATTAAGAATGTAAATATTGATAATATAGTTTTATTTTTTTATTAAATTTCTGTAAAAAGAAATTAAAATATAGTGGTCCTTTCTGACTTGCTACATGTTTAAAAGTTTGGGCTAAATGTTTTCCAAAATGAAAATGTTCTGTGATATTAAAAAAAAACCCTTTGTTACTCATTTCTAGTGTTGAATAGTCAGTATTTAATATTATGCAATAAATAAAGACAAAAATTTTTATGGAAAAATGATACATGGACGAGCTGGATATATTTGCAGAAGCAGTCTAAGTAATTGAAATAGTGGAACAATAAATAGAATGATGACTAGGTGATATTTGCATACTAGATACAATTTGTATATTACTCTGTAATTTACATTACATTACATTTCTACAAAAAGTATATGTATTAGAGCATACACTCTACTATATTGATGTGAAAAAGTACATTCACATATTTATTTAATTAATAAACCATGTACAGGACAATATTTTTATTAGAGCCTTGATGGTAAGAGAAACAGAGCTGCTTAAGTAAGTCTCCCTTGTACTGAAGATGTGTTTTACAGGACTCAGGTGATCCCTAGAAGAACCCATCCGTAGGCTAAAACCATGAAGACTTTGTTTCATATGTTTAACAGGTGATACTGCTATAAATGGGACACAGATGGGCTTCTTGCTGTCTCTTGAGCCTATGAGACATCAGTGACTCAGAAACAGATGACTGAATCTGTGGGTTTGCTCCAACTCATGTCAGACTACAGGGCAAAGCATTATGTATGAATATTAAAGAGTAGCAGGCATTAAGAAAAGAGGTCAGGAGACAAACCCGTTAGAGTGGGCCGTTTGGGCTTCTCTTAACTTAGTATTGCATCTAATTTTAAATTTGTCCCAGGTTTTCCATCTTTAATAAGGTATGTTCATTAATAGCATTGTTGATCATACTTCCAAACATAACCAGATTATCCTATCTAGGTATGGTGGCATACACTTGTTATTCTTGCTTGATGAGAGAGAGGTTAAGACAGGAGGATTGCAAGTTTGAGGCCAGACTGGACAGTGATTGACATAGAGAGATTGTTTCACAATCAAAGATACAAAACACTCAGTGTGAAGGCATGGGATTGATCCTCAGTAATACAAAAAATCTTGGGAAAACTTTGCAGAAACCAATTTCTCCATTGAATAAGAATTCTATTGGATGAAAGGCAAAAATCTTTGCTTTATAGATGTGATGTATCTGACGACAAAATATAACTTGCTAAGCTACGCAGTCTGCTAGGGAGTGCTTACTCCTCCTACTTGGCTATTGTGATAGAACTATTGAATTCTATTGTACTGCTGGATCTTGAATCTGAAGATGTTTTATAGCCTAATCTTTGATTTGCCAGATGTCTAAGGCCATTTAGCAATGGGTTAGAAAAATATCTGAAAAGTAATAATTTATATGAACATAAAATTTGCACAGGAAGTAGGTAGAGAATGGACAGAAAGTGATTTTTAAGCACTTATGCTATGGGTAAGTTAAGATTTTACTTTATAATGGTGATTGACAACACTTTTATTTTTCAGTAGTTCTTTGAGCAGCAGTAATTTTTTAAATAATATTCTTCATTACTAAACTTTTGTTTCTTAAGAAAGCTCAATTTAACACATAATTTTCATATGGTTTTTTACTGACATCTATTATCTTTGAGATGGGCTCCAGTGATAAATTGACAATATAAATCTTTGGAGATAAATGATTTTATATTTTGAAATATACTACCTATCTAATGAAGATTTTATTTAGAGACTATTATTTAAGATGCACCACTGCTGGAGGTATAGTTACACATTATTCTGTAAAATTTATTTTTGTTCCTTCTAATTTCTCAACTTGTTATAGGCCAATTGGCAGAAAGAGAACTAGAGATGCGAAGATTCACCTGGAAACTGGAGATGCCTGCACAGGAGGAAAACACGTAACACTCTGGAGATAGTCAGTTACTACTCTTAATCTTTGGCAACTTTGAATAAGATATTTTACCTGAGGAATAAAAATACAATGATTGTTTAAGTAACTTTAGACCATAATAGATTAAAAAAAAAAAAGCAAGGCAGAAAGGTCAGAATTAGAGCTAGCCTATTCTATTGGCTTTGAAGTTGAAGGCAGATGCCGAAAGCTGGAAAATGAAGATCACATCTGACCAGAGTGTCTGAGATGGGGTGGTCTATGGTTAAACATCTGAAATTTAGATTTTGAAAGTTGCTCACACAGCAAATTTCTTGGTGGCTGTCTTTCATGTCTTCACATGGTCCTATGTCAGAAAGCATGCCTCTCTGATGCTTTTTTCCCCTGTAAAGACACTAATCATTTTGCAGTAGGGTTTACTCCAAAGATTTCAATTTAACTTGATTTATTTTCTTTAGTCTAGTCCAAATACAGTTATACATTGAAGTGATGGATCCCATAGCTTCAACATATGAATTTGGGGGAGTATTATTCGGTACATAACAAAAGAAGAGATTGGAGCTGATAGTGATTCAGATTGCAATGTAGATCTGATATGGACCATGTAACAAATTCTCCAGGATACTAGATTGCCCCAAAGAGGAAGTTTAATTTTTCAATAATCACTAAGCCGTAGCGTGCATCTTGTGCTCAGTTTCTGGTTGTGTGTTTTCTTGGAAGAAAAAGGCCTCATGTCAAAAGTTTCAGTAGATCACAGAAGTTCTTCTAGACTCTATTGGATCCCAGTGTCTGGAAACTGTCATTTAACTGCACATCTCCCAAGACGAGAGAGAGTTCTTTCTTTAAAAAAGAAAAAAAAAAAATCCCAGTCTGTTGGATCTCTTTTTACAACATTGATAGTTTCCTTTGTTGTGCAGAAACTTTTTAGTTTGACAAGATCCCATTTGTTAATAATGGGGATAATTTCTTTTGCTCTTGGTGACTTGTCAAGAAAGTCTTTGCCTACCCCTATGTTTTTTAGAAATTTGCCTACTTTGTCTTTTAGAAGGTTTAGCGTTTCTTTTTTAAAGTTTAATTCTTTGATCCACATTGATTTTTTTTTTGGGGGGTGATAAGTGTGCGGCGAAATTTATTCTTCTGCATGTGGATGTGCAGTTTTCCCAGCACCATTTGTTGAACAGGCTGTCCTTTTTCCATTGCATGCATTTGGTCCCTTTGTCAAAAATTAAGTAATTGAGGGTATTTGGGTTTGTCTCTGCATCTTCAGTTCTGTTCCACTGGTCTATCTGTCTATTTTTGTGCCAGTACCAAATTGTTTTTACAACTATGGCTCTATAGTATAGCCTTTTGTCTGGAACTGTAATGCCTTCTGTTTTGGTTTTGTCAGTCAGAATTGCTTTGACTATATTTGGTCTCTTTTGGTTCCATATGAATTTAAGAATCGTTGTTTCAGTTTCTTTGAAGAAACTTGTAGGTATTTTGATAGGCATTTCATTGAATCTATATATCAGTTTCGGTAGTATAGTCATTTTGACTATATTTATTTCAGACAGACCAGCGGATACACAAAATGTGGCATTTATACACAATGGGACACTATGCATCAATAAAGTCCAATAGTCCAATAACATTTAAGTTTCAAATACTCAAGATATCTTAAAAGTTTTAATATATTTTTGCAAAAATTTATATGGTTTTTTCCAAATAGAGAAAATTTTTAATTCCAGTGAAAATAATTAAATATTTCTAAAATTAAAAGAAAAAAGTTTTGATACCCTAATCCACCAAGCTTAGCAGAACTTGCTCTGCACTTACCTTTAAAACTTTCAGGGATATTTATTTCCCCTCTTTTAAAAGTACTGAGACCAGGCAGAGAAGAGTCAACTGAAGATTTCATTACTTCAAATTAATCACAATAGTTACTTTAAATAATATTTTTGGCAAAGCAGTAAAATAAAGAAGGAATTTGTGTAAAAATGTCATTTTGCACAATTACTTCTGACAAGTACTATTGACAACTATAGATAAAAAGGTAAACAAATTGCCTTGGGCGCTTTGTCTTTGTTCACTGAATATAATTTTCTACTAATTAGGTGTAATTAACTGGAAATATTTACTGTTCTAAGATAGGTATCAATGAACAAGTAAGCAGAGTTGAGATAATAAAATGTTGGTATGATTTTTAGTGAGCAAGCCTTAGATTAAAGGGAAGGAAGAGGACAGTGTGAGCAGCTCAGTGATTACAGCACTTGCCTAGGAAGAGCAAGGCCCTGGGTTCTATCCCCTGCAAGACTGAGGAAGGAGGATTGTCCTGAGTTTCAGGCTAGCTTGGGCTACATAGTGAGTTTAAGACCAGTTTGAACTACAGTGAGAGCCTGTCTTAAAGGGGAAAAATAAGTAACAAGGGGAAAAAGTTACCATTTCTTTTTAATAAAATATGAAATTCTGAATTAGTTCTCAGGGCCCACTTACAGTAATCTGGAATTTGACTGTACGATCCATACAGTGATTTCACAGGCTGAAGAAGCCTGCTGTAGGGTTCATCTTTATCTTGGACTCAGATCATTAGATGCCTATCTTAAAAATGAAAAAAAAAAAAGAATTCTGTCAGCAGCAGTTACTTTTCCCTAGTCCCCAGGGAAAATGTTAATCCCTCTGTTGCCAGCTATATCCACCGGAGAGGAAAACACTAAAAATCAGAAATGCAAGCACACTCTTGACAGAGATCAATTTAGAGGGACAAACATTTGGTGGTTTTGCTTGCTTAATCTTGTATTCAAATGCATTTTCTTGTGGAAACCCTCAGGGTCAAGAATGTTCGTTCCAATTGACCTTCCAGTGGATTATGTAAAACGGGAGATGGATATCCTCTTCCTCCTGTCCATGCCAATTCTTTTCATTAATTAAGACTGGGGCAAATTTTCCCTGCTTAAACAAGAAAAACTAATAGAAAGAAGATTGAAAAAAATAGCAAACAATGTATAGGCCTTGTTGACATTTGCCCCAAAGCTGGGCATGATACAGATAAAGGGGAGTAGCACTGGGACTTCATGAATCTAGGAGAGCTCACCCTACCAACACCCACTCTGCATTCTATTGAGTGTACAGGGTTTCTTTTTCAGGAAGTGTTCATGCTCTTTCAACTATTTTATTATGTTTAAAGTACCGGTTACTAGACTGATAATGTAACTTTTTTATGTAAAATTGATCATACTACTTTGTTCACACTTGGATAATTTTTGCTGTAAAGAAAAGCAGTCTTTCTTAGAGGAAACATTTTATAGCAATCACTTCTCATTGTGGTTTAAGTGTGACCACAAAATCAACAAATACTAAAAGGTGAAAACCAGATAGGATAAAATGAAATATGACAATAAAATGAGATGAGAGGAGAGAAGTTGGGATGCAATGAAAAGAGCAGAATTCTGAATTTGAATTTTGAGAAGTATGTGTGTAAGTTAAATCTGAAGTAGACAAAAGCATTTTCTGCCGGTACATCTGAAAACGAAGCCTTCCATGTACAAAGGCCATCTAGCAAAGACACTTCGACCAATAGTTTTATAAAAAGAAAACAGACTGTAAATAGATTTATTGCATTTGTTTAAATATATATATATATATATATATATATATATATATATATATATATATAGACGTATTTATAAATTTTTCTTGCATGCACTCTCAAATTAGTATCCTGATTTTTATACACTTTTATTAACATATAATACATTTTATCTTACTTTTCTTTATCTCCTAGTCTCACCAGTCAGTGCAATATGACTTTCTTGCCTAGAATTTCATAAAAACTGATTGTTCTAAGAACTATTTAATGCTGGTGTTACAATTGTGTCCTGTTTTCTTTCAAGTCCATACAGATACAGTATAATTTTCACCATCAAGTAATTCAGCAGTCTAGAAATATCTCCTCAGCCTCAATTTTATGACGGCCTGCTCAACCACGTCACTTCAAAAATTCTTGTGCAACTAAAGTCCAGAGAATATCTCACCAAGTATCAGTCACAACTTACTGTTATTTTGCAAAGTCCTTAAAGGTGGGCTTCATTATTTACACCTCACTCTCTGTTATGACACACTTATTGAATTATCATAATTGTTATTTTAATTCTATTTCCAAGTACTTGTGAATCAATAATTCACTTATTCCAATTTATTTTCTTTGTCCCAAAGAGATTCTTATATCAAGTATGAATACTATGCTGTTTCAAAAAATGTAGAAATCTCTCTTGTTTAGAATTTTCAAAGTGAAATGCCATTAATGACTTATTAAATGACTTGTTTTACACCAGGCTGGTACTGAATTCATTATGTGTCCCAGGATGGCCTTGAACATACAGCAGTCTTCCTGTCTGAGGCTCCTGTGCACTACCACATCCAGCTTTTATGGTGCAGGTAAATCAATCCCTGGGTCTTGCTGTTGCTAGGCACCACGTGCTAATTCCTCCAGACTCCCATTATTCTTGTATCTCCTCTGGGCAACACCAGCGTTCTCCACAAACTGCTGCACACTCAATATGTCAAACTATATCTACTTTCTTAGAGTGTAAGTTTCTCTTGTCTTAGGATGGTCTTTGAGTCTTAAAAATTTGTCTTTATTCTGCTTCTCAAACAAATCTACTTTCAAACTTTCTTTTTCCCTAAATCTCTGAGTTTTTAGGTGCTATAGCTAAAAATTCTCCTTCCTTAGAAGTGGATTGGTCCTCTATTCACCCTCATTCCATGCTGAATTTAGTTTAAAATAGTCATATTGCGTCACTGTGCTTTTTTTGACTATTAATTTGCTAAGGGAGCCATTCTGACAATTATTTATTTATTTATTTATTTATTTATTTTATTTTTTGCTTAACCAACCAGAATTTAGAGTAATTCTGGTATATAAGTTAAGTGCTCACCAAGTAAAGCAATCAGTAAGTAAATGACTGAAAATTAATTATTATTTATGCATTAAATAAATGAGAAAAAAGTATAGTATAAATGTGCATTAAACATTTTCAATTTTTTATTTTCAGTTTTGAAATATATTGAATACAGGGGTCAGTATAGAGAATAATATTACAAAGACCCACTCAGCATCTACATTAGAAGATGTTTACGTTTGTTCCACTTTATTAAGATTTAAATACTGCTCTTATTATTACTTTTGTTTTTTGAGATAGAGTCTAGCTTTGTCATCCAGGCTTGTCCTGAATTTACTGTTTAACCCAGAGTGGCTTTGAACTCAAGATAATCCTCTGCTTCAGCGTCCCCAGTGCTGGCATTTACAAGCATGTGCCACCACACGCATGACATGTGTGATGCTGGGGAACAGAACACAGGGCCTTGTACCTGATAAGCAAGTGCTCTAACTTTGTGCTATCCCTCCAGCCCATCAAAATTATTTACTGCAACCCACTATCTGCTTTTCCTCTTTAGAAGTGATAGAATCAAATGGATGAGTTTTATCTGATTCTTGCTTTTGTGGCACATTATATATGTCCGTGTCATTGAATAACATGCCTGTACATTGGCATGCTTAGTTTCAACTGCAATAAATTAAGTGTAGTTTTTAAGAGCAGGCCTTAAATTCATTATGCTTTTTAAGCATAAGTCATATTGGCAATTTAGAAGTTATGGATTCATTTTAGGTGAAGTTCTATAGTGCTTTTTGCTTCATCAATACAGTAATTCATTTACCAATCCTTTATTTAAGTACACTTACAGTGATTTTCAACAATAAATTACTGAGCATATTTGCTAGCATTATCATGTGTTCAAGTGTTCTTTTAGTTATAGGAGATAAAAATAAAACTTTATATCTCTAGTAATTTGATTTCCAATATTGAATAAATTTCCAGAATATTAGCTTTTAAGTGTGTAGTGAACATATTTCTTCCAAAATGTGTATATTTGATCCATCTGCTTTTCCAAAAGCTTTGTTAGAAGGGGAACCAAGATTGCAAGTATATTGACTCGACTTTGTAATTCTGTTGATAATTTTAAAGGTTCTCAGACATGACAATATCAAATACACGGCTCAGAATTGATATACTTCTTTGAGTTGTTTCATTTAATCTTCTTTCCTTTGCTATAATTTAGAATCAGAATGTTGTCCAACATGTCATATATTTTGATGTTGTGGATTATCTATGGATTTCATGTGCTCTCAGGAGGGGTGTGGTCCAGCGGTAGGGTAACAGAGGGTGTGGCAGATCTATGAAAGAGTGATTTGAAACAATATATTCATGTCCCAGCTTCCCCCCCCCCCCCATGCCCACCTCCTTTGTCTTAAGATGCTCTGACTTCTGTTCTCTGCCAGACACTTTCACCATTTCAGGCTGATCATGAACATACTGACAACTCTCAAACGTGAGCTGAAATGAACCCTTTTTCCCCTTTGGTTGTGAATGTCAAATACTGTGTCTCAGCGATGAGAAAAAATCTAAGAAGCCCTTAATTATTATTTTTAATATAGATGTTTGTGATATAATTGTGGCTATTTGGGGAACTGATGCATACATTTGTCATATCTTAATATTTTCACTTCTCTTTTCCCTCTGTTTCTCTCTATTCCCACAGCCTCTTCTCATCAGAAAGTCTCTCTCTGTATTCTTTCATTTTTCTATTATTTTGTTCTTTAAAGGATTTATATTTGGGGGTTCTCATTTTTATTTCAACTAAGTAATAACTTTCTAACTTTAAAATGTATTTTCACTCTAAAAATCTATCATGTTTAGTAAAAATGATATTACACTCATTTTCTTTTAGTTAGCTTTGCTTCAAACATCAGTTTGCATGATTTAGTTACCATATTACAATTTGTTCTGCTTTAATTGTGTCTCAATAACTCTTTCTTAATATATTTTAAATACTGAACTGTGGGAAAATTACTGTAAGACTATGTTATCCAAATCTGTGAGAATGCTGCCAGGATTTACTTGTGTATTGTATCCACGGGGGAACATCACATCTATTTAAGTTAAATTTCTAGTTACAGGTTCCCATGCAATTTGAGTGGTGTAAATTCATTTTGTCTACTGTACACAGAATAATCTTACAGTTCCTAAGTCTCCCAAGTGATCCTTTCCCTACGTCTGCCCCAAGGAGGTCAGCTGGCTCCAGTTTGATGTTCCTCAGCCCTTCGGAACGCATGAGTTTTTGTAGGGAATTCATTTTCACCTTCTCAGTAACATGGTATTGGTGCAAGAATCTCAGTCTTCAGGAAAGACTTTAATACCTATCTGCACTGCTTGAATTTAATAACTGTTAAATACTCTGTATTTGACTTTCTTCTTCATTTTTGTCTCCTGTAGATTTTTCTTTCTTAGTTGTGAACTTCTATTTACACAGAAAAACACTTTATTATATTTTAACTGATGTTTCATTGTTTTGGAGCCTGGAACAAGTTTTGAAACACACATAGAGATTAAAGGAGGAAATTAAGTTAGTATTTAGTATTAAAAACTAAAATTGAAAATGGATTATGGCTAAATGTCATGAAATTATACCATATTCGGCTTTTGTTATGATAGAAAAAATAGCAATGTGCACTAAAACAGAAGCTGCTTTTTAAATGTCAGACTTATGATCAGAAAAGTTCAATGATGTTACTTTTTTAGAGAAAACTATGCATAAAAGTGATTGTTAGTATGATTAGTATGTCATTGTAGATCTGACTTTATGTTGATGGAAAGAGATTGAACAGTACTAATAATAGAAGGAGCTTTGTTATACATGTATATATTGTATTTTTGGATAGCAGAACCTTATCTCCTATTAGTCTCATGATTATGGGGAATGAATCTCAAAGCTCTAGCAACTTGCTCAAGATAACCTTACTACCAAGCAACATGCAGAACACATGATTTTCCTGAAGATTTAATGATTCAGCGTTATATTTGTATTATTATTACCAATTTTAAATCATGAAATAGCTTATACTCTTAAAGGATATTTAATAATTAATGAATTAACTTGAAATCATTCCTGACCTTTCCATCCAAATACTAAAACCTCACATAGCAGAGTTTATTTTTCCATTCATTTTCTTAATGCTGATACATATTTATTCATATGTTGTTAAGAAATTAAAGATATAGAAAGCACACATATATAAATGTACATATAGAGAGGCATAGAACCTTAAGGATTATGATTATTAATATATAAGCATGGTCTCCTGGCTGGTGAACATTTAACAAGAGCAAAATTCTATTTTTTTTTTCAAATCACATATTTTCATTTTTGGTTATTCCACTTTGTCTTTGTTTTCAAGATGGCACTGTTTACTCATTTTACAGATTTTCTGTCACATTTAATGTAATAAAAATTAGAAATGATTATAAGCTTAAGATATAATTCTGTGTCTCACTTGGCTATGCCATTTTAGAAACAAAAATAAAAGGGTGATTCTTACTAAAGATGTATGGCTTGACTCAGTTAAAAATCACTCAATCACTGTTGTTCAGTAAAAGACTACAAAAATATTAGTATCTCTGATGCTGTTAATTTTAGTCTAAATGGTACAAAAACTAATTAAAAGCAAAGGTTTATGGGCAACATCATTGGTAAGCAGTGCAATCTGAGAGAATAATGAGGGAAAGTGAGCTGGGTGGGAAGAAGAAAAACAAGATGGATGTGCATAATATAAGCCAGCCACTATCTGCTGTCTGTTGATGCTGATTGTTTTATATTGCCATTTTTTCCAAAGGTCATATGACCTGCTTAGTAGAGGAAAAAAAAAAGTCCTTGAAAAAAATTACACCAATCAACTATCCTCATTGTCAAAGATTTTCCTTACAGGAAATTGACACTTGTGCGTTTTTAAGGTGCACAGGTGTGGCCAGTGGGTGGCAAGGTGAGGACCTGCGCATCCACTGCTGTTTCTCTTCTCCACGTTCTTTTACAATAAGAGAAATCCATATATCTAAAAACACCATTACCTATATTTTGTTATTGACAAAGATTTCGCAGATTGAACCAGAGTGTATTCAAGTCCTTACCGTAATGTCAATCAAAAAGCTGATAAACTATATTCTTCAGTGTCAAATATAGAAGCGATGCATATAATTCTTCTCTCTTTTATGCATTTTTCTGAAAGTTAAGCAGTATAATGTGCAGGGTTTTTTGTTGTTGATTTTTATCTCTTCATTAGAGCGTATTTAAGGTATTATTATTATTATTACTAAGGTATTATTATATTATTATTTAAGGTGCTATTATTAAGAGAGGAAGTCCTGTGGTGAGGAGTGCTGCCAATGGCCTCTTTAGCCCCTCACTTACTTAACATTGAACTAAAAAACGATGTCGTAGGAAATATTCTGAGATTGCATTCATATTTCCTGGTTCTCTATATTGTTTCTACTAGCAAAGCTTACCTTTTCAGAAAGGTAAATCTAACACACTTTAAATATTTTTTTTTTCTGCTTATTGAATTAGCGAACTAGATCAATGAGGTGAGGAATGGGCACCTAATCATTTTGGAGCCAAAATATCCAATCAGAAGAATGCTTTCTCTCATGGATACACGAACCCCAAGACGTCAGTCATAAATTCTGTTCATTTATAGTTTGAAATAATGGAAGTATTCATAGTGAAGAAACAAATTGAATCACGGAAAAGAAGACTGTCCTAAAGGATACGTTATCAACTCTTCTACCTGTGTGGGTATTTGAATTCAGTTATGACAAAATCTGAAACTATGGTAATTGGATGGCAAAACATGGGACATTGACTATTCATCAATGATTGAGATTCATAGAGATGAATGGGTTAGTTCACAGGAACTGTAGGTCTGCTTTCACCTGGCTTTGGAGAAATTCTGCAAGCAAACTTTGTGATGGTTCTGATGATTAAAAGTCTCACTGGAAAACACTGGAGTCAGAAGATTCAAGAATAATTCTAAAGCTTACGATGGATTCTGCCACATCCTCACAAAGCACAGGAAGCTGTCATTAAATTGAAACTTCAACTGAATATTTAGCAGATCATGGTGTCATGTTATCCTGTTGGATATTTGAGGTACATGGTGAAATTCTGTTTTCATATATATACTTTCTCGTCTTTCTCATCAACTGCTCTGTAAGATAACTTTTTTAGCCTGAGAACATTTTGCATGAGATGCTTTGAGATTACATCCAGTATTCCTGAATAACCGTATGACAAAAAGTCTATAAGCAAGGAAGTCAAACCTGTATCAAGAGGGAGCATGAATTCTTGCTAAAGTGAAATACTATACCCTAGGAAAAAAGTTGTTTCATACAATATTCCTGACTGCAATTTGTTGAATGTGTCATTTTGAAGGATAGAATAATTTGAAGGGCCAACAGTCTGTCTTTATTCTTACCACATTGTTTATTGAGAGTCAGTACATCCACCTTGGTGGAGAAGAACCCAAACTTTTGCGCTGATGTGTGTTACCAATTAAGCCTTACTTTTTTATGTGAGTAAACTTATTAATATGATGAATTTTAATTACTGCTAATTTATAATTTATTTTAATGTAATTACAGAATTACTTTCATGTTCCTGACTGATATATATATATATATATATATATATATATATATATATATTAAGTTGTCACTCATTTGTACAAAACATTCTACAACTTTATATGTTAAAGACCCATTTGAATTTTGTCTTGAAATTACACATATTATATCAATATTGTAAAAATTTTACCCACTTAATCTCTTACTAATTAAGTTAGTTGTACTAACAATTGTTCAGATTTGTTGTCTTCGGAGACAAATAAATGTTAATTACTCACTTTCTTTCTTTGAAAAGAAGTCTCTCTTTCCCTGAGTAATTTATCCATGTGAATGCTTAAACAAATTTATGAATGACCACATTAAATTGAATTTGAAAAAGTTAGTCTAATGCCACAGAGGTCTGCTTAATGTTGTTAATTTTGCGCCTGCTTTCCATACTAATTTAAGGATTTGAAATGAATTACACTATCTCCATTTTTCCCATAAATACGTAGGAGTTTCTGACATCCTTTTATAATCTTACTCAAACAACAGTTTGGTAAATTATAAGTTTACCTTTTCTTTATGGCTCATATGGAATACTTTAATTATGTGTTCATGTTGTAGTAATAACTTTTAGTTTGTGAGGCATTATGAATAACTATCTAACAAGAAAATAATAGTAGAAGAACAACCTAGAATTGAGGTATGCATATAAGTATTGCTATGGTTTGGATCTTGAATGTTGCTGAAAACCTGATGTCATTAGAACTCTGTTATTGGAAGGTAGAGACTGGTGGGAAGGGGCAGAAGTCTGGAGTTTGAACTGGAGGGATTGTGTCACCTTGGTGGGATTGGGACGTGCCCAGAGCAGAGCTAAGGTGTGTGTTGCTGACTGTGGGCCAGGAAGTGACAGAAGGACACCTACCGTTGAGGTGGGGGGAAACCCAACCAGCTTCTTGGACTAAGTAAACGAAGAAGAAACATTGCTGTATCTCCTTCCTGGGAAGGCGCTAGTCTTGTTTGCGTTTGCAGAATTGCTTGCTCTATTCTTGCTTGGACTTTTCTCTGCAGTGGTATGAGCAGCTCATCAGCTTTTGTGATATGCTTCTTCCATTAGGCTCTGCCCATGAATGGATTGTGTGAAACCTTCTTAATCTATAAACTAAATATAACCTTCTCTTCTTAAATTTTGCATGTCAGATATTCTGTCGCAGCAAAAAAGAAAAAAAAATGAGTAACAAAGACAAATATTTTCCTTATTTTATTTTGACATTGTTTACTGTCTAATCCAGGTTGATGCTGAACTCACCGAGTATTATATACTGGTTTCTCATTCACAGCTGTCCTTGTGCCTCAGTTTTTATTTCTGGGATTACAGACATGGCCCACTATAGCCAGCTACATTACTATTCTAAAATAATTCATATGCATTAGATCTAATAGGTATATAAATGTAAGAATTATCCACACTTAAACAAGGAAACTGAATCATATTTTTGGTGCGTGACTGTTGAAAAGGTTGTGTCAACTTGAGGCAATTAGGAAACAAACATGTATTAGAGTTTAGGCAAGAAGTTTGGATTAGAGTGTGAGTCATTTGTGGACTATGGAATGAGGGAAGAAAACCCCACTCCAATGTGGGAGGCCCACCTGGGAGCTTGAACTTCATAAAAAGTAGGAAGAAGAAAGATTGTTAACATTTTTCCCCCTCTGGGAAGAGACTGGACTTGATGGAACTGGGCTTCCCATTTGTGATGTTATAAGGAGCTGCCTCCACCTCTGCCTCTGCCATGCACTTCCATTGCTGCTGGCCGACCCTGAGTGGACTGTGACCTTCTGAAACTGGGAACCAAAGTAAATCTTTCTTCCCCTAAATTTGTGGTTGTTGAGTATTGAGTCAAAGCAACAAAAAAGTATCTAAGACAGAAATTGGTACCAAAGAAGTGGGGTCATTGCTGTGGCTTTACCTGACCAAGTGGTTTGGAAGTCTTCTGAAACAAGTTTATGGGAGGAATTTGAACATGTTTAAAGATGCTGGCCAGAGAAGCCTTAGAGTGCTCTGAGCTGAGCTTAACAGAAGATTCTGATTAGAGCTCAGAAGACTAGAATGCTGATAATATTGCAGATTGAAAAGGCCAGGCTCAAGAAGTTTCAGATGGGAAGGACTGTATTGGCAAGTGGCATAAAAACCACATGTGCCATGCTCTGGCAAAAAGTTTGTTGGTGTTTTACCTTTGTCCAGACTGCCTGAAACTGAAATTAAGGGTGTTGGAGTATTTAGTTTGTAGAAAATCTCAGGGCGGCCCAATATCCTGGCTGCCACTTGGGTATTGCTTAAGGCTTTTAACTAACTGTATGGCAAAAGACAAGAGATAATGGAAAAGAAAACAGATGTACAGACCTTGCAGTCTGTAGTGAAAAGCACATGGCTTGTTAAAGAGACTAACATTAAATAGAAGTCAGGTACTTGGTATCAGGACTGTAAGAAAGAGGTCTTGAGAGTGTATCAGGAACCAAAAAGACTCAACCTTTTCTAACTAAAGGGTGAAAAGGCAACAGATCTTGTTCTGTGTAGTGTACTCTAGGGCTGCTTGTGGAGCCAAAGAGAACTGTTTGCCAATGTCTAACTCCCTAGAGTTTAGCCATCAGGCATCCAGAAGCTACTGCAGCCGTGGCACATGGGAGCCAGAATACTGCAAAAGCAGGTGGAGGACTATAGAAATGTCTATGTAGTCCTGGCTTCACAGGTTTGCAGCGTGCAAAAGTTATGAGTTTATGGAGGCTGCCACCCAGATATCAGAGGAAGGCCTTAGAGGCCAAGCAGAGTTCCCCTGGAAGGCAGTGCATAAAGTTGTGAAAGAGAAGTCTAAGGTGCAACGGGGAGCCCCAAAATTTGGAGAAGCTAGCATAGATTGTCAGCTGGGAAAAGCTGCAGAGCCTGAGTGGATCCAGACCACAGGAGAGATGAGGGAGGTTGTAGCAAGCAGCAACATCGCAAAAGGGAGAGGGTGGGGTCCAAGCCCTTTGGAGTTCATGTTCCACCAGTTTTCCCTGGGTGCTGGGCATGGAGTTACAGGATTTAACCATTGCCCTGCTGTGTTTAGACCTTGGTTTGTTCCAATTGCTTTCCTTCTATTCCTCCCTTTTGTAATGGAAATGGTTATCCTATGTCATTGTATGTTGGAGGTCTTTAATTTCTAGGAGGGACTCTGTTGTCTATTGTGGGGAGAAAGTTATCACGCTTCTTTTTGTATGCAGTACAGTTGTGCTATGTTAGGCATAATTACCAGCTTGCCTATTGTACTTGGGAATTCAGCATAGTTCAAGGAGGTGTGTCTGGTTATCAGGTTGACAAGGGGTGCATGGTGACCTGAGGAGATTATGTCAATTTGAGACAATTAGGAGCCACACATCTGGATGAGAGTTTAGGAATCATGCCTGGATTAGAGTATGAGTGATTTGTGGGCCATAGAATGAGAGAGAACACCAGTGCCAATGTGCGAGGGCCAACTGGGAGCTCAAACTGTATAAAAGGAAGGAAAAAGAAAGGTTGTTACAATATTTTCCTCTGGGGAGATGTGTCCGTTGAAGGGATTATGTCAGTTTGAGGGAATTTGGAACCACACCTCCATCAGGATTAGGATTTGCGAACTACATGAGATTGGGGGTCAAGAACCAGTCTGGATTAGAATGTGAGTGATTTGTGGGCTAGCCAATGAGAGAAGAGCATCCACCCAGATGTGGGAGGGCCAATTGGAACTCCAAGAGTATAAAAGGAAGGAAGAGGGAAGATTGTTACAGCTGCTTCTTCTGGGAAAGCTCTTGCCCTCCAATTGCCTATGGATGCCAACTTGTTACACATCACAGATCCTTAGTACAGGTTTGCTCCAGTCTTGACTTGTGCTTGTCTGTTTATTGCTGAAAATATAAATATTTGACCTATCTAGATGTTCATATATTTTGAAAATATGATCATAAAAATTAAGAAATATTTCAACAACTTACTACAGTATCCCATGAGAAGGAAATTCTAGTGAATCACATAAGAACACTGATAAAAGTCTGTCAGTAGTCTGCAATCGCCTTAAAAGGTATTATTTGACAATTGACAAAAACTGAACTATCCACATTACACACTGAGTAGACAATGGTTTGTTTGAAACTAGGAATGCAGAATTACTATAAAATTAAGAATCTAGAGCTATGTTTTCTCTTATACTGGTAGATAAGCATGTTGGAAAATGGATATTTTCTGGTTAGCTTTGTGTCATTTACTATGTATTATTCAAAAATGATGAATTAGATGTGTTACATAAATATTATAAATATTAAGTAAATATTATAAAATATTATAATGGAGTTTTGGATCTCTTTGCTTTTTGTCTTTGCTGATAAACGTGATACTAATATTTTAGGCTGTCACTTATTAAGCTAAAATAAAGCAGTTCTTTAAATTTTAAAAAATGAGTAAGGTAGCACTGAGAATGTATGCTCGCTGACAAGATGATCATAAGATGCAAAATGAACTGTGCTCTAATGTCAGAATCCTAAATGATCTTTGACACTATGTCATCGTTTATTATTTGTTTTGTTTCTGTCTTTTGTTAAAGAGAGAATGAATTATGAATAGAGTCAACAGGATGGAGAAACACAAAGAAACAGCAAGCAAAACTTTGATGACATTTTGCAGCATATATTTTTGTAAGCAGAACTCAAATAAGAAAGGGGAAATGAGATATCAAGTAAAATATAAATTGGAAAAATAAAGAAATGTTCATGTAATTATCTCAAGACAAAAATTCATGTATACGTCCTCTTCTACAGTGTTTGCTTGAAATTGGAAGTACGTTCTTTCAACTATCTGAATAAAATTTAGTAGAGAAAATGGCACGCTGTGGGTTCTGCACCGTGAATCTTCCTCAAGTTTAGATAAAAATCAGGTTACTTAATCATTTGTAGTAGAGCCACGAGAATTTTGAAAAATTCTAATGCAGCTGATATTTTATCTTGATATAAATATATTTATTAATTTTAACAATATAATCTCTAAATTATAATCTGACACAAATAAAATGATCATGAAAAAATATTTGTAGTTTGCAAGTAGAGGGTGAAGCTGTTTGATTGAGCCCAATCTTCTTTGTATCAAACACTTAAGAAATACAAAATGCCATTCATTATGAGACAAGTGTATAAAATGAGAAGGGTAAGTTATATTTATGAATGTGTGTCGCTGTTAGGAAGCAACTGGGATGGAGGTTTAAATCACTCAAATTAATATTGAGGTTTTGCTGGAGGTAAAACATTGTTTTGACCCAACATTTGTGTCATATTCCTAACTATAGACATAATGAATATCAAAAAGTATGTTTATGTTATAGAAAACAGGTTTCTTTTTTCCCCACAGAAATGTTTCCCATTTGTCTTTCAATAGTTACCTACATCCAGCAGTCCTCTTGATTAATATGTCAATTTTAATTTGGCCAATGTATGCAATCTGGAAAGTTCATGGACAAAACTACTTCCCAACAATTTTCCCTATGAAGAAAGAAAACAACTAATAATCCCTAATTGAGAAGGACAGGGCATTGTTTCATAGCCACTAGTGAAAACATTTGCCATCTCATTCAACGTAATAGATTCTTGCATGCAGAGCCCTTTATAGACTGATGATGATAATTATTGGACATTTTTGTTAATTGCACTGACACATCCATGTATAAGTTTAAGGTGTTTATTTCAATGTAAACCATGAATATATGTATATATGTTTTGTATGTATATATATTTACTCACATATATATATATATATATATATATATATATATATTCATTATACATATACATATGCATATATTATATATTCATACATATTTGTTTTTTGATACTAGCTAAAACTAGTTTTCAATCTGAATTTTATCATGTTCTTGGGTCACAGTCAACATAAAAAATTTTATGTGGCAAACAGTTAAACATAGCTAAGATTATGATTTCTATTTTGTTGGAAAATTTTAAGTGAAATATGAAAATAGGCATATTTTTGCTACAAAGCTTATGATTTTTAAAAGACACGATTTCAGAAAATCTTATAAATATCAATAGCTTAAGGTGCACTAGTACAAATTGTATGTGAATTCCGGGCAAAGTACGTAAATAGGATTTCTATTAGCTCTTAAGAAAATTGTGATACAATAGCGCCACCATTCGCTCTTGTATCCAGCGTGATGTGAGAAATGGAAGAAAATGGCGGCAAATGGTTGCTAAAGTGGAACCTCAGGGATGCACCTGCAGGATAAAGTGTACAGAGGTCTCAAGGAGGCCATCTTGTTTTGTCTGGTTGATTTACAAAATTCTTTCTCCATCTGTGCTGCATTCCTAGCCAATACGCAGGGACGCAACTGAAAATCATGAATAGAATATAGAAAACAAGCAAAAAATGAGAGAAAAAAGAAGACAGACGTCTCTTGGATACAAAAACAAAATGGTTAAAGGATTTAGATATAAATAAAGATGATAATAACAATACCTACAAAAGCATTTGCATTACTAACTAGGACACCAGCTGCCTTACCTAAAGATAATTATTTGTGCAATCAAAACATTCCAATATTCAGGTGTTTCTGCATTGGATAGACAACATCTGCAGGAAGACCTCCGTGTTCGGTACAGAAGGGATTCTCAACCCTCCGGGTCCGGGGTCTGTGCTAGTCCATGCCCTTGGAACGATGTGGCTGCTGGTGCTGGTTCATGGCCTTGGGGTGATCTGGCTGCTGGGATCGACTCATGGTATTTTCTACTAATTGTAGCTTTCTTTCTGTTAGCCATCTGAGAGCTTATATGGTCTCATCATGAGTCTTTCAGCCTTGAGGGGAAGAAAAAAAGTATTTCATATTCTCACTTTTTTTGGATTAGCTTCTGGGCTTACCGGAACTGGCAGACAGAAGAGTTAAATAAAATAATGAGTAAATCATGTCAAACTAAAATAACATTTAGTTTTGAAAGCCTGTTATCAGATATTGCTGTTTGTGAAGTACCAGCACATGTCATTGATTAAGACTTCCCAGATTAAACATACCTTAGAAACTGTAGATATATTAGCTTGTCTTTAGTGACCATAAAATGGCAACATGGAAATTACAAAGACAATATACAATGGACAAGACTCACTGGAACTCAATTCTGGGTCGGGGCAGATGAGCAGCCAGCGGGAAGATGATGGAATATTGATTGATGCTGATGACACTGATTTGATGGGAGCTGTTGGTCACTAATATGTAAGATGTCCTTGGAGATCAACCTGTCTCGATGAGGGCTCTTTCCAAGTTTGCCAGGGTTTCTTGTGTAACAAATATATCTGCTTCTCAAAGTTTCCACAACAGTAACAAAGAAAACTGGTGAGCAACAGCGGAGGAGAGTGGAGAGCCATGCTCTGCCTCCTATGGGATCACAGCAGTAGTAGAACCTAATGGGAGTGTGCTACTGGAAGGCTGCCTTTACCTGATGTTCACGTCCCTGCTCCTACTTAAATTACAGCTTCGTTGTAATGAATCAGTGAGATTCTCCGAGCTTGCTTTGCGGTGAGCAGCTATCCAATGAAGACATGAAACCACCCAAAGGGCTTTGCCAAAAGGAGACAAGCACTGGGCATTAAAAACCAAGCCTTTGGAGTTTTTTGAAAGAAAAAGAAAGAGGATAGACACAAAGAAGAAAAGCAAGTATCAATGGCCACCATTTCTCCTAATATGTTTGCACTGAGAGCATCATTCTTAGCCTCTAACCACATGGTTAAGATGCCCTTGACTATTGGCGAAGAGTTGATCCTGCCTTCTAATCAGAATATTTCTCATGAACTATAGGGGAGGCTGCAGTTTAGAGGGTGGGGCATACTCCTTTTTCTCAGCTAGCCTCATAAGTAGGCAGATGGAGGAAATAGCAAAGGATAGTAATGCACAGTTGTTAGAGAGAATTACAGAGTCACCATGCCATGTACTCCAGATGAACAAGTCCCTGATACCAACAACAATACAACATCGTTTGCTTTTGTGGGAGGTATTTTTGGAGAGGATGTGCATGAGGATATATAACATGCATTTTTTTTTTTTTTTGTTATAAACCAGTACCACAATTGTAGAAGTATTCAATTCTTGGAATGATTACATGTCAGCAAAACTAAACTGGTCATTCAATGTCTTTATTTGCAAAGACAGCATGCATTATGACTAGGAGGATTTCTGGTTTCACTCCTCAGGTCAAGTACATTCCTCTTGAATGTAAGTCTACACAGTGCATCATCTATAGAGAAATACTGGCTAACTGAAAAATGCAACCTGAACTTAACAATGCGTTGTAGGAGGTAAGAATGCCAATCACATTAAAGTACATTCCCCTAACTTGAGTCTGTTTGTACAGTGCTATGATGAGATGGAAGGGAACATATGCATTTTATTTCGTACACAAAATTGATAAGACTTTCTAAAGGTAGATCACTGGCCAGATTTTCTGAGTTATGACAGACAGTCCCTAGATTTCTTATAGGAAAAAATTCACGGATGCAAGCTACTTTCAGTACCAAAAATGTTTGCAGAACTTGCTTACTTGTGTAATATTTTAGGGCACGATTCCAGAATGAGCTGGACTCAAAGCCACCTCCTATCCACCTAACATGCATATGCTCATCTGAGTTTTGGGAGAATGATCCACCACTAAAGCTTTCTCTGGTGTCAAAAAAGCTGAGGACTGCTGCTTTACAGGTAACTTTATTTCGTATTTAAGCTCCTGAATGCTATAAAATTTCTGTGGGAACAGGATATGCTTTGAAGAAAGCAATTACCAATTTTGGGAGAGGTAATATGGTGATACTGGCTATACTGAGCAGGTGGCAGCAATAGATGTACTGTGCCTCATAACCAAAGTAGTGCTGCATTGTTAGCTAGGACCTTGTGTGGCATAGCAAACTGAGAGAATTGGGGAGATGTAAGGCAAATTTGAAAGTAACTGATTATCATATCACTTGGACTTAGGATTGATTGTTTAGGGATAAAATTGTGTTTCATATCTCCAGCCTAATTAACAGCATACACTATGTTATTATTTATTGAAGAGAAATTGATGAATAGAATTTGAATTTATGATACTGCTTTTATGTTTCATGTTGTATTCTAAGTAAATTTCTTTCATATATATGTATATAATATATTTTTCAAATATACCTTTTACCTTTAGATTTTATTTTTGAGAAATATGATAATAACTATCTTTGATAGATAGTATAGATCAGATCTCTCAATACGCCCTTTTAGCGTGGAAATTTTGAGAAATGAAACAAAATATGGTAGATTATCTTTAAAGTGAGAGTTAGATTTTAACTAATCAAATAAATTTGCAGATCCATGATATTCAAATAACTCCTCTGGGGCAGAGAGCAGAGAGTTTCACAGACCATTGTGAGGGTCTAACACTTTGATGATTGGCAAGATTTTGGAGTTTTGCATGTGAATGAATATTATTATATGAAATTCTTTCATCTGCACTTGAAATATGAATTCTAAGTAGATTCTGAGCACAAATTATGTACAAAAATACTACAATTTTCACTTGTAAAAGAGGCATCTACCTTGTACAGATGTGCTGGTATTGGTAGTTTTCTGTGGGCAAAAGGTAAAAATCAGACACTTACAGATTCCCTGATCAATAACACTATGGAATTATTATGATTCTAAAAGCAAAACAGCAGTTACATTACAGCAAAACATAGAGACAGAGACTATTAAGTAAAGAAGAAATGCAAATATGACATGATCAGAATGATCACATACTCTCTGTATTAGGCTATGAAAGTTATCTTTTATTTACCTGCTTAAAAAAACTTCTAATACTTGGTGAAGTGAGAATCTCAAAAAAAAAAAAAAAACTGATCAAATAAAGATTTATTTTATCACACTGAATTCCCACAAGTGAATTCCTTTCAAAAATCTGACTCCTGGGTTCAGGGATATAGCTCAGCAGTTAAAGTGCTTGACTCATCAGTGCAAAGCTCTGGGTTCAATTTTTAGCTCTACAAAAGATGGGCCTGGAGATACACACTTGCACTAGCAGCACTCAGGAGAAGGCTGGGGCATGAAGACTGCCTAAGTTCAAGGGCAGCCTGAGCTACACAGTGAGGTCAGGATAGGCCTAAACTACAGAGCAAGACTCTGTTTCTAAACAAATAAATAAACAAAAAATAAATTCAAACCAGACTCCTTTGAGGATCTGGAGGTTGGGGAAGATGGGAGGAAGCGTAAAGGGAGATGATATGAAAATGATTAAGATACAATAAGTGCATACACCAATTAACCAAGCTGAGTGTAACTGTTATAAATCGCAAACCCACACTAATAAGAAGAATGCATATGGGGGATATAAAACAGACTCTTCAGAAGGAAGGAAAAGATACGTAATGTTCAGAGGACTCTCCACACACACTCAATGTGTATTATATATTTTTCTTCCAGTCTTTCCCTAAGTAACCTATTTTGATTTACTGGAAGAACTTGCAGTAGAAAAGAGAAAATTATATAGACTTCTCTAAAATAATTCAACATTGACTCTAAAGTAATTCTGTGCTCTTGGATCTAGACTATCATTGTGTTTCATTGATCGGAGTGTGGGCTTCTGAGGTCAGGTGACACCTGGAGTGTATTCTGTTTATGCACTTTCACCGCGGTTACTTCCGCAGCCCATGAGTGTGTGCTTACACTGTGAACATTCAGCCCCTGGCACAATCTCTTCAGTATTTTGGGAGGAAAAATAACTGTTTGACAAGCTAATTGGAGGATGTGGAAGCTCCTTTTCCTTATCAGAATAGAAAATCTAATGCCAGAGTGAATCCATGGAGGCTTCACAGAATTCAGATCTGTCATCAGTGAGAGGGAAATGTGGCCTCAGTCACACCTGTACTTAATTTACCTTTTGACAAATGAAGAAGAGAATTACTTAGAAAACCACGAAAGAGTCTTATAAACTTAATTACATGGTAACTGTATGTTTTTATTCTGGTTGTACCATTTATTGCAACAAAATAACATGGCCTCTGTTTTTCAGCTGTTCATCTACTCAATATATTTTTCCTTTTTTTCCGTCTTTAGCAGAAGGGAGGAAGTTCAATGCTCTTTCCACAAGGGGACGCAGAGGGAGAGTTTAGGATAAAATAGTGCACATTTCTTAGCTAAAATTTAATCTATAGAGACCAGAGAAATTTCACCTTTCCAAGGATGTCGCCCTGGTGCCACCCAGGACAGGCAGGGAATCAGTGGATGAGGAAATAGAAGCTGATGGATGCCAAAGATGGCAGTGATATCCTACAGAGAGCTAAGTACTTGAAATTTTCTGGCATCTGAGTTTTAGGATATGTTTGGATACCTACCCCATAAAGAAGAAAATGTTGCTATATTTTCTCTATTGCTAAGAGTTTCTGGATTGTGGAAGGAACAGATGTTATATTTAATTATTTTACTCTGACATATTTACTAAGTGGCTCATCAGACTGCCAACTTTGTGTTGGACTCAGAACAGGAAAAGGCTTTCCAGCTGGCTCAGATAAGATATACCCAAGGACTACTTCCCACCTAGTCCCTATTAGCCTCTATCCTAGGCATAGGAGTTAAGTTAGAACATAATGTACTTAGGTTTTGGGGCAAAGCTTATCTTTCGGGTACAGGAAATCATGGCTTACCCTGCTCTTTACCATAGTAGAGGCAATTAAGCATCTAACGACAGTCATACCCAAATGTATTTTCTTACAATTGGTTGTGGTATATTCTGGAACTTGCAGCTTTATTACCCATGTCCTGGTTTTGGTTTGTTCATGTCAATGTCTCTGGTGGGTCATTTCTAAGTTCCTATACTGAAAGTCTCTTCATCTCTCCCACTGAATTAAAGAGTCTTTCTACCATTTAACTAATCTCATTTTACTGAAAATATCTAGTTTGAATTCTTTTGCATAGAAAGGACTACCTTGACCTCATCTCTAAATTCCTGAGAAGATAATTTTAAAAAATACAGAAACTGTCTGGAATATACAAGCTCAAGAAATACAAATTTTTTACACCCATTATCTAGAAAGATATTAGTAACTTTCATTAATGGCTTGGCTATTTTTGATCAAATATTCGTATTTCAAAAATTTCTCTAGAGAAAAAAAAATAAGATTTCAATAAAAGACAAAGCGAAGATTCATAATGAACCATTTTTATAAAAGTTTTACTCTTTAGAACGCATAATTTATGAGAGCAGGACTTATGAATAAATATGCCTATTTCCTGTACTTCTAATAATGTTCTAATAATGCTGGTAACTGTAAGATTAGAATCAAAAGAAGTTGCCTTTTCTGTTTAATAAGAATGTCATAACCTCCTTTCATCTTTTATTACTAAGGTTTATCTTTCATAATCATGTTCAATCCTATGGGTACAGGATAAAAAAGATTTGAAGTTGCTAGCACAAGGAAAAGTTCATTATGGAATAGAACTGATTGTCAATATTGGAAAAATAATCTAAGAGTAGATTATCATCTTGCATTTTAATTTAACTTGGCTAAGTAGACAAACAGGCCTAAGAATCTGCAAATACCTTTAATATTTGAGGAGGAAAAAAGAATTTGTAGCTAAAATCATGTTAGCTTCTTGGAGCTGTACACATACTTTGCCTGTTAAAATTTAATAATAAGAAACTCTCTTTTATAATAGAAGTTTACTGCTAACTAACGAAAAGAAAGACAACTGTTATTCAATGTCTCAACATCTCAGGAGAGTAAAGTGTCTTTCAATATTTGAGAAATTTGTGTTTTTTTAATATAACAAGGAAATGTCATAAAAATTATCTGCAGTTCATTTTTACTATACTATCACAAATATATTTTAAAGTATTTGTATGACTATTCTCTGTATAATTTGGAAAATGTCTTACATTGGTGGTAAGTCTGCTAATTTTATTGTTAGTTGCTCACTAAGCCCATTAGTAATTACATTTTAAATTTTAACAAAATTTTATTAAGGAAACATACTTTTACAGCTGTTGATATTTCTTACATAGCAAATTCCTTTACTCCTTAAAACAATTTTTTCAACTCTTTCATAATGTTCATACATTTTCTTTTTTTGTGTGTAATGAGTCACAATAGATTTATTTCCCATTTCAGGCCAGAAATCAAGCATACAATTTAATGTTATCTAAAATATATGATATTTGATATGTGCTGTGGTCAAATATTTGGACAGCTCACTTTCTTTCTTTCAGTTATCGGTACTGTGGTTCCTCTTCTGGGATATTTAACAAATCTATGACATTTTTGTCATTTATGCTGAATATGTATAATAAAAAATGTAGTTCTTTATTTAAAATATTGCAAATAATATTATATGTAATATTAATATATAATACATTATAGAATATTGATATGTATTATGTATTATATTATACATAATATATAACACATATAAATATTATGTATAATATTATACATATGTGTATTATATGTGTGTGGTGTGCTTATTTCTGAAAATTATAAGAAAGTAGTTGATGTCAGAGGAAGTCACTATTTGGTAAGGACAGAAGATATTTTGCATGAACATTAATTTTGTATTTAAATATTTTTGCATTAATCCTATACCCAATATATGGTGTTATCACCAGAATAAAATTTTTTTATTATTTTAAAATGCCAACAATTTCACTTTTTTCAGATTTATTTCGATGAAAGAAGAGGGTTTTTTTTTAAGAATATCAAATAAAATATTCTTAATTCCTAGGAAGGGTGAGCATCACGTCAGAAGGAAACTGAATTTTTCTTCTTTCAGACAAAAACATTCATATTAATTTTGTTAATACATTAAAAACATTTCCAGTGATGAGAGTGCTCAATAAATTCATAATAAATTCATAATTCATAATAAATCTAGTTGATAGTGGAAAGGACTGTGAACAGAGATGAAATAGAGATGAAATAGAGATGAAACAGAACTCAGATAAACACAAATGTCAATCAATGTATTATTCTTGTTAGCTGGCCTATATCACTCCACTTCCAAATATTCAAACTGTTTTAACAGTTTTAAAAATAACACAAGAGTTGATGTTGTAGATCATTGTTACAATATATGCTTGGCATGCTAGAGATTCTGGGTATGAAACAAACACCACAAAGAAAACAAAACAAGGGGTTTTTGAACACAGGGCTGAGGAATAGCACAACGATTATAAAGCTTCTTTACAGGCACAAGGCACTGAGTTCGATTCACTATCATTACATTAAGCTGGGCAAGGTGGCACACGCCAATAATTCCTGTATTTGGAAGGCTGACGGGGGAGGATTGCCATGAGTCCAAGGCCAGCCTGGGTTACACAGTGAGTTCAGGAACAGCCTGGCTTACAGAGTAAGACTCTGTCACAAACAAAACAACAGCAACAACAAAAATTTAAAAAAAAAGATAACCTGCAAAACATATCTAACCAGACCTGATGTCTTAAGCCTGTAATTCAAACCACTTAAGAGCTGGAAGACAAAAGGCCACTTGAGCTTATATTAAATTGAGTCTTGCCAATAAAATGAGATTCTGCCTAAATAACAAAAACCAAAAGATAGTTTCATATATACTGAAATATAGATACTTAAGTACATTTTGAAGAGGAATAAACTATGACATATATACATGCGAAATTCATTACTTCATTTATATAAAAAAAAGTTCTACAAGTCTAATTTTTGCTATTATTGAGCAGAAACCTATACAACAGAAAAACCCTAGAAGCAATTCCAGAAAACTAAGATTTAAAATTACACTAAAGTCTTAATGGTTTTAAACCCCTCACAAATTATTTGACATTACTTCCACCACCAAAATCTGGAGTCTAATATTTGTCCCATAGACTAGGTGCCATCCTTAGCTACAGTTGATGAGAGGAATGGGAAAGAGGTAATATCACACGGCTTTTGAAGTCACATAATAAAGCACAATGAACCCTGTGCCTGTCTCTCTCTTTTGCCTGTTACCATAATACTACTTGGAACCCTGCCATCTGATGGTAAGGAAGCCACACAGCTTCAGAGAATGCCAACATGTAGATTTCTGCCTCCAAACCTGACTCATGTTCCAAATGAGAGCATATAGTAATAATAGTCCACATGCCGAATGAACTTCTAGGGTGTTTCAGCCTCCAGCCTTTGAGTTTCCTCAGCTGACGCCAGGCAGAAAAGACATGACTTTAATGAGACTTGTCCACATTGTAGAACTGTCATAATTTTGAACCACTCAACTTTAGTGTGTGTGGGGATGTGTGCATAACTGTAACACAGCTATTATTAAGAATACTTATAAAAACATTATCACCAATTTGTGCCTGTATTGGTTTGTTCATTTTGTTCATTCAACAGACACTCCAGACTTGCCAAAGGTCAGGTAGAAATTTAGGCATTGTTGGGAGTCCAGTAAAAAACATTAAAACAATTCTGTCCCTGCTGAATTTGCACCTTACAAAGATAGGTATAATGTTTTACGAAGATAAGTGTTCTATGGGAAAATAATGAGTCCTCAAGGAGTAACAAAGTGATGTTTTTAAATCTGGCATTCACTGGGAACAAAGATCATGTTATGAAAAAAGTACAGATGTGAAAGTGGATAAAGTAGAGTGTGATTAGAGACACACATTTGCCCAGATCGTACAGGGTTTTGATGACTTAGCTTAAGAAATGATCTATATTCAAATGTATACATAAATCTGGATTTATTCTAAATTTAATGAGAAATCATTAGAAAATTCTGAGAAGGCATGATGCAATATGGCATACTGTGGTCTATGTGAAATATAGCTTAAGGGGTGCAATGCTAGGAGCCCACCCAAAAAGAGTTTGCTGTGACATCCCCAGCAGGACTGAGCAGGGAGGAAAGAGGGTGACAGCTGAGGCACTGTCTGGAGACAGTGACATAGAAGACAGATTTGGAAAAGAAATAGATAGTGAAAATTTCCCAAGAGTTTGTTGTTCAAAATCAAAATCAAGGAAAATCTGTATGGTGGAGGGCTAATAATTTGAAAGTAATGCGTCTGATTAGAAGAATAAATCTGAGAATTAATAAACACATATTTTAACTAGATATATAATTGTTATCTGATTTTGTTAATGTAGGCATTTTTGTCTCAGAGAAGATCACATCGTAAGTTACAGGACATGACTTGGTAGTTAAATACAAATTATTCAAAATTGTAGGACACAATTATCTTGTGTTTTGCCTCCATTCCAAAACTTTGATAATATTCCATAATATTCCCACAGTTAATTAAACATATATAACATATATTATATAATATTATATATAATTAATCAATCTTAGTATGTTAAATAATCACATTATATTTCTGAATATTATTTTTCAGCCTACTCAAGAGTCTTTTATGTTCAGAATTTTGAAGTATTAAAATGTTTTTAGAGTATGATATTGTGTAACTCATAATCTAATCTCTAAATAAGCTGGTAGAAAAAATGTCTAGTCATTACATAAGATATTTAAACACTACTAATCATATTGAAAACACACATTAATCAACAGGAGGGTTAAGTAAATTTAAAATCAATTAATGAAGCACTATTTGCCTTTGAAAGCCCTTCATGTTTAAATTACCAGACAGTTACTAGCTAAATGTCATCAATAATGCTTAGCCATTGTCATCACCTCCTAAAGGTTTTAAGAATCTATAAAGTCTACTCACTAGTAATGTACAAATATTTAAGTGGAACAGTTAGCTTTGTGTAAGTTTTTAAACTGTTATTACTTTTTTCAAAAATATATATTTCTTTCCCCCCATTTTTATTATATGAATTTTGCACAAAGTTACAATGAGCTTGAGTATTTTGAGAATATACATATTGCATCAAAATTACAATCAATTTTCCTCCCTCTTCTTGGTCCCCCCATACTAATTTCCAACTATCAAACACATTCGGTTCTGGAAGATGCTAGAATCTGGGTTTCTCACAGTAAAGGAGCCATGCAATACTTAATATTCTGAGTTTAACTCACTTCATTGAGCATGATGTTCCCAAGCTGGGACCATTTATCTACAAAAGCTTCGAATTTAATTTCTGATGTCATTTATCATCAAAGTAAGATTACCTGAAATTCCTGAAGAATTATATTTTATTGCTTTACCTCTTTTGCTCCATTTTCTAATGTTTTCATGTACGCTATTTACAATGCTTATTCAAATAACTTAACTCTATGGATTTTGATGCATGATAGTTTACATACCAAAAAAATGGTATTGAAGGTATAGTACATTGATTTTCAACCTTACCTGTAGTTAGAATCTCCTGAGGGAATTAAAAATATTGGTATCTGAACCTCATTTTCAGCATGTCTATGGTTCAGCAGTTCACATGTTCAAAGAGCTGTTCTAGTGGCTCTAACACAGCTCCAGATTTGAGTTATTGTGAATTATATAATAGATTAATTATTATGAATTTAACACTTATTTAATATAGTACTATTTTATATGATTAAAACTGTCATTTAAGTTTTTCTCACTTTAAAATATATAAACAAAAAATCTGATTATAACATATGGGTAATCATTTTTAATAGTGTTAATTATATTGAAACAGAAGCATACTGTCAAATTAATGGCCCTGAAGTTCATCCAAGTAATCATTAAGAAAAAATTATGGCTTAAAGAACAAATAAAAAATGCATAACAAATTGTAATCAAAATTAACTTTAATTGTAACTCAAGATTTTATATTAACTTTGTTTTAATTTATCTTTTGATAGTTTCATTTTAAGTGTATAATTAAAAGATAGAAATCTTACAAGAAATAAAAAAAAATAAAACCCAGCATTGATTTGAGACATAGTGGCTTCGTGGTTTGTTCTCCAATCATTTTTCTAAATAAACAGAAATTTTAAAACACTGATTTTCTTAGAAAGAGTCTAAAAATTATATGATAGATAAGTGCACTGAGCATTTGCTTTTGAACATGTGGAAACTTATACTGGTGAAAACAATGACACTGTAGAAAGATTGAAGATTTAATACAAGCATATGCTAAGAAATAGACATTATATAACAAATGGAAAATAACCAATAAATACCAATCTCTGTTTGCCTCTGAATTTTAGGAGTGGACATGTGAACTATAAAAAGAAAAAAATCAAAATTACAGATAAAACTTTTGCAAAACCAAGGCAAATATCAACTACTAGGTCTACTATGTTGCAGTGAAATTTTGTATTTGATTAGCTTTGTTTCTCACAACAAGCCCACAACATAATTAGTACAATATTTTAAAACTTTATTATTTGAATATGACAGACCTATGTGAAGAGAGTCTGCTATTTTCTGCTCTATTTCAGAGTTCTGCCAGGATTTGACGTAATCTTAGCTATTTAAGACCACTGAAAACAATGGAGTCTGGAGTTTTCTATTGCCAGGTTGCGGGGCACAGCACATGAGACTGACACCGCGTCCTGGCTTCTCCCCTGACAGGTGGGGGGTTGAGCCTGGGAGAAGCGTGGGAACGGGCCATTTGTTGCTGAACCAAACACAAGAGCACACTGTTCCTGGACTTTGGTCACGAAAAGCAGAGAAGGCAGTGGTGGGGGGGGGGGAGGGGGCTAGATAAAAGCACTTTGGCCAGACGAATTGCGTTGTCTTAGTCCATTCTGCGCTGCTGTGGAAGAATACCATGAGCAAAGTGATGTGCAGAGAAAAGAAACTTAGCGTCCTCGGAGTGGGAAGAATCGAAGATAAGGGAACGTGCATTTGAAGTTCACTGAAGGCTTTCCTGCTGCATCCTCCTGTGGCAGAAAACAGGAGGGCAGAAGACCAAAGACCATGAGCACCGTGTCCTCCACAAGGCAGATGAGGGAAAGCGTGGCCGGCTGCATGCTGCGGTCCCACTTACAAGGCCTTGAGTCCACTCAGAAGCAGCGGCCCTGGCCTATTCAGCTTGTCAAGCCCACTGAATGCAATCGTAATGTCAACATTTGAGTTTTGGAAGGTACGTGATTAACCGATAGCACACACGTTGCCTTCTCCTGAAATGTTCTGCCACGATTAATCACATGATCAGATACTGTTTCCAGGAGGTAGGAAGGACAAACTTCTTAAATTTTAGAAATGTGATGAGAAAGAACCATTGCAATACAGTCAACTTTTCCATCTACAGTTTTTTTTTCTCCATGACTGTAGTTATTCACAGTTAAATATGTTCCACAAATAATGGGAATTACGGAAATGTCATAGGGCATTTATAGCAATTCCAGAGTACCATAAAAAGATTCTAGGAAAAAGCAAGTTACAGTTTTTACATTGAATGCTCTTCTACATAGTGTGACGGAATCTTATGTCTTCGAATTCTGTTCTGCGCAGATTATGAGTAGACTGTCCAGCAAGTTTAGTCTGTGTACACTGCCCACTCACGAGTCATTTATTTATGTTCTTGGTCATTAGATGACAGTCATGGCATCCCCTGGCTTCTGTGTAAATAAGCCTCACCTTATTTATTTTCTTCAAAGTTCAAGAGTGATGATGCTGACAATTCTAATGTAATAAAATGAAGCATTAGGTTGCAGCCTGTAAGTGAAATTGTGAATGATCTCTACTTAATACGGAAAGAAGTAAAATCACATGAGGAATTTATTAAGACATGCAATAGGAATGAGTCTTCTACTTATAAATTGTGAAGAAGAAAAAGAAATTTTGTGACAAAATTAATTCAAAGTCTTCATAATTAGAAAATACATTGATATTTACATGAAATATTTTATATCATATATGATAAAATTTGTAATATGTGATATAATAATTATCTGAACTCTAAAGCTTCTAAAAACATTTTTTTCTCACAAGTTTCTAGGACAGTCTGGGTGTAACATCTGATTGCACCCTATTAATTGCCGGGGTTGATTTGGCTGATCTGGCTGGCTAGGCGGGTGCCCCCTCGCTCCCTCACCCCTCCATGTACATCCCTCTCCTTATAAGAGGGTGGTTTTCCCTGCTAGAGGAGAACTGCTGAAGGTCAAGGTATAGGTGTGATGGTGCTCCCATGCTAGAGCCTCCAAACAGGCTCTCCTGGTCTAATTCTTGTAAGGTTCTTTCTTTATTTTACTTTGTCATTTAAATTCCAATAATTGTATACAATTTATTTACTATGGAAATTCATTTATAGTATTTTTCTGATTTACTTTTTTCTCATGAAGTATTTCCTATTTGACCTTAAATGTGCTATATAGCATACATTTTAAATGTACTATTCAACATATATTATCATAGGTTTTGTATTTATTACTCCCTGTTTTTTTTTTCTTCATAAGCCCTTTGAAGGTATGAACTCTTTAATATGCCTTTAAAGTTCTATTGTCCATTAAATGTCTTTTTCATTCTCAAGGAACTGACATATGATGATTAACACATAATGTTTACCATTTTACTGCCTAGAATATAGGCTCCTATCCAGTTACATTCCATACCTATTCACTGTATTGAAATAGAAAGCGAGACTGTATTTCATTTTAGCTGGTTTTCAGTGTATTGCCCAGGGGAATAATTATCCATGATAAAATGAGTAGATATGAACAGCTACTTTATTCGTAACATGCTGAGCAGATATGCTGTTGATGCCAAACCTGGACCACAGGTCAAGCCTTGCTGTCCCGAACACCTGCCCTATGACTTCAGGGGCATGAATTTAACCCAAGACTTTTTTTTTTTAATTCCTGCCTTGGTATTATAACACATGCTTAGATGCTGGTTCTCACAATCTGCCATGCTATTTATTATAATCAACTATCTGCTTATACAGAGTAAAATTTTTCAAATATTTTTATTACAAACCAAAGGGAAGAAACACATGGATTCACACACACACACACATATGCACTTAACTGAAGGGAAATTACAGTACAAACATCAATCAATCATGTACTTTTTTAAAAATAGAAGATCCACTCTTGCTATAAGCCTTTACTCTTTTTATTATTATTATTTTTAAAATATATTTGATTGCTTAAGTTGAATTTGCCACTCACTAAAAAGAGGCATTAGGGATTCAGTAAAATATTCCTCTGAAAGATGACGTCTTATGTCAGCATTCCTCTCTCTTTTTCTTATGAAATTGTGGTTTAAAATACAGCTTGTATTCTAAATCTAATTATCTCTAATAGCCTTAAGTGGGGGATAAAAAGAATCTCTCCAACAGTTACATGTAGTCCACAAATTTTTTAAAACATATAAAGTTAACTTGAAATTATTGAAGAAGAAGATTAATTTTGACAAGGGTTTTCTCTTAATTAAGAACTTTTCCCTTTGCATAGCATGCATTATAGCATTTTCACTCTTTTTTATATATCATTATTTTACTTACATATTTTGTAAAACGCAATGAGCTAGCATTGGGTTTTCTTCCTAAATTTTACTAAATAGAAAATTATCTTTTTCCTTTCTAGGAAACAAAGATGATCAATTGTCCTTCACACAAAAGGAAAAAGGAATGAACCTCCTCTCCTCTGTCCCATCTCTCCTCTCTCCAGCCAGGCTGTTATATCAAACAAAAATCTCTCATTATGATGAATGCATAAAGCCTGGCTGTCCCTGACTGGGAAGCTGTCAATGGAGGGTAAATAGCTAAAGCTCTTTTTCAAGAAAATATAATTTCTCCACAGGAGAGCAATAGGACAGGGGAGTTGCTGGGCAGCCGCCACAGCTCTGCCCCCAATTTATCCCAGGCTGTGCCTGATTTGACTCTGCCTCCCATGGCGGGCACAGGCTCAGAGGCCGTCTTGCAGTGTGCCTGCAATTTCCAACGCATACTGCAGAAACTGGTTTTCCCTCTACAAATAGACAAGTAGCATTTAACATGTAGCTAATTAATTTTACACAGACTTACTATTCCCTGGCTAGGAAGGAGGGGTGAAAGTTACAAAAAGTACTTAAATATCATGACATATTAATTATAATTGTATGCTTTCGGAAGCTAGTTTCTTAAAAAATTTATCAAGTTTTTATGATACTTGAAAAATATGTGCACATACAAAGCGGTTGCAATATGCATTTTTTTCCAAATAGGTTATTTGTTCATACTAAATGATCTAAACCATTATATTAATTTTTCATGTTTAACATGAAATAATATTTATAATAAAAGTCAATAAAAGCTATAAGCAAGGGAATATTAGGCCATCTCGGGTGACATATTTTACTAGTGAGGTTAACATTTTAGGTATTTTCTAATTTAATTTTTAAACAAATTTTTTATTAAAGAATATGTACAAAATAACTTTTCAAAACTTTAGTTTTTATGTATTAAAAATACAGCAGTACAGAAACTCTTTAATTTGTGATAAGTATGCATTTGCAACAAAGCTGGCCACTTCCTGGGTTTACCGACTTCCATGCCCATCAGGCCCCTAAAAATCAAGAAATTTGCAATTTGTAATGCTAATTATGCATCTCTCTGTGTGTGAGTGTGTGTGTGTGTGTGTGTGTGTGTGTGTGTGTGTGTGTGTGTGTGGTCTTTAGTCCAAAAGATTTGAGAGTAGATACTTCATTTTTTTATTTTTGTGTAGGTGAGTTTTAATCATTTTTGAAGTAAGATTTATTGCTATTACTTGATAAGGCTTCTTATTACTACCTAATCATTGTTCTTTGAGGTATCTGATAATCACACATTCAACAGACTAACTCCTTGCTCCAAATACATCTTTGTCATCAGCAAAAGTAAATATAAACCTTCACATAAACCAAGGAAGTTGTGCCCGGCTATCTGAGCGAAGCAAAGAGGCAGTGACCTACTTTCTTTTTACATTTTGCCTACCAGCAGTATTAAATCAAATGGAGCACATTAAAACCATCACGAAAAGCAGACAATAGTTTCCCTCTGATTGCCTGCCTCGGCCTGGTAGCAGTGTGAAAGTTACAAAAGTCATTTGTATCAACTCATTACCATGTCACCTCATTTCATGGCCCCTGCTGGATAAGTGGCAATAAGCCCTGTGTTAGCGTATTCTACATTGTCACCATTAGAACAAATCCTAATAGCACCCAGCTGTCGAAGATTACCCCAGACGGTTATTGAGATTTAGAAGGGGCAGCTAGCTACTGATTTAGGACATATTTCTTAGGATGTTCTATCATTTATTCTGGAATGCAGAAATAAAGCTAATTTTTTGAAGAATACTCATAAATTATTTCCTTCATGTTGGATACCACAATGTTCCCGTCAGAATGTTCTTGCACTTTAATTCAAGATAATGATGTTGTTCCTTCTTACACAGGCACTCAAAATGCAGTTTAATGCCGCAGCGGCTACCAGACCCTATGTGAGTTCTTAGGATATTAGATTAACTGAAAAACTCAAGAGTGAAATGAATAGCTTTGATGTACTAGAATTTTTTTTTTCTTCTTTCAGTACAACAATGAATAAAGAATCAATCTTCTGAAAATTTTAGGAAACGTGCTAACACACACAAAGCAATCTGGAACAATGGTCTAGGAGAGATGAGTGTGAAAGGACAGTATTGTTCATGCAGGGCCTTCCTGACAAGCCCAAGGGCTGATCTCCCAGAATAAGAAATCAATCATCCGTTCCACCTGCCTATTGGGGAGACAGTTTATGCCAACTATAGCTACTGGTTTCAATTGTGCTTTTAGAGCACCACATTCACTTCATTGTGTTAATGATTAAGTATTTTACAGTTCATCTTCTTTTCTACAGTTATTCAGATGGGACACAAGGGGCTAGAGGAATAGCTCCAGGGTTAGAACACTTGCCTACCCAGAGCAAGTCCCTGAGTTCGAGTCTCTAGCATCACATAACCAGAGCACGGAAGCAAATGTTTAAAATCCTAGAACTGAAGCGGGAGGGTTGCTGTAACCTTGAGGCCAGCCTGGGCTTCATAATGAGTTCAGGACCAGCCTGGATTACAAAGAGAGACCCTGTATCAAAAGAGAAAAAAGCGTTTTATGTTTTGGAGCTATTTAACTAATACATATACTCACAATTGCCTATTCTGTTAGTGCAGTGTGCAGATTACCAAGAAATAATGAGCTGTTATGTGATTTGTAAATGTTACTGAGATTTTCTGACATGTGTGAGATACTATCACCCACACTAAAGCGCCCTTCTCAGTTGTTGGTAATGCTGACAAGAGTGACTGGACCAATCTGGAAGAGAGGGGCTGCAGGAATGGTTCAGCAGTTTAAAGCGATTGTGTAGCAAGAGCTAAGTCTAGCGCTAAGTACCCAAATTCCATTCCCCAGCACCACATAAACTGGGTGTGGTGGCGCAGGCCTGTAATCCCAGCACTTGGGAGGCAGAGGCAGGAGGATTGCTGTGAGTCCAAGGCCAGCCTGGACTCCACAGTGAGTTCAGGACCAGCCTGGACTACAGAGAGAACCTCTATCTTAAAAATAAATAAATAAATAAAAATAAATAAATAAAAATAAATAAATAAATATGGCAGAGAAAGAGAAGATGGGCAGATAGGGATAGAAATAGAGAGAGAGAGAGGGAAAGAGAGAGAGAGAGAGAGAGAGAGAGAGAGAGAGAGAGAGCAAGAGCCAGTGAGAGACAGTCACTCACTCAATTACATCTATACCTGAAGATTTCAATAAAGATAAAATTGAGTTTTTATGATTACGCTACCCAGCAGAAAGTTAACAAAAATTAGTTCCTATAAGAATGTTGTATTAGAACTTTTAGGCAATCTTACTGAATAGAGGAAAATCTGTACTTAATCACTTATTTTCTGAACGATTTATGTCTCAGTTTTAGTTGTACTTACATATTTGCAAAGAAACCTTAATTCAATTACTGACCCAACTGTGCAGATCTCCAGCTTGCTTTGACTTGGATGTTTTCTCTTCAGGGACTTGAATGATTCAATAGCTTTGGGATGATTAAGCACTTTCAACTTGAAAAGCTCCAGGGAGCAAACCAGTAAATGACTATGAGGATCAAAGTTGAATATAAGTAGCAGAATTTGGACCGATACACATTCATAATTAAACAAACTGGAGGTCTATGTTTTGTGGATGCTTCATGAAAATATAAAGAAGACTAATTTCTACTTTTTTGCAGTGAAAAACTGAATGCCTCTAGTTAAGTGTAGCCAATGAAAAGCCCAAGGTGTTGGAGATTCATTGAAATCTTTACCCTCATTGTGAATTTAAAAGCAACTCTGTCTCCAAATTTCAACGTGAAAATCATGGCCAGAGAGGATCTCATATTTTAAAGATAATAATTCTCAAAGAAAAAATAAATTTTGGTTTCATACCAAAGCAAGTTCTGCAGCAAAGATTTAACCCTCAAATCTGAAGCTCCTAGTTAAGAATTGGTGATTATAGTTCAACTCACGCTCATGGCTCATGCTTTAACTATGAAAAAAACAATTCACAGTCCACAGAATTTGCATTTAGTTCTCTTTAGCATTTCAGTCCACACTGGACATATGTTGCCCTTATATCTCAACTGTGAATGTCATGTCACTCTTCCCCAAATAAAGTTCAAGTGTTAGTGGGTTGATTAATCAGAATTCTTACTTTAGAGATGTTTATAGTCTAAGTAGCCTTAAAATCTCACTCTCAACTTTTCAAATGTCCTAATAAACAGACTATGATTTTCTGCTATGAGATCATGTTTTGTAATATCATGGGGTATGTATTTAACTTCAGGTGTAATTTTATATCTAAAATACACTCTGTACATTTTTAACCTTCTCAAGTTCAATGTAATTTCTCCTGCCGTTAATATTTCTTATTCTTTACTTCAATCAAAACTTGTGACAATGTTATTTTTAGTAATTGAGAAATTGCTCAAGTGGGGAAAGATGTTTTCATAAAAGTGCTCAAAGATCATACAAAGGTATATACAAAGATATAAAATATAAAAATAAATGAAATATATTTTAAATGAGAAATTATGAAAGTGAAGACAAAAGTCTTCAAAGTTATAAAAATATTAATGATTACTACTAAAATATTTTCAAATAATTAATTCATGTCGGGAACTACAAAATTCTCAAATAAAGCTACCTGTACTATTTGTTGTTTCTCTCCATGGAATCAAAAGTTTAAAACAGTAGCCTATAAAGATCTGTTTGCTGCTTTAGTTTTTACTGTACTCCTACTACAATCTAATGAATAAGCAATTGTCACCTTATAAAAAAGAATTGTTTGGTTCTTTGTCAATGCTTTGGTTATAGAATGATTAACCCATTTTTTCAATTATCTATACTAAACATTTACAACTTATTAAGAACCCTAGTGTTGTTCTTCGTTTCCATTTAGGATCTCTCAAACAAAAATAACAAACAAAAAACTAGGACTTGTGCACTATCTTACATTGTTGTCACAAAACGATAAATGAAATATGTATTAATTTAAGTCTGATGAACCTGTCAAGAATAATCATGACAGCATTTATGTAATTTAGAGTTCTGCAGCTTTAATATAGATCTAGTGTCACAAATTTATTCGTTCCTATTCTTTGCTCTATTTATATTTAAAAGAGAAGTGTGTTTATACAGACTTCAGCATATACACAGCATTAACAAAATGTTCTCTCATGCGTGTGTTCTGTCATAAATATTACAAACAAATGTAATGAGAATTCACATAGCTGCCAAGCTTTGGGATGGGCAATTTTAAAAACATATTTTGTGATGGTGTCTCTGACTACTTGCAAAAATAGAGGGCCAAATAACTATCTGTCAACAATGAATTGCTTTGTGATAAGGTAGTTTAAAAGTTATTCCGAACTAAGTTATTCCAGATATACTGTTTGAGAAAACAAGCCAGCTGAAGAGTGGAAAAGAATGGTGATTGTGTGACCTCATCCTGTGACTCTAAGAAAAAGATAAATGCATTAATCGAGAAACATAAATTTTAGCATTTTATGAAGACAGGGTGTCAATAATAAAAGACCAAATAGGAAACTGATAATTTTTTTCTTTCTCTTAATTCTTATGTCTGAAAAATTGTCTCCTCAGAAAAAAAGCATTTTAAATTATTTTTAGAATTTTTTTCTTGTGATGGACATAACAAAATGGCAAGGTGAAACTCAAAATTAATAGCCTTTCATTTTACAAGCTGTAATGTAGTCTATTTTTAAATATTTGCTAAAAATACGATCTTACTTTTATCTTTCCTACTGGATCAAATTTGTATATCAGAAACAAATGTCATCATTTTTTAAAATTCTCCTGCAGTCTTTTTGAAATTTCAATGTCTTAACTGGAAAGCTTGGTAGACTAAGGATTGACACAATTGAATACTGATAGGATACTAAAGATTTATTAAAATAATTTAATGTGCATCACTTTGGTGATATTTAAAAATATGTAATACATAAAATAAACTTTTGGAATTATTTGATATCAAGTTTTAGATAAAGAGAAATAAAGGCTGACTTTCTATTAGCATAGTTGGATGACTTGTAATTTTCAGAAACACTGAGAAACACATGTGACTCTTACAGTACAATTGGAAAGGTAAGGAAGATCTTAGTAAAATTGTGGGAAAAGGTGGGAACACCCATTGTTATGCCTAGATCTCAAACATCCCAAAGACGCCAGGAGACTGATCACACGTTCGGGCTTAAGCTCGGGCTCTCAGTCTTCGCGAACATAGTGGATCTGATCCGAGAGCCTCCCTCGGGTCTCTATGTAGCAGACTGTTATTAGTTAGGAACAGAGGGAGGTGACTAACGTTAAGCAACTGCCCTTGGCCCAGACCCAATCCCCCATCCGCAGGAATGTAGCCCTCACCGCAGGAATGTCAGCAACGTTTCTTAGGCAATGGGAGCTTTTTCCTGTTTCTGCCTGTTCTTCCTGAAAGAGCAGAATTTCTGGCCTACTGATTTTAAGCTGGATTTGAGACCTGTCATGGAGTTCGTTTAGCCTGGGTCTTTCACCATGATATGTTCCTGAATAAATTTTTACATTGAATTCTGAAACACAAATGAAAAAAAAAATTTCAAAAATCAATCCAGATCTGACTGGGGAGTAAGAGGAAAGTGGTGTAACAGTAAAAGAAATTTCAGATTGGTGTGGACGATCTGTCTCTTCAGGGCCAAGGGCAGAAGACCTCTCTATATAGAGCAGAGATTGAATTTATGATATGAAATAACCAGAGTGTGATTAAAAAAAAAAAAAAAAAACTCTTGGTAATGCAGTGGAATACAATAATTTGAGTGGGGTTACAAAATTGTTTTAGGGCGTGTGTGTGTGTGTGTGTGTGTGTGTGTGTGTTTTCTATTATGTTTTTATAGTTTTGCATTTCAATGAAAATATTTCAACGTATTTGCTTAGTTACCTATTGTTGTGAACCTAACTGTTTCAAAAGGAAATGAATTAAAACTATGATGATTTGCTCTCATTCATGTTCTATGGGGGCACAATTGCTTGCGAGGCTCATGGGCATCCCATGAGGAATCAGTGAGGTCATCAGCAGATCTACTCCCTTGGTGGTCCGGCCTGGCTGACAGGTATCATAAGACTTTACCCCATGTGCCCTTGGCCCTCATTAATTGTTTTCTAGTTCCTTCTCTCCCCACAAGGATTACATTTTGTTTTCTCAGAGCTTAGCAGCTGGATTTCAATAGAAGGTTTTGAAAAAGAAATAGTCTTAATGTGAAGTGTTTCTCTTACATTTGCTAATGTATCACTTACCAAAACAATTCACAGAATAAAGTCCCAAAGTAATAAGCCCAAACTAGTAAATGATAGGAAGAGAGAACATGTAGCTATTTGGAGACACAGAAAATCACAGCACTCAAAAGACAGAAGTGAATATCCATCCAGGAGAATGGCTGAATACTCAGGAAGAATAATGAAATATTCAGCTTTTGAAAGAATTAATAAAGTCAGATAGATTAAATATTGTTAGGAAGAAATGGAGCAGCTTTATGACATATTAGAAAGAAAACTGGTGAATGTAGGTGGAGAGGTAGATTGAAATCTTGAACCCTACAAGATATTTTCTATGAATGACTTCCTTTTTCTTCCCGAAGCAGAAGGCAGAATGGCCAGCTAAGCATCAGGGGGAAGAAAATCAGTTGGGTATTTTAGGACAAAGAACAGGCTTCATATGGTCATTAAAATGTGAGTTGGAATGAGAAAAATAATTGTATCATCAGATAATACCATGTGGGTGAGGCAGAGAGTGTAGCCCTTAAATTTATGGTCATCAATAGATATATGGTCATATTGGCTTTGGGGATAAACCAGAAATTGCACATTGCCAAAGCCAGTGAGTAAGGTGGATGAGTACATACCATAACCTATTTATGAATACGAATGTACCTTTTCACTGAGTATTGATAAATGGCAGCTTTAACTGCATTTTCTTTCATCACATCTAGTAAAAACACTCACCAATGTAGACGTCCAGCACAATGACAGAAAGTGCCAAAGACGAGGGAATCAGTGTGCTCAAAGGAAGGGATGGCGTAATGCTGAGGACTCATGGTGATATGTCCTTTATTGTAATCCATTTTTATTTTAAAAATCACCATGTTGTCTGATGGATACACATACACTTTCAGAATTCAATTTTACAAAATAATGTAACAGTCTACCTCTTATCAACAATTTTGCTTCCTGTGGTCTCAATTAGGACCAGTCATTTGAGAAATAATTCTTAGATTTTAAATGTCATGCCATTTTGCTGGTCATGGCCTTGACCAGCAACCGGATCCACACTGTGGTCACTACTCGCTCATTCGCCACTTAAAGGTCTTCTTCATTACTAGGTTGGTTGTCATGGTATCATCATGCATGTATTCAAACAACTTATTTCAATTTTTTAATGATGCCAAATAAAAATAATGGAGATGTTGGCAATTTTATTATAATACTTCTATTTCATTATTAGTTATTTTTAAATCTTCTTGTACTTAAGACATAAAATTTATAGTAGTCAAGCATGCTTGAGAAAGAATACAATATTTATAGAGTACATTACTATTTGTGTTTTTTGGAACATGTTTCTCAAAAGTAAGAAAGGATTCGTGCATCTTAAAGTACACAGCTTAATGTCTGACACATGGCAAGCATGCAGTAAATAATGGGTATATAAGAGTGATTATTGTCAATTTACAGGACTAGCACAACTGAATTATATTTACTATTTTTAGAATAATGCAATGCTAGAGAATACAAAATAATAACTCTCAATATATTGAGTTGGAATGAACTTTTTTTGCATTTCTGAAGCACCTAGAATTTACCATTTAGCCCATTAAATTTTAGTAGCTGTTTATTATATTAGTGAAAGGAGACACTCAAATATGGTATACATTCACATCAATTTTTGCTGCTTAACTCTCTCTTGCCTTGTACAGTGTTCAGGAATTCAAAATGTATTTGATACAATCAAAGTAAAAACTCATTAACAGTGTGTAGGTAAATCTGTCAATGATCCACACAGTCAGGAACAAATAGAAATCTGATCCACAGCTAACCAATCCCTTCGTTCTTAAGCATAGTAAAACCCACCGTCAACAAGAAAAATAACTAGAGATGCTAAAATTCTCTAAGGCATTAAAATAAAATCTGAGTTAATTGGATAGTGTTTTAAATTTCAGTTGTCAACTTACTTAGTACCGTGCATGTGTGTGTGTGCACGTGTACACGATACTGAATGGAAATCTTGATTAGTTGATTTGTAAATAAATTAGTGAGATATATGACATAACGACTATACAAGACCATGGAATTTAAAATACTTGTGTAATCGGTACTAGGACAATACTATTCTCTCATTCCAGTGATTTCATTTTCTTTCCATTCTGTTTTGTTCATTCATAATTGCCCATGATATAAAAAAGCTGCATTCATGCATAGAGGAGGTGAAATTAGTTTAAGGAAGTCCATGTGAGAGTTGCTCATAAACCAGAAAAGGCAGCCACCCAATGACAAAGGGACAGGAGAAAAAGGAGGTACGTGGTAGTGGTGTAGATGTAGGTGACAGTGTGTCAGAGAGTCATTAATTCTAAATAAGACTTTAGCGATAGGTAGTTTCTGCAGTTACGTAGCTTTTAATTATCTTATATCACTTAAGTAAGTGCAAGGCATCCTGTGGATTGGTACTTTTAATCCAGAACTTCAATAAGTGGTCGTTACGATAGGTTTTATGGGAAATCGTTACTGATAAGTCGCAATTTACTGTGGCAAAATTTTGACTTAAGCAGATTTACACTGTGGAACTTTGGTTTGTCACAGCATTAGGCCGTATTCACAGAGAAATTCAAATTAATATTTAATTATGTACTTTGTACCATTGTTGTGCAAAGATAGGGGGAGCACACCTTAGCAGTGACAAACACAGAGAAAAATGACCTCTTGTACATTGTTTCTTACATTTTCCCAAAATACCAGCAAAGAATATAAAGTGAGTTAACTTTTTTTTATTTCTTACCTAACAAGGAAATGAACAGAAACATATTGAAGGTGCCCTAAAGTTTGTGGAATATGCCTCTGAGTGCCGGCGTAATTGCCAGTCAACACACCGTCAGAGAACACAGCCACCTCCTCGCAGGCTTTCTAAGGGGGGCATCTTATAACTTCCAGGTGAGCTGGATCTCAGAATCTCAGCTCCACCACCTACCTGCTGTTCAACATTGGACAAGCTTTCAAATTAAAAAGAAAAAAAATATATAGGGTCACCTTGCCCATTGATTATAAGCATTTAATATACAAAATAATGAGAGATTAAATGGGCCATTTGCAACCCTTGGAGTCACGCAATCTTCAGATGACATACGTGTGTGACTGCGTAATCCACTAAGCAGTCTTGTATGTTGGTTATCACCACTCCACAGACAACAGACTGAAACCTAAAGTACGTGATCTACTTACCCAAGACACCTGAGAACAGCCTAGCAGCACCTGCACCCCATTCTCCCGGCAGCAGCCTGCTATCTCGCTTCTAAGGTCTCAGTGACCACTAATTTCCTCCAATCACTAACAAATTGGCTGATTTGTGGACAAAGTTAGGATTTTATCACTTTACAGAATAGTCCAAGATATCTTTCTCAGATTCATACAGAACCAACTGAATTTGTTCCAAAACAAAAGACAAAAAGGAAACAAACAAACAAACAAGCAAACAAAAACTTGACACTAGAAAGTAGGAATGGAATCTTTGGATATAGATCACTTCAAATGTATATAATATTTACTGACACTTCATATAACAATGAAATGTTGAAATCATTTAAACATCTGAATGATTTCTAAGACTAGATTCACATAAACTTTAAGGCAGGCATTCTCATTAAAAAGTCAGGCGTGGTGGTACACACCTGTAATCTTAGCACTCGTAGAGGCTAATACAACAAGATTGTAAATTCTAGTAGAGTCTGGAAAAAGTGCTGATTTAGCAAGGCCCAATATCCAAATAAAAAGAGGAGGAAGGTTGGGAATGAAGTGCATAGCTGGGAATGCAAAGGCCCTCGCTTTCATCCTTTTACTGAAAAAGAAACACACAAACAAATAAACAAACGAGTAATCAAATTGGTTCGTTAGATGTCCACCCTTCTATTGAAGACTCGTAACACTTGGTCAAGAATGAATTTAATGGCATGTTTCTATATAATATCATTGTTTTTCTGCATTTTTATTACTATATGCAATTCATGATTATATTGAGCTTGAGAACTTCATGCATGCACACACACACACACACACACACACACACTCACATATTGTCAATTCCATGTTTTCTCCCCTAGACCTTTTTGCAGCCCCTACTCCCTACCTCATTCCCTATGACCCTCAATGTCTCATCCATTTGACTCTGTTATTTATTAGCATTCTGGATTACTAACATTAGAGCAGCCATGCCATGTTTAATCTTCTGAGTCCGACTCACTCCACTAAGCAAGTTGTATGCACTTACCAACAAATGACTTAAGCAAGCATATGTCTTGTGGCAGAGTAGTACTCCATTGTTTAAGGATATCACAATTTTTGTATTCATTGTTCTGTTGGTGGACAGTTTGGCATCTTCCACAATTTAGCTGTTCTTAGTTCGACTCTTATAAACATGGATATTCATGTATATTTGGCATATGTTGCTTTTGATTATTTTGGAAACACACTCAGAGGAGTGATATCACTGAGACAAAGAGAACATTTATTTCCAACTTTTGGAGGAGTCTCCATACTGCTTTCAACAGCGATTGTAACAGTTTAAAACCCCACCAGCAATGTAAAAACCTCATTGTTCCTACAGCTTGGCCAGCTTCTATTGCCATTTGAGTTCGTGGTATATGTCATGCTGACTGGGGTGAGTTTCTGTCTTAGTGTTATTTTGACTTGCATTAATTTAAAGACTAAGGTTGTTGAAAATCTTTTTCAAGTTTTTTTTTTCTGGCCATCTGTATGTCCTCTCTCATAACTGCTTGTTCTTTTCAATTGTCCATTTTTTAATTGAGTCTTTGATTTTGAGGTCTTTATTTTTGTACAGTTCTTTGAGTATTCTAGTTATTATAACAGGGTTAATGCCAAATATAAATTGCTGGATTTAAATTTGACATCGGGCTACTCAAGTTTCAAATCTCCATCCTGTTTCAGACCCCTCCTTCCCATTCTGTACCACAAACTTTCTAATTCAAATGCATTATTTAGAATTTTAAAACTTCACGTTGGTCACATCATAGATGATAGCGTTAATTTAAAATTTCAGACAAAATATTATAAACTATATTCAAAACACTTCACCTAGAGCCAAGGATGAAACGAGACATATTAAATGGTGGCAATCACTTTGATTTACTGAGACAACAAAGCAACAGACAGGACTTGAGCTTACAACCCTGAATCTTTTTTTCCCCATTTTATTGATATGTATAAGAGCAAAATTTAAGGTTTACAATTAAGTTGAGATTTTGTGCGCATACGTATCTTGTATCTTGTCAAGGTGACAAGGACTTTACCACTTTATTTTTGTCCCTCCCCCTCCACACTTCTCCTTCTCTCCCTACCCTACCCCACAGTTTCACTTTGTTTTTCGTTTTAACTTTCATGAGATAGTTGTGCTCTGGGTTTCTCATATCAGAGAGACCATTCGATGTTTCACCTTCTGCTTCTGACTCACTTCACTAAGCATGATGAGCTCAAGTTTCTTCTACTTGCCTGCAAAAGCCTCCACGCTGTTGGACTTTATAGATGCATAGTATTCCATTTTGTGGATTTTTTATAATAGGAAGAAGGCAGTTCTGTCTTTTCCTGATTTGTAAGACTACTCAAGAAATTGGCCTTTTGAATGCCTTTGCAATGGTGATAGAGGTACTTAGTGCACGTGATTACTTAATAAATTTTGTAAAAATCTTACATGTAAGCCATTCAAAGTCATATGTGGTTTCAAAGTTTAAATGTAAACCGTTTCGTGGGAAATCTCTTCCAAGGCCTGACTGGAACAGAGGGCAACGAGTCGCCCTCCTGACATCCCAGGCGGAAACGGTAGAGACTCACGCATTATTATCTTTCAATAGAAACCGGTGATATCAAGATGATTATTTATTCTACATTCTCTATTGACAAGGTCAATGTCACTTCAAGACAAAAAATATATATCCAAGTACCATCAAGGTGTAGGAAATTTTAAAATAGTATCAATCAAAGCGTACATGCCATAACTGAAAAAAATTGGTTATATTTAAATTATTATGATGTGCTTTGTGTGTAGAAATATCTCATTTAATGTTCCAATACCAAATAGGTATACAAGGAAGCTACTAACCTTCCCTCTCATGGAAAAACAAAGACAAAACAAACAAAACACAAAGCCTAGAAATAGTTGCAATCTTGTATCAGGCTACATAGCTAATAAGCAGTGAAGTGAAATTTTGAACTCAGGCATTTGAACTTCACTAGACTTAAGTGCAATTCTCCTTTGACAATAGAGCAGCGAGTGTGCAGCAAACCAGCAGATGAAAGGCTGCTCAAACATCTTTCCCTGACTTTAACTAGTTTCTTTTTTCTTTCTACTTTTCTTTCCAAAGAGAAAAGAGAGAAAAACCCATGTTCTGAATTTGACTTATTTACGTTTGTGATTAATTATTTTTTATGTTTGGATGTTGAAAATATACAAAAGAATAAATTATTTTTTTTAATCTTGACAGAAAATCTCTGGTTGTTTTCAGTTATGCTTCACCATCACATACATGTGTGCATAAGGTATGCATTGAAATTAAGGGAATTTTTCAGGCTCCCTACAGATTAAATTTTTCAAATAACATAAAATAAAAGATTTTATTACTAAACTCTCCAATGGAGAATTGAATGTATTCACATGAATAAAAATTTCAATGGCATACCATTTGAATGACAAGTGTATAATATGTTAGCAAACCCATGGATACTCCATACTGTTTCTTTGAACTTACCAGTAGAGTATGGAGGAAGGAAGATGGAATGCAGGCAGAAAGGTTTTCAGTCTCAGCCAAATCAGCGTGGCCTCCGTACCCTTTATAAGCTCTGCTCCTAGCCAAGCAAATGATCTAATATTAATATCTGTCATACAGAAAGGCAATCTCGTCTTCTAACGATGCCCTTTCTAGCTGTAGAGTTCAATTCTCCCTTCACACATTAAGACAGTGTCAAAAAATTATAATGACTAACTCAAGGTTGAATTTTAGCACTGCTTGTTAAACCCAAGATTCTGAAATGTGTAGTCTAATTCTCATTCTATAGCAGTTCCCTTTCAAGCACAGAGAGACAAAAAAGTGCCCAGATTTTAGTAGTATAAAAACTCAAGTTATCTGATATTCTCCAAGGGAATGTATATTCAATTATATAGAACCTGATTCTAAATATACTACATTGGTTTGTTACTTTTTTTTTAAATGGACTATGTCATTTAGTCTGCATTATGTTTTATAAAACTAACTTTGCTAGTTGCCAAATAAAAATAAATTTTATCAGCCTGGCTGCCGTGTACAGAAAAAGAAGACATTATCTTGAGGACAAACGAATGCCCCTATTCCTTGCATTGGGGACCCTAGAGAGCAGGAAACATGTGAAGTGTGAATAGGACAAAACTAAGAAAGCCAACATTTGTTTCTAAGTTCCATAAGCTAGCTCACCTAATGTCCTGTGTGTACCCTCATGTTTTCATTTTACCTCTGTCACAAAAATTAATTTTCAGGAACATTTTTATTAAATTCAAGAGCTAAATAGATAGAATGAGACATAGAAATTACCTCACCTCTCCTAAACTCCATTCTTATAATTTTACAGATGTAATTGAATTGATTAGGTGGATTTGAAATGAGCTTGAATAGAATTTGAATTGAGTTAAACCCAAAATTATATTTTAAAATGGAGGGTTAGAAGTACCACTTCCCAGCTCACCATTAATATAGTTTGTTATGCCTAGCACACACCCTACAGGGAGTTTAGCTTGGCAGGCAGCACTTAAAAGTTTCTTAGGTTTGCAGCAAAATAAAAGTTTTTTTTTTTTTCTTTCTTTTCTTTCTTTTTTTTTGTAGGAATATCTGTTACAGGAGAACAAAACAGGAACTTTCTTTAAGAGTAAAATACATAGCTGTGCTTCTTCTTAAGTTATAAATATCGCCTTTCAATCTTTTACAATTATGACTAATATGAACTCAGTCACCCAGACATCACTCCCTTGAACCTGTTGGTCCCAATATGCAAGCCTAAGAAAATGGTATACATTAGAAATTATCAGGAAAAGATGGATTCTGCAAGGCTGGAGAAGTTCAGAATCATGGCCTTTCCCTTTTCTATAGAGTTTAGGCCCAAGAAAGGTGGAGAATAATTAGCTTTGACATTTGATGTGAATATTTCATACTTACTTCATTAAGAAAGTTCCTGCTACAGTGCAATAACATGTTTCTGAGTTTTGTTGTCACTTGAATTGAGTAAAGTTATTGCTTCTAATCTTACTTTTAAAGTTATATTAAAGCTAAGATAAACTGAAAGGTACATGCTTCAAAGAAAATGAAAAGAGTATCCCTAACCTAGAAACAGAATCTGCAATGTGGATAATAATCAAAATGTATCTTCACAGCCACCACAGTTAGAAAGGAACCAGTTCTTTAAATATTTTGGTGATAAACTGAAAGGGATCCTTACAAATTTATTAACTTATAATTTCTAATTTTAATGTGTTAACACAATTTATTTTCACATGTACGTAAAACAGAGGATATTGTTTTGAAGGGTGCTAAATATGCGCACATATGTTATGTTAATAAACTCTGAGGCTTTGGAAGTTTTTGATTTCCTATTCTTTTTTGGGTGCCACCCATGTTCCTTATTTATATATGTGTGTCTGGCACACTCATACCATTGACTTAGAAGTGGAAAAATAAAAACAAAAAGAAATAAATCCAGAAACAAAAACTAACAGGGCATTGTTAAAACAATCAAAAGTTACCATGCAAAATGTACTCAATTGTTAAAAATATTGAATTGTTCAATGTTAATAATACCCAAAATATGAGTTCTCTTAATTAATATTCTTTGTAAATATCTAATTTGATCAACTTCAGGTCTTCATTTCAGTTTCAAATAAATGACATCATTATCTAACCGTGTGTTTCCACGTTTTATACACACATGATGCATGCCTAAAATAATATGATGCATTCAATGATCATGAGCTAGGCATTTTTATATGAAAATAAGAAAGTACACCTCTGTTAAAGAGTAACCAGTGAAAATCCAAAATAAGGTTTCTTTCTCATCCAGACATGAGTGTTTTCCACTGCTGAAACACTATTAGAAATATCCTCTTAATGAGACCCCTGCATGTCTTGTGGAATTCAATATATCTCCAGTGCTTTCCTGTTTGGGGGGGGGGGTGGGGGGGAGTTCTCGTGCCTAGGGAGGCATCCTGGGATCCTTGCTCATAGGAGAATGTAAAGACTTATCTTTTGGAGTAAGTTTTAAGGATTTCTGTGTATTGAGAAAAAAAATTATCTTTGGATCCTAGAGAGCAGATCAGGAGGAAAAACGTATTGAATCTGTGAAGATTTCGGAAGAGTCATCATATGGAGATGGGGCTCAGTTTTTTGACTAGAATAACAAAGAATCTCATTATAAGAGATCATCGTGGTTCTGTTATACGATATAGTACCTATTATTTAATTCCACACATTTATATATACGGCCTTGATTGTTGAGGTATGCTATTATGATTTTTGTCTCAAGAATGTTTCATCTAAAAATTTGTTTCATCAGTCTCTAAATTCAGAATTCTTTTTATATGAATTGACTCTTTCTGAAATGGAATGCATGAGATAAGAAAATTTTACCTTTCGGGGTTTTTGGATTTTTGACCACTTGCATGTGTATAATGAGCTATCTTGTGGATGGCACTTAGCTGAAATGAAACATTCATTTATATTTCAATTTCCATGGTAGTTTGAAAGTGATTTCATGTATTTAATTTTTGCATAGAGGTTAGTCTTCTTTTGAAAACAAGTACAGAGTGATAAAAGCTAGTATTATCCAGAATGAAGTCCTAATGCGGGTTACCTTGGAAGTCATTTTGTATGATATTTTTATTGAGCTTGAACATTGACTACAACCCATCACATGATGTTGGGTGTGGGCATTTTCATTTCAAATTTCATATTCACCCATACAAAGGTTCCTGTTTTAGAACATTGTGCATTTTAGACGTTCAGAATAAGGATGGCAACCCCGTATGTGATTGAGAAAACTTACCTTTGGACCCTTGCTAGCAGGTGAGGAGGGAAAATTGAGATCACCTACTGAGGTCGCTAAGATTATGGAAGAGCCATGACTTGGAGATCGACACAAGCGCCATATCTATATCTAGTTACTAAATTACAGTGTTAAGAAATCATTAAGTTCTGAAATCTGATTTCACAGTGCATCTTTTCTGACACAAACTAAATGAAAAGAAATTATGGGTCAAATTCATAAAAATAGATTCATCTTCAGTCAGAAATTTAAACTGAATGAATTCAGAATAGCTAAATCTGCTTGGAAAAGAAAATGATTTAACTTCATAGGTACAGAGACTTTCATAGCCATAGTCGTTGCTCTTAAAAAGTAACTGAATAGTCAAGATAGAGAACATTACGGTCAGTAAAGAGTAAGATTGGATATCTCTCAACAATGCTATTTGATAGGCTTTAAAATAATTTATTTCATTCAATTATTTCCTAGCCTGTCACCATTTATTTATACAACTATCTAATGGCTTTTCAGTACGACTAATACATACAGTGATACAATTGCTGGTCTCGTCTCTTTTATACACAATGCTTTAAAAAAGTAAAATTTAACATTTCTGTTTATACAGGATCTCAGATGTATTAACATAAAAAAACATTCTATCCCTAGATCCCTGTTCATTTAGTGAAGCTTTAAAAATACAGATGTTAAATTAATTCCCTTGCCCAGTACAGAAGAGCCCAGGATTGCACGACCCACACCTACACCTCTGACTGAGAGTCTATGAGTAAAAGCTAATAATGATATAAGCCTCAGTTTTTGCTCCTTTTCTTTCATTATCATCTACCAATGCTAAATATAAAAAGCGAGGTTCTGTTAAGAGTGCTACCAAAGCTTTTACCTCTGCTCTCTGACTCAGCCGTAGACACCACCGCGGTGTTCCACAGAGCATTTGTGTAGTTGTCTATACTGAAAAGCACTGTGCATCTTTTATTAGATTGAATCAAAAGCCAGGTGGGTCAAATTAATCAGTGATAAGCAAACGCATGAAACATATCAAAGTTTTATAACAATGTGTTACAGCAATATCTATCTTTAGGACCCCTACTCAGAAAAAAAAAAAAGAAAAAAACTGACAGGCGAGGTTGGTTTTGTTATTTTAAAACTGCAAAAGGTTATGCGCTATTGCTCTGCGTTATTCTTAGTTGAGAATTCAGAAAAAAAAAAAAAATGCCCCGTTTAAGAATTTAGAGATGTTCAAATGTCCTCATTATTATGTGGGCTGCTAATATTAAAAGTAGAGCTTCTTTGCACTTTAACCTTACTGAATGTGATAAAAATATTTCACTTGTTTGGAGCCTCCCTAGGGAATGGGTAGACATGTATTTCTATTTTACAAAATCAAGTACTGACTCCCAGGAAGCTTATATATCTAAGTGAAGAGTTGAACATAGATTTTTTAAAAAAATTCTTTGTACACAGTTCCAACATTTACAAGAAGCCCAAACCTAATTTTACAGTCTTATCTTCTAGGAGCCACTGTTTATTTTGTATTTGCAATACTACACTAAGCTAAAAAGTGATGGAATATAATCTCTGAATAAACGATAGGCTTCTTCGTCTTCCAGAGAACGGTGGTTATAGACTTGTACCTGCATTTCAGTTCATCTTAGTTACTCATAGAATAATACTGTTTTGTTATTAATTACTAAAAAAAACTGCTAAAATGCATATCTGATTTAATGTTCATTTTATACTTGTAAGTATATGCACGATATCTATAATTTCTTTTGATATCCAAACAACATACAAATGAAAAGAAATTCTCAAAAAGCTGATTTTACGATTGAACTAAGAACATATTTTTTGAAGCAGTGTGAATTTTTTCTTACAAATTTCTTTCAGGATGGCGCACAATTATTACAGGTCAATAATTTTCAGTACAATTCAGATTAATTAACATTTTGTGCATTGAACTTTACTGGGCTTTGGTGCTCATGTTTTCCTGCAATATACCATTTTAAGTATTTTATTTATTAATTACGCTAATAAGGATCAGAGAGTTGCTGGAAAAGAAAATGATTGGAACTACTTATGAATGATCTTTTTATATCAGTACTTTATATGATGAGCTTATAAGGACAATGGCATAAAGTAGGCATGACTAACCTTCCTCTGAAACAAATGGAATAAAGATAAAATGACCTTAGGTACCATCTCTCTATTACAAAGCTAATTGGGAAAAAGGCAAATTGATTGAACCTATGTTTATTTGGTGAGATAACATTTTCTTCCAATAACATGATAATCTCTGTTCATATTTTCATTTTAATTTCTTGGATATATATTATTTTTTGCATGTATGAATCAACAGGTGCGTGCTTCTCCTCCATTCTCTTAGGAGAAGTCCATTTTCAGAACAGTGATAGGCTAATCAATAAAGGGAGAGTTAGGAGAGTCTACTTTTCATTAAACTAATTCAATGGTGCAACATTTACACAATCTTAAAAGTTATTTAATTTGGCTAACCTTCAAAGTTACCTGAAAGAAGAAGACAAATATTGAGAGGTCATGTTGAAAATGACATCACTTATGAATGAAAAATTTAGATACTTTCACCAGATGGTAAGAATAACAAAATTAGCCCTAAAACTAAATATATTCCAAATAAATGTTCTATCCTTTTAAGTTATAAGAAGCCCTTACATGTTCAAGTTTCCCATATGTTCAGTGATAATTCAAGGGAATTACTGCTCTTTTGAAGCCCACCTGCAATAAATGACTTACAATATAGTAAATCTTTATACTCACTTCAAAATGAATGTTTTTAAAAGATTAAAAATTATTGCAATTATGGCTAAACATTACATTAATATTTGTAGTTTGATATAAATTACTATTTAATGAAATAATACTTAAGAGTGTATCTGTGGAAATATATCTTACCTATTTGCTGCACATTTTATATTAGTTACATAAAGTGCCGTGTATTTTATAAATTTAATGAAAACTACAAAATTAATAAATTACTGTAGTCCATCCACGGCTGTTTCAACAAAATGCCTGAGTCTGGGTTCTTTATACATTATTAACTGCAAAGGATGTGGTCTAGAGTTCTGGTAAGATTTCCTGCATTTACATTACAATATCACGGAGAAGTTCCCAAGAAAACCTTCACAAACCTTCACAGCTCCCAAACTTGTGAAGTGACACAGACTTAAAACATCCTGCCCTCTCACTACTTCCCTGGGCAGTAAGATTACCGCCCGCTGAGAAGGGCACTAATGTCTTACAAAGATCTAATTTTGAATAGCTCCCCTCTTTAACAATCTAGCACCTCTGTATCCGTTTAAGGACCAAGCTTGCAGCATATGAAAGGCTGGGAGACACATTGAAATCTTATACCAACAATGATATAAACCTACCTCTATATTAGTAATAGATTGATTTCAAGAGTTTTAATAGGTGACTTAATTTTCCTGTACTTGTTTCTGTATCTACTTAAAACTGAAGGGGCACTCTTCCAGAGCAGTGATGTTATAAGTAAATCTAACAGTGCTATCATCATGTATTATTTGTTACAATAATTAATCTGACATTGTCATTTAATATTCCCAATTACATTTGTTAACAATGAATTACAACAGATCATTCATATTGAGAAAGGTGCATGGTAACTCAAGCAAGACAGGAAAAAAATCAGCAAACATCGGGGCGAATCAACCACATACATCCAAGGATTTCATATTCTCCAAACAATCTAAGAAGCTAAAATAATCTTGAAGATGTTGCAGAAAAAACTGGACTGTTTCTTGTGGCCCATACTGTTTATTCCCAACTAATCAGTAAAAGGACTTGTGCTGCATCGTAAGCTCATCAATTAATATGATGTCTGGTCTTAGACTGATTGCCGGTAAGTTTTCATGACCAACAATTTAATATTTATTTTATACATAAAATATTCGTTTCAACTAGTTTTGGAAAAAATAGTGCGTGCCACAGTGATCGCTGTGTGTATGAAATAGTTACTCTAACAGAAACTCAAACACTCGTGTTTTAGTGTTTCAATTATATGAATAAAATTTAGAGAAAATCTTACACAATCATGAAAGCAAAATGAGTATATAGACTAATTAGTTAAGTAAATTGGAGCTCTCTCTTGTTCTATGTGTCACACGTTGATTTTTATAGTCATTTATTTTCTAAGAAGAAACAAAAATTTAACTGCTTAGAAATACATGTGCTATATTGGCTTTTTTATTTAGAAGTGTAAGAAGATAGAAAGCTAATAACATAGAGAAACGAAAAGCCAAGAATTTTCATGCAGTGTCTAAACCTATACACTTACATTTCATTAAAATATAGTCAAAACTGCATATAGTATTATTCTAGAATACAGTACATTTCTGTTTAAAGATTTATCTTAAGAGGATGCTATAAATCATTCTAAATAACTTAGAATATCTCATAATGTGAATTTTCTTAGCTAGAGATACTAAAGAACAGAATTTATCTGTTTGTCTCCAAAAGAGAAGCACCTTAATGTTACATAAATCATTACATTTATCCAATATGGTGCATTTCATTTTAAAAGAAAAATGCAAAACTTGTGTATTGTTTGTATTATCCTAGTGTTAAATTCATTATTTACATATTATCCCTTGGAAATTGAGCCTGTGTCAAATATATCTCATTTATTTATGCAAATTTTACATCTATTGTATAAATCATAAATACTTTCAAGTATATATTTAGTCTACAAATGCTAAAAGTCCTCCACTGGAAAAAATGCAGCAAAAAATCATTTACTGATGCTGTGTCTTGTTAATTTCCATATGATTCTTCTTATACTGTACACAGTAATAGATAGAGTATAGTTTGTGTGGCATGCAGTTACAGTTGACCTTTAGAAACGGTTACATAGACACTGAAAATACAGTATCAGAAATCAAGATAAATCTTGTCCATATTGCTTTTGGGAAGATAATGCCATTTTGCTTGAAAGACAGCAGATCAAATGCCGTCCATTAATAATCAGGGGACCATTTAATTGCAAGTTACAGAATAAATAAAGATAAAAAATCAAGAGATTTATTTTTACTTAAAATTGGAAACAGTAAATACAAGTTGGGAAATGCAGTTGAAAATAAAGTGCTGTAAGAATTTAAGAATACATCTGTGTATATGGAGTCTGGGGCGAGAGCTAATATTAGCAGCTAAAACTTTTCCGACTAGGTAACTACATTTTATTCTGATTAAGCCAGTGACACATAATTTGAACAAAATAAACATAATATGGCATTATTACAATATTTAAAATATCACTAAGCAACACGCAAAAACTGAAGTCCTGTAAATCACATTAGTAGGCACCATAATACAAATAAATTTCACCTCTTAATTTCTTACAGCAGCAATTTATTTTCTATAAACTCCTGAGTTCTGTAAACCCAGAATTTTCAACTTTCTCAAAAATTCAACATACAAGTATTTGAATCTACAATACTAAGAGTTTAAAAATACATGACATAAGATTCATTTTCAAATAAATCATTTTATATCAGCTTAAAAGCGATTGTAATAATCACTAGTTAAAAGCCAGGTGTACATCATTTCATCTGAAAGATCATAAATTGTATCACCGGTTCATATAGTGTACTTAAAAGATTCTACAGCTCAGTGTAAGCATGTGAGTCTTCTAAGACCTAAGGCTGCAATTGTAAGAAGAATTTGATTTATGTTGATATGGCAGCCTAAAGCTGACATTTAGAAAGAATTATACAGGCATTTAAATGTATTATGATAGTTCAAGAAAAAAGTCAGCATTGCTTTTGGAAGAAAATGCTATTTCCTTCACAAGTAATATAGCTAAGATGCAATTTTAATAGAAATTAGGGGCACACCATAAGAAGTAGGGAAGAATACGATAGGCAGAAAGGTAAGAATGGACAGAGGGAACGAAATTGCACATGACACCACGAATTGATCGGAGGAGTGGAGAAAATTCGAGCAAAGGCTATGCAGGTGCTACCATAAACCCTGAGAGTACGTAAGATCAAACTTGGAAGAACCTCTGGGCATACAACAAGTGGTTGGTATTTTATCTTCACTGAAATGAAGAACAGCTAGAGTATTTTAAATAAATTTCAACACATTCAAAGTTGAATTAAAAAGAAAATCTCCCAGTCCTCAGTAGACTCTACTGTGCCTCTTTTCTCATATGGAATCCTGAAGATTTATATATGTTGACTAGCACACTTTCATTGAACAAATATTTTAAAAGTGCAGCTAGGAGCACATAAAAATTAGATGCAGGTGATGCTTTTATCCTTCAGCCTATCAATGTTTTTTTTTTCTTAAATTTTACTTCCCTTTCACTTCTTTCATACTCTTCTTTTCTTCTTTGACTTTCAGTTTTCATAAAATAAAAAAGTGAGAGTGAAGAGTTTTCTAAATAAACACACCTCATAATTATGGTATTGAGGTATGACAACTGGTAGAAAAAGAATAGATATTTGACACTGAAGTGAGTTTATAGGGTTTAAGCAATTTGAAGAACTGAAATGGAACCCGGGAAAGGTCTGGCCCTCACAAGCCTAATACTGCTCTTCCTCTTCAGCGTAAAGACAAGTTACTAACTAGATTAGGTCACAGATACTCAACAGTAGCCACGTTTTTGTCTCAATTGGCGGTACACCGTTAATTATTTTTCCACCCTCCTTCAATTCATATAATAATGAACATTTGTACCTCTCACTAAGATATGGAGTGTAATTCTATTTTTGTATAAAAAGGGCTGGTCCCTAGTGAATTGTTCTATGGAATATGCAGAAATGAGTCTGTGTAATTTCTAAGATAAATTCGGCCTTTCCAGGTTCCATTTCTCCCTCTGAAATTACGCTTTCCTAGAAGCCAGACTTTTTTTGTTTTGTTTTGTTTTTGGTTTTTTTTGTTGTTGTTTGTTTGTTTGTTTTTGTTTTTGTTTTTGGTGAATTCTCGGCAGCACTGTGAAAAAACTCAATTGAGAGCAAATGAAGTCCTTGCCCAGCAAAGAAGCCGATGTGCCAGTAGCTACTAGATCAACTTGTGGACCACTCGGATGCTGTTTCTTAGAGATGGATAATTCACCTCAGGTGATGCTGCATTGAGTGAAAAGAGCAAAATGACTTAGCCATGTTTGAAATCTTGAGCCCCTAAATTATGAGAAAAATAAATATATTGTTAGCCACCAAAGTGGAGTGCTCAGAAACAACAAATAGATAATAAGAATACCTCCTTAACAGTTGACTGTATCTATAGCTGAGTTCGGGCCAGAGACAATGGTTGGCTTCTTTCTAGTCTGGATTATAAGAATCAGAATCTCTCTGCTTCTTCATCCATACTGATAACAGAGCAAAATTTGCACAAACAAGATTTGTAGAAGCTTGAATTACACAAAATACTTTGAGCAGAACTTCCTCTGTCAAGTTACCTGTATTTCACTGTGCTATAGAAGGATTTTAAAAAATTTTATGCAACTTAAATTTTGGCAATAGCTTATTTTAAGACTAGTCCTATTCTACATAATATAAAATTTGTATTTTAACTCAAGTCGTGCCACACAAAAATAGAAAGAGAGAGGGCTAGTAATTAGCTCAATATTTGATGTTTGAGAGTAGAGCAACAGATACTGAAATATTTTTATTTCAGTGTGAACAATTTAGCAGAGCTGCTCCCTGATAGCTTATAGGTAATTGAAACAGTAAAATCAATGAGAATTGTCTGCATCTTGCCATACAGAACATATTGTAGTAAGAAAGTAAGTTTAAAATTAAAGTATTTTATGAATAGAAATGAGTGACAAAAAATTCAAAAGAACTATGGTCTTTGAAAAAAATGGAAAAAGTTTGAGAATCATAAAATTATTTCCTTATTGAGATTTTGGGAGTTTCTGAAATTCAGAAATACTATACTAAGAGATGTTTCAGAAAATACTCATACTGATACTGTGGCTATAGTGCCACCAGAACTTGGATCCAAATTTTGCTTGAGTTGGTTTGTGTTAGTTGGGTTCTCCTGAGTGCATTGCAGTTTTTTCTTAATGCATTGGATATATGGGAGCAACAGAAGCTCCATTCTTTGGAATACACTTTAGTATTATGAATAACAAGGCACGGAATCTCAAGGTCCTGTCATCTGTTAGTCAAGGTTGTTTTTTTTTTTTTTTTCAATTTTCAGGGGAACAAATAGAAAAGACACATAGACAAAAGTTATTTCCTTATTTTTTTCTTTGTCACTGAGTAAGAAGTAACTTCACCTCATAAACATTGCAGTATTGTTTAACATCATAAAGTTCTATGACTCCAGGTGAATTTTGAAAGAAATCCAGGACTGAAGTACCACTAGAAATCGCTCTGAGGAAGCTCTTTCCCTAATTCTCATTTCATGAAATGACTTTTACACATGTTCTACCATATTTTCTGGGCAGGGTTCTCAAACATGCTGTCTGGAAGTAAAAACCAATTTTATTCCTTTTAGAAACAGCTTCGAGTTTTTAATCCTTTTCACATTGGAAAGAATGAGTAGGTGAAAAGCATATTCCGTTTTCAAGAAGTATCAGGTACCTCCTGACGACCATCAAGCGTAAGAAATAAAGAGCTTGAGACAAGCCTCTTTAGTAAAATTTTCCCTACTACCCCTCAGAAATCTTCCCTCCTTTATATACACATAGTTAAACTTCATTTTCTACAGCCTATTATTAACTGTGTATATTACCCATTTATTTATTTATTATTGTCTGTTGCTGGAAGTTAAATGCATTGTGGAACAACTTTCAGTCTGACAAGAATATTATTCTTTTTCTTTGTCTACTGAAATTTTTCTGTCTCTGTCTTTGTCTATCTCCATTTCTCGGCTACTTTTTTATGTTCCAAGAAATGAGAAATGGGTAAAATAATTTTGATAGCCTAATCGATCTGCACATTCATTACTTAGAACTGAAAGATTGACAATATTCTGAATGAATTTGAATATATAGATCTGTTTTTAAAATTAAATTTCTACATAAGAATTTGAATATTAAATCTGTTTTATGTGTAATTGTATCTTTAATTATATTATACATTTTATTAATTTCCCCTTCAATAAACTTAAGCCAGTTTCCCTTAGTTGATGAATATAGTCTGTTATTCAATGATATTAATGAAGCTTTATTTTTACATATAGATACTTGTGGCATAGAAATACCTTGCTGACTTTAGAAACAAGGAAGCCCACATACAAATAAAAGCCTCAAAGTAGTTTTTCTTCCAGGAAGTAGTAGAAAATTCAAAAGAGTATATATACATCAATAAGAAATTTGTAATTAGTCATTAAAAATGGTTAATCATATTTTTTGTTTTCCTTTTTTTGTGATTGATATAAACTCAGAGCCTAACAAAGGTTTTGTAGGTGTCCTCCACACACACAAACACACACACACACACACACACACACACACACACACACACACACACACACACACACAGGGAAGATAGCGTCAGAAGAAAGAGCTGATATAAAGCTGCTCAGTGAAGAACAAATTTAGAGTCTGAAAAAGTCACAAATATCAAATCATAGGAATCATGGCTGGATTCACAATATCTTCAAGGTTAAGGAAATGGTTCGCATTATTGTATTTTAATCATTTCAGGTTTAATCTCTACACTTTCAGTCATTAAGATATGCAAAGATACCTACTACGTGTGAAGAAAAGTGCTCACCATAATATATAAAATTAGCTATAATTGTGTGAAAGCTCTTAATAAACATATTGAATTTATTCTGTAAGATTAATAAACTGATTTTATTTAAAAATGTTTTAAATTAAATACGAAAATCTTAGCTGTGTAACACATGTGCAAGAATCTTGGAAATGTACCGAAAAAAATATTTGTGTCCCTTCGTACCTTCGTGTGAAATATTATCTTTAAGATATGCACCAATTCAGATTCAAAATTTTCAAATGTTTGTTTTAAAGTGTGGTCAGATATCAGAGAAATTAATGACAATGACTAATATACATATAGCACAGTACTCATAATTTTCTCCTTAATATTTCAAAATTATAAGTAATTATGCAAATTTAATTTCTGCTTGTGGTTGTAGGGCTTGATTGACTTTGAGATCCTCCTCAGGGGACTTGTGAGTGGGTGAGTCATGAAGTCCTGGCCTCTGCCTTAGGCCTATATCTTCTCTCTGACCCTTTTGACTCTGGAAGTGAGTGCTTCCCTGGACCTGTTCCCTGGCTGCCTTGAACGGGGGAACTTTGTTCTCCCATGAGCTTCCATCATGGTGTCCTGCCTTGGAGCCAGCCTGCCTTAGACTGAATCCTCTTGAAACCCCAGCCAAAATAAACTTCTCTTCCTTTAATTTGAGTGACAGAGCGTCGTGTTTCAGCAATGAGAAAGCTGGTTAAATGCCCTGGGATTTAGTGTGGTTTCTCAGAAACATATTTCCTTATTTCTAAAAATGTAATCTTCCACTGTTCGTATCTTTTCCAGCTTTCTGTTTAACAAGTCAGTGAAAAAAGAAGAATATGCTGGATAGAACACCTCCAATTGATTTGCTATTCTGGAAGAAACATAAATCCATTGAATTTAAGGATTACAATTTCCCTTGTTAGATTTTGATGGACAGGATAGATAGTATGTAAGCTTTCAGGAGTACATGCCAGTCGAACTCACTCCCAAACTGTAGCATTCCTCCTCAGGGTCAAGACTGCCAATCACATTAAACTTCTGCATATAAAGAGTGTTGCCTTTTTCCTATATTCTAACCTTTTTCAGAAAGTGCAATATATATTTTATATTTTCATATTTTAGTATTAGACATTAGTGAATTTAATATGTATATGAACACTAAAAAATACTAAATGTAATTGTATTTTTTCTGTAGAAATGTGAAATTATTAAAATGTTTATTTCCTATCAAATGCCACTTCTACTATTTCCAAAAACATAAGAAAAGAATTCAAATCCTTTGTGTCTACGCATTTAATGGGATGGATACAATGGGGAAAAATATCTTGGTTACCTTCTGGTCCACTGTTCATAGAACAGTACTCTCACTCGCACAGGGACTATTCTGCTTTGTCATTAAGCCAAGTAAGGTTCATAGTCTCTGGACAGCTAATCTTCCTGAAGATTCATTTGCTGTAAGTTTAACCTTTACAAGAGAATAAAATGATGTCAGGCTTGTGACAGGAAGAAAGTGACTGATGATTGTTATGGATTACTTAGTAATCATTGGTAAGTAGAAAACAAATATCAATGATGCAGATTTTAATTTTTATCTGCACATAACATACAAATGATATTTGAAGTAATCTTTGAATCTCTGACAAACTATATTAATCATACTTTGCTATAGCTCATTTGCAAGAGTCCTGAATTTGATATTAAAGAAAATAAAGTATGGCTGCTGGTGCTTTTGATCCAAGAAGAATTAATATTTTATTCTTGCTCCTTTATTAGAGAAGAAAATAATTAAGCAGTATTTCCTATGCAAAATTACAATAATTCTGTATGATACGAAGCATATTAGATTGCAGTGATATTACTACATCAAATGGGTGTCCAAAAAGTCAAATAAAAATACACAGTTCTTTATCAGAAGCAATTAATCTTTTTTCATCCAGAGTATGACATTTCACTGTCTAATTGCACAGGAAATTAAAACTCTTTTCATAGATTTAATAATGGATGAGATACGGGCTTTGGAATAATTGTTTCATTGAGCTTTGTCCTCCTGGCACACAGCGAGCAAGCTGTGACTTGCAACATGTACCTCGGTCGGCTCCATGATGGATTAGAAAAAAACAATATGGGTCTCCGCTCAGGGCTACAGGGACAAAAGCGGATGCCAACAATTCGAGCACATTCCTAACATGTTCAGTTCTACTTTCAAATCAATGTCCTTGCGTGGCTTCGTGTGTTCTGCGTCTCTGAAACTTCACATGCAAATTCTTCCCTGTGACAATGCCTTATAGCCCCTGCCGTCTAACAGGATCTATGTGGCTGTTATCATACATCTCCATGCATTATTTGAGTGTTTAATATTTCTTCTTTCCTCTTCAGTGTTGAAGAATAAAATTGGAGATAAAGAGGGCACAGTGTAAAACAACAAATCTTTATTTAGACACAAAGGATAGAGGGTTAGAAACTCCTACTGTCTGGGAGGCAGCCCCAAGTGGGCTGCTTCAACTGTTTAATATTTCTAAGAAAACTAGATTTTGATGTTAGAATATTGGAATGTAGGTTGGTATGAAAATTCTATTTCACAGTAAAAAGTTTTATAGGCATATTTGCTTGAAGGTTACACATTATTGATGTTAAAATGGCAACCTATTATATCATATCTATTATATGTACTATATACCTATTAAACATATATGCATTTTATACATCATAAACTACATAAATATTAAATGATGTATGGTATATATTATGTAGTATTATGTATAATGCATATATACCTTATATATTACATATATTTATGCCTATGTGTCATAAAAATATGGAATCTATTTTTATTTTCTTTGGAGTAAATATTTTCTCATTTCTCTTAACTAATTTTAATTATACATCTCATGTCATTAATTACATAGGAATCAACTATCAAGCAATGATGTGGATGAAAGAACTTCAGTGCCACTCGGGAAAATACACCAAAATTTAGCAAAACATGCAGAGGAAAGAAAGCAGTTTTTAGTTCCAATGCTGAGTATTCAGCTTTAACTCACATATTCTGGTAATAAGCAAAGAGATTTTTTAATATTACACGGGGTTAAAATATTATGTAACATTTTGTTAACAACAAAGAAAACTCAACCCCTTTGTTTTTCATTTGGCATTTATGTCACAGCTCCTAACCATTCAAATCACGTTTCCAAATCAAATTAAATTAGTTTGGGGTAAGGTTCTTCTTTTGCTCTTTTCTTTAGAGAAACGAATGTTGAATATTGTCAAATGCCGTTGAGTTTGGTGAGCTCCCAGAGCAGAGATCACAGATGTGTGTGTTCTTGACCTATGGACCAGGAAGTGACGGAGGAGCTCCAGCACACTATGGGGGGAACCTATTTGGCAGCTTAAATTAAACAGAAGGAAACCAGAAACATTGTTCCAACTTCTTTCTGGCAAAGCTCTGGCCTTGCACGAGTTGCCAGCCTTTCACCTGTTCCTGTTTTTACTTCGCTTTTATTGCGATGCCTTGACCCAGTCTCCAGCCTCTGCCATAATTATCTTCCATCATTACTAGTGGCCTATGACTGGATTGTGTGTGAACTGAAACCACGAGCTAAATAAATTTTTCGTTCCTTAATTTGTGGATGTTGGGTATTTTGTCTCAGCAACAAATACCTACGTAAGACAATAATCAACACATAGTAAATGCAGAGAAAAAAAGATCATCAATAATATATCTGTTTAAAAGCTATGTATTAAAATGAGAATGTGAGTAGGAAAAATACCAGATGATGGAATATTAATTTTATCACCCATTATGAGAAACACTTAATATTTTGCATAAATGATACACTGAATCACTTGAGAAATCAGTTTTCACATTTATAAATCCATAGTATTTTATAATCCAGTTATTATTTAATTTTCATTTTACATTCAAACATTTTCATCACCAGTGTACAAGATGAAATTCATGTATTATTAATGTTCTCTGCACTTTTTCTAATTTAAAATTAATTTGATAATTTTTATAAATCATATTCTATTCCTTTTGTGATTTGCAATTTATGCTAATATTTAAGTAGGGGAACTTTGAAGTCAGAATAATATTAAAGTTTGTCTGAGTTTATTATGTAATCTTAGAGAAATTATTTAATTTTCTAGGCCTTGATTTCATTTATAAAATGTAGTAACAGATGGTAACTTGAAAAAGATTACAGCATTATAATTAGGACAATGTCTGGAATAGGGTAAAATATTCATTTGGTACTTATTGCTCGGGTGGAAGCCTGTACTTTACTGAAAACTATCCTCCATTAGTTGACCCAAAGTGACAAATAGGCGTTATTTATGCTAAGTTGCTCAGAGCAAATTCTACTTATCTACTCCTGAATCCTAACCTACTCTTGTTGGCTCTGTTTCTAAGTAAATTTCAAATGTGACAATTGTCTATTTCCAATGCCATACCACTTACACAAAAGCTCTGTACAATTTGCATGAGCAATGTTAATCTAACCGTTTCTCTGCTATTCTTAAAGCCAGTGAGGGTTATTCTAATGTGTATGTCATACATGCACTATGTTGCTTAAATTTCACTAGTGATCTTCCATTGCAAGTTGAAAAAAATAATCTTATTGCGATCTGGAATATCGTAAGTGATTTAAAATAGGCTCAACTTTATTTTCATCAATTCTTTTGATGTCTCCACAATAGACTCACAATATCTTTATCTCTGCTAAGAATAGAGCACGTCCCACAAACTCCTCACTTGAGTCGTTATCTGAACCACATGACATGAGACTTTCGTTACCCATGTATCGCAGTCAGCTTTTGAAAGAGAAAGTTTTAGAAACTATATGTTGAATGTTACATTAATGTGAGATAATCAATAGTAATAGTCTGTGAAAACAGTAATTATTATAATCTTTACATGATATATAAAAGTTTTGTTAAGTGTTAACTTATAGCTGGGTTTGTAAGAAACAATATGCTCTCTGGGAAGATAAGGTAAATATTAACATATGTCTGTTTAAAAACATCTCTGAACCACTAGGTTAGGCAATTGACTTCTAAAATTACAGGATACAGTGTTCAAATTATGAGAAATGTATATAGGGATTGTTACTTTACGCCACATATATTTTTAGCTTTGGACTTTGGGAGTAGTTTTACGAAGATTGATTGCCTGAATTAAGAAGACAAGGATCCGTACTGGAGAAGTATAAGTACATGAGGATGATGCTCCTCATGGATCTATGCCTATTAATCACAAGAATTCTTCTATACAAGGAAGAATCTTTACAATTATGGTCTGTATATTCCGCCTAGTACCATTGAAAGCCAAAAGAATCAACACCTGATGTGCATGTATTTATGATCTTTCTCGTACAATTTTAAAATATTGTGGATTGCTTCAAGTTTATGCTGTAGGTCACAGGACTGCTGCAGAGTTCAGTACTTTGTTGAGTCACTTTTGATTGATAATCAATTGCACACAATGCTTACGTTGACGGAGTCCTACAAGTCTTGTCATTATGTGTGTATTCTCTAAGGGGGACACAACTTGAAATCCATTTCTTAAGTAAGACCAGAAATGTTTACCTCTAAGAATATTGTAGGAAATTTTACTCTCTTTGAGAAAATTTGCTGATCAATTCTTAGATTAGATATAGTCAAGTAACCGTTGCCAGTTAAAGGTCTAAAAATATTTTCTCTTTTATTAGAAATGCTTGTTGATAAATATTGTTCTTTTTAGAACAAATAGCTGACACAAGATCATTTGCTTTGTTTTTCTTTACTGTGAATTAAGTTTATCCACAACTTGACACTCAAGTGTCATCATAAACAAAAAGTCTATAAATAGGTTAAGATTCTTTAAGTTCAATGTAGTACCTGCTATCCATTTATATTCTCTTGATGGAACGACTGGACTATGGCTACAAGTTCTTACTTTCCTACATATCTAAAAACATATTTTCTTTTCTGCAATCTCACAGAAACCTTGATCACATTTTCTGTGAAACTAAACTTTTACAACATTTGTTTCCAGTCCACGTCCCTGTTCTACTGCTCTTTCACCAATCTCAGACCTTACCATTTTCAAGTGTCCATTCTGAGTATACGGCATAATCTCTTACTGCCAGACACCCACCAAAACTCCCCTGATTTTATCTCTATAAGATTTTCATTATAGTCTATCTCTCAGACTGCTGTTGAATGAAATAGAAGATGATTTACGACATTGTCACACTGGTGTAAAAAGCATAGCCATCCCCTTTTCTAACTGTTTCTTCTTGTATTTATATAGTTAGTCTCGGCAAGCTTTATTACCCAGAATATTTTTATTTCTATAGTCACTCAAATAAAATGAAATTGACTTAGAAAACAATATTAAGGAAATCTCAATTTTAAAATTGTTTGGATATCTAGTAATACAAATTGTTATATTCCATACTATATTTAGTTTAAATACTAAATTGATAAGAAGTTTGATCCTTTCTCACTGTTAAATAAAACATTATCTATGCTTTGGAATAAATTGGACTCATGTTGAAATTGCATTGTTAATATTCTCTCCTTTTGTCTTTTATAAGAAATACAATTGCCTTGATTCCCAACATTTCAGAATCCCTTCCCTTTTGTTAATTTTCTGTTTAAAGGAAATACCATTAATATTGAAGTTAAATAATCAGATTGGGAATTAACAGTACAGTAATAAGTTTCCTTTCATAAATTTTAATGCCCATAGATCTAGCACATAAGAATTATAACATATTCTTTAAATGAAACTCTACATTTTTTTCTAATGTATGTTGTTATTGACCATCACGGACCCTGGTGAGATAGAAGAAAGACATCACACTCCATAACATAATCATTCATGTTCAAATTGTATATTAGTAGCTTTCTTATTATGGAATATCCAAGTTTAGAGATAACTCTTTTCAATTAATACTTATTTTATTTGGAATAAAATCTAATTTTCTTTTCTATGTTTTATGAAATTTTTAGAGTTTATACTTTATTCTGAGGGGAAATATTTTTGTAATACCACTTTGCCACTGAACTGGAATTATTGTATTACTCACTGATCCCTTAGCATGTATAATAATTCTGCAGTGGGCTAAATTTATAATTAAACATCTTTATTTTATAAATTAAAAGTAAAGCATAGCTAACCTGGATCTTATAGGATTTATCTATCAATTATTACACTTGAATATGCACATATTTCTGTGAGAAGGTCTTTTGATTTGTTTAGTAATTACCTTTAAATATTTCCATTTTATTAACTATATAACCTAGAATAAGACTATACTTTATGGATGAAATAAATGAGTAGCAACCACCAGTTAAGAAACTCCCACATCCAACAAACCACTTTGCATTTAGAAACCCTTTTTCATATTTTGTTCAAGAAATCTATATTTTGTGATAAAAATAAAAACCACAGGGTCAATAAAGAAATAGAGACCAAATTCTACATGTTTTCAATTTTTAATTACATCTGTATATAATCTTTGTGATTAGTTTACAGAGGAAAAATCTGTCAGAATATCAACTAGTGAAATTATGCAATGTTAGTTTCAAAAATTAAAGCTGTTTGTAAAACATGGGAATTAACCAATATGGACAATTTTTACATGTAACTTCACAGGATAATAAAAGCTAATGAGTAAAGAATGCATGGTCATTTATTTTATCATTAAAAATCATAATTTCTTAGCTAAAATTTTACAAATGATGGCATTACTAAATTAATTAATCTAAAACTGATAATAATTTATTCTAAATTTACCATAAAAACATAGAATAATGAGCTATTTATCTATAAAATGCAATTTTTTTCTAGTCATGACACACATTGATGTATTTCAAATGTATATAAATACTTTTAATCACTTCTGAAAGTACAGATATTGCATAAATCTTATAAAGAAAAAATAATAAAAAGGATCTTACATTAAGTTCATTTTCCTAGCAAGCATAGATATCCTTCTACCCACTATGATAAATGAATTAAGCTCTAAACGGATTTCATTATCAAAACCAGGAGCCTAGTGTCTCATTTTTCTTACCACAATAATGCCAACAATAATAAAGGCAGCTTTACCACCAGAACTAGTACTTTTCACCAAATGAAAGATGCTAAATCTGTCAGTTTTGCTCTTATATTGAAAACATTTACCTTTGGAAATATTTATAGTTTTAATTTCTCCCAGAAATGTAAGTCTAAATTTTAATATAAATATCCCTAGAAAAAAATCATCTTCGTCTTTAACATTTGTAGATATATAAGGTTAAATGAGGCAATTTTGAAAACACGTTATTTGTAACTGAAAACAAGCAATTTCTTTAAAGGAAAATGAAGTAGGATTTGTATTAGTATCCTGTTATCAATGTCCAAGAACACAAGCTCAGGACCCTGCCACAGTGGAAGCAGAGTAGAACCTAAATCTGACTAATACAAAAGCCCATGTGTTTTTGACTACTATGCCTTTTTACAACCATTTTAGAATGATGTCCTTCTTCAATACTGCTACCAAATCACAAAAAAAAAAAAAAAAACTTTCCAATTTTTCGACAGTATTTTGGAAATATCTTTTTCAGCTCTACTCAGGAAAAGTTCCCGTTAGCACAAAATGTTCTCTTTGATCTTATTCAGCTTAAAACACCATTTAAATGTCTGGGTGAAAATTTCAAATATGCAGTTAAGTCAATGAGTCTAGAATTCAATAAGGAGGAGAACATTACAAAATAAATTTTAGTATTTAGCAGTGAATGTTGTTGCTGGAAAGGAATAAAGTTTGTACAGAAAAAAATGCCAAAAGATATAAAGTTTCTTATTGCATCCTTATAAAACAGGGAAAAATCAGCAACTGGAGTACCTGGGAATTACATAAAAAGTATACATATATATCAACCATGTATTAATATTTAAATGGTATGATAATATGAGGAAAATGTATTATATACAATTATTGTTCAGATGGCCTCAAAAACCAGAATTTAACAAATAGCATCTCCATGTTTACCTATATTCTCATCATTCAAATATTTGTACATAAGCACAAAGTTCAATTCAATGGTAGAAATATCAGTCAGTATCCATGAACTTGTTGTATAAATAGGTAGACAAACGGAACTTTTTAAATGTTCACATAGCTTTTGTGGTTTCTCAACAGTATTATGCATGAATTTCTTGCAGAGCAGAGAGTTGTGATCTTTTATTTAATCTCTTTCCATTTTGATGTAAATTATCCATTCTCAGAAAGGTTAAATAATGTATTTTTAACTTCAAATAACCACATCTTTTGGTTACAAGCCTTATATTTTTAAAATACAATTTCTATTCCATAAAACAAAGCAGATGTCAAGTAGGTGTTAGACAAATTAAAAATAATAATTTCAGCGGATTTAATAAATCTTTCATTTAAGAGCCAACATCTTTTTTTTTCTGTGCTTCTCTCCATATCTTCAATTAGCACATATCTAGAAAAAGAGATATAAAAAAAAACGTATCCTCAAAGAAAGGTCCAAACTGAAGTCCAGCCCGTCAGGGCAGCTTTATGACCTGAGTTAGTGAGCCACAAAATGAGAGGACTTCAAAGAACTGCAAAAGGTTGTGATACAAAAAAGGTTTACAGATGTAAAGGGTAAAGCAGCATGAGGAACCGTGGAGGTGAAGTTCACATTTACTGTAGACTGTAGCACAAAAGAGCATCTAATCTATCAAGGAGAGAGAGTAAAATTGTGACAATGAAAAGAAATACTACCTGCTGATTAAGAAAATTAGAGAGGAAAGCAAAATGCAGTGTATCAGAAACGGCTCTGCACTATCAGCCAACAAGGTAAATTGAGAATGCTTTTTTAATTTTTTTACATAATTTCAGATCATAACGTAGAGGAAAGAAAAGAAATAGAAAGTAGTATAATTGGCAAGGTTGACAGCCATCATACACAGGAAGGAAGTGTAATGAGAATATAAAGGGAAGGCTTTTTGTTTCTCCTTTTCTTAAATTTTAATTTTGGGATATACATATTTTGGAGGAAACTACAATGGTTGAGGACATCAAACCCAAGGTTGAGCTGATTTGCAAGCATAATGAACAGTCAATTTACAAAAGGAGTTAAGGCATATTTTTAGGTCTCAAAAATAAAATACCCGTCAAACTTTGATAGCAAAGAAGATCAAATAACACTTAAATGTAGGAGAAAATAAAAGCAAGGAAAGCGAAAAGATAAAAATATGCAACCCCAATACACTGAGAACACTTCTTAAGAAAAAAAAAAAAATCTCCACAAGCCTGGCACAATGTGGGGAAAAAAAGGATGTGTTTGTAAAGGTTACAGAGAAATGTATTTATGTACTCTTAATGACAAGAATCTTCATAAATTGCATGAAGACGATGACAATCCGATTTTTTTGTTTATTTGGTCTTTACCTTTGTTTCTACTGCCCAGCTATAATGATTTTCTGAATCAGAATTTTATCAAGGCATCAAGGTTATACTAGAAATCAACAGTGATAAAAACTATATAGTACTGGCATAAACACAGACACATTGGCCAGTGGATCAGAACTGAAGATGCAGAGTCAAACTGGAGTACCCTCAGCTACCTGATTTTTAATAAATGAGCCAAAGCTTACACTGCACATCATGTGGTGCTTGGGAATCAAACTCAATGACTTGTGCTTGCAAGGCAAGTGCTTTAACCCTTGTGCCATTCCTGCAGCCCCTGAGTCAAACCTTTAATGTATACTTTGTACAGCTAAATTAAATTGACGAGTTTAGAATATGCATGCATTTGACTCAGAAATTTGAATGTTTACTGATTAGGTTGGATTTGAGTACTTGCCTGGTTTACCTACATGTTGGGAAGTTGGTTTCTAGCGTCTGGTCTAGGACAACACACACTGGACTACCTGGCCTGTCTCTTCCGTGCCCTGTAACCTTTACCAGGTTGTGAGACACATTCCTTTGATGAAGGCACAGGTGTCAGACAGGATGTCAAAAGCAGGAAATCTTTCAAAGGCTTTAACTGTTCTATAACTCTAAGGTTTTATGCACTAAGTCTGGTGATGTGATCAGATTTAGATACGAGGGGCAAAGGGGGTGGTTGTAGCACAGTGCTAGAGTGCTCACCCGGCACGTGTGAGGTGGGGCCCCAGGGTCAATCCCCCACACCACAAGAAAAAAAAAAATCTTAAAATCAAGGGGTTAAGATATGTAAGATATAAAATTTTATTTTTTAATAAAAGGATGTTTAAAACATCATGGCAAAATATAAATAAAGAATTGGACACTGTATTAAAATTCAATTCATAAAAATTGTGGCATTTTAAATTTTTTTACAGAAGCCAATACTTTCCATAAATTAAAAATAAGCACAAGTTTAAAAATCCAAAATATTAAGAATATGTTCAAGAATATATGAAATATCTTTAAGTGTTTTAAAACATATTATATAAATCATTCAATTATTTGGATTTTAGTTTGAAGAAAATAATTTTAATTTTTCCATTATGCATAAAATGATAACAATTTTATTACAAAATTGTTATCCTATATTAAAGTGTAAGTGTAAAAAATATTTAACCTCAGGTTACAAATAAATTACGTTTTTAAATACAAATTCCAAATTCTTTGACATATACATGTATTTCTAGCACTACGTGAGGCTGAGACAGGAGAATGAAAAGTTCAAGCCCAACTGGGAAACTTACATAATACCTTAAAATAAAAACAATACAAAGTAAAAGTATGTTACAGACTCAAACTAACTCATTAGTGTGAAAAAGGAGCCAGCAATGTCCAAGCACCATGTCTCCATACTACCAAAGGAAAGTTGAAACAAATTCACCCAGAAAGGCCAATCTGGCTTTCTTCACATGGAGAGGTGTGTCAATTGACTTTCCAACAGACACAATTTGTCTGCATGAGGAAGAATCATTTTTATTGGTGTCTCCTATCTATAATTCAGTGAGCTGTAAAAAAGACTAGAAAACTGAGTTTTGTTGGCAATATCCCATAATAATTGTTGTTTACTTCAATTTGCCTTAAAATATCTTCCATTTGTCAAAATAATTTCAAATATTTATTATTCCTGATTGCAAATGAAGAAAGATTTTATGAAGTATAAGCTACATCGACTGTTGAAGCTCTAGAATAAAATTTATAAACTATGTAGCTTATAAATCACAAAAATGTATTTCTTACTGTTCTGATGACTGGAATATGCAAGAGCGATGGCATGTTTTGGATCTGGAGTGCCCCCCAAAGTCTCACGCGTTTGAATGTGGTGGGGTGTCTGTGGAATCATGTGCTAATGGGAGGTAGGGAGTGGCTGGAAACGGTAGGTGCTCAGGAATAGACCTGGAGGAATTGTGTTGGCTTGTTGGGATTGGAGAGACAGGCAGGGCTGACCAGGGAAGCTCTTTCAGTTGTGTGCTGTTGAATTGTAGGCTTCGAAGGGAGTGAAGGTCACCCTCTCAGTGTTTGAGGCCTTACCAGAAGCTCAACTGAGTAAAGGAAAGAAAAAGAAACGTTATGGCTTCTTCCTGGGGTCGGGGGCGGGGGTGGGGGGTGGATACTTACTATCTGTGATGAATGCAACCAACAAAATTCAGATAAAACAAAACATATATATTGAATGATTTCTTTAAAATGTTGTCAAGAATAGTCAATTATGTGTGAGAGTATTCCCCCTATTTAATTGTGGTTGTAGAAATAAGTCCTTAATCTAGTCATGTCAACAGATAATGAACTCAGCCCCATAAGTGAGTGTGACACAACTAGATGTTTACTCATGAGGCTGAAGAGCAACTAAATAAGCTTTCCATTGGTAGATCAGGAAGAGATAGCTGCCACATTCACTCCCTAAATAAAAATAAATTGGGGATTTTTAATGTTTTGAGTCTGAAAGAAATTTTTATTCTAATGTTTTAAAAACATCATAGGGATCTAAGAGCTACATGACTCCTGAGAGTCCTCTGCTTTTACTACCTGATCCGTCTTCCAATTCTGGGACTGGCACCTTTTGCCTGGCACAGTGCTGTAGTTGTCTTGACACTTTATGGCTTTATGGAGTGATCTAGATCATACTGTAACCACTACCTCTGTGACGAGATATTAGAAATTTACTAACCTTTCAGATCAGAGCAATTAACTCCATAAATGACTGTAGACTTGACCTCTAAGAGTGTAAAACTTTTAAATCATTTACACAAGTATGAAAGCAGACATACTCCAGCTTATATTGCATATATAAGCCATGTAATCAGAGACTAGAACACCATCAAGAGGGAATTTTAATTCCCTATACTCTCATAAAACAATAAACACTCATGGAAAAACAATGTATTCTACCTTACGAATTTGTATAAAATTTTTGCGTCTACAGGAAGTTACATGACATAGATTTGAGATTTTTGTCTTTACCTAAATGATAGTACATGAGAAATCTCTCAATATTATATCATATCTTTTATTTTTCAGTTTTCCAAAACTACTTTGTTACTTTGACTAGGCATTACAATTAATATCAGTGGACGAGGCTACGTGTGAGCACTTATGACTGAGAAATATACTAAGATACCAGAAATAGACTTTCACTGTTATCTGTGAATTACATGAATATTTTTATCAATTAAAACAAAAATGAGCCTTACCTAGGTTATATTTGTGTAAATAAATTATTCCTCATATAAATATTTTACAAATTATTCCTGAATGTATGTTGTGAGTCATTTGTCACTTTGATTCCTAATTTTTTGCACATGACATGGGCTAACTCCAGAGGAGTTGACTCTTTTTTTTTTTTAAGGCATTCTTCTTTTATTATGTTCTTAGATGCCACTTATAGTTTTGCTTATTTTTCCAACTAGCCCCCTTCAGAAATATTCCAAGATGTAATTCTACTTGATTATATTTTTGTCTTCCTTTATTGATTAAGCTTTTTATTAAAAATTTCTGAATCTATTATGTTATCATATGACTGGTAACATCAATAAATGTTTTGTTATTTCATTAAAAACATATTTATTGCTTCTACTTTTTGTTTCTACTGTTATATGAGGTGTTTAATATTTATTTTCTATTTAATAATTTTTAATTCTGAAATAGCTATTTATTTTATTCTATCAAAATTTCCCAAAAGTTATTTCATTTTTTTGTAGTTTGAATATCAGATAATTTTCTTTTAGCTCTTTCTAAATTACTTTTGTTTTTCTTCAAATGCTAGTGTCTTTATCTCTAATTAAATTGATTATCCTTATTTTAAATTCTTAATTCAGCTAATTCTCTTGATACGTTCCAATAATAGTTCAGACTTCTTACATCCTACATCAAATAGGTACCCTACTATTCAACCTCTCCTGATCCCCCTTTTCTATTTATGATAATTTCTGCAAGTCATTGTTGGAATACAGTTACAAGCTATGCTTAATTTCCAAGTCTCTTAATAATGGATATGTTTTTCCAGAAAATTAAATTGTATTTTTTTAAAAAATACACTAAATATTTTCTATTTGTTTTCCTGAATCAAGACGCCAAGACACCACTATTGTTTTTAAAGAAAAATGACTCCCAACTCATCCCTGTGTTTCTCATATTCCATTTCCAAGATCAGAGTCTCTTCCTAATTATAAATATAAATTAATTTTTTTTTAATTCAAAATATCCTATTCTCATAGTTGCCTTTCTGGCCTCATCATATTTCTATGAACTGAAGTTCTTTCATTGTGTTCCTTTGCTCAGACAGTAGCGACCACAGTGCCTTAGGACTTGCTCCCTGAGCTGCCTTGGATGGTGACCTCTCAAAGGTTATATGTAGATCCTGCAACCCAGGAAAGTGGGCTTTTTTGGAAAAAAAAAAAAAAACTTTGCAGATGTAAAGAAGGAGCTCAAAATGAGATCATCTTGAATTATTCAAGTGACCGCTAAATACAATGTCAATTATTTTAACAAAAGGCAGAAAAGGAAATATGACAGTTAGAAGCGGAGATGTAACACTGGGTCCATAGCCAAGAAACTCCTACGACCACTGGACTCTGGGACACAAGTTTTCTTTGCAATAATTGTAACTAATGCCTCAAATTATTTTTAATTATAATCGCTTTACTTACACACTATACTCTCCTTATTTAGATGATTTTTTTCCTACCTTTCTTATAATACTTCTTATTATTTTTTTGTAGTGATGGGGTCATAATGGAGATTACATTAGGGGCATTCTTCATGCTAGGTAAGAACTAAACTGCTGGATTCTAAACTATATTCTGGCCCTGCCATTTTAATCTTCACTAAGATCGATTAATTTAAAATTTCACTTTCTATCATCCCAATTTTTTAGCCTATTTATTTTTTTCTCACATTACTTATCATGTCCTCTAGTAAATGTATTTGCTTTATTTTCATTCTCTTATTAGGATATGTAGTCTAAAATTAAAGAGAACAATGCATTGGAAAAAATGATACAATTATCTAATGTGTTCCACAGTGCCTAAATATTTTTTAGCACAAAATATGTAATAAATTTGTATTTGGTTCAGGAATGAAGTAATCATTCGGTTTGTTGTTTGGCAATAGTATTTCCCCGGGTATGAATAATTTGGGTGTGAAAATATTTTCTTGGGATTTCTGTCACTTTCATAATTGGAACTCTAGACTTCAGAGTTCAGCCAATAGATGGGCAATAATTTTGGTTATTCTTACTTGGCTTGACACTCTAGCATGACCTTTCTCTGATCAGAATGCTGCTGATTAACTCTGAAAGTGCCCATTGATGGTGCCACATCTTTGGGTTTTAATCTGTTCACTGGCGATGAGATATTCTATCTTTTAGACTGCCCCTTCGTGTCACTGGAAGACCTTTCTGTTGACCTGATAGTATCCCTACAACAGAGGGAAGGCTAGTAATGTGATTTCAGGATTTCATAGGGCAACGTGATTACAGGTTTTCGTAGGGAAAGGACAGAAAACTAGTTTCCTAAGGGATGAAGAAACATTTGATGCCTGATCATTCCTGAAACATAATATCCAAGTCCCACAATGTAAGGGAGCAAAGATATATTGAAGTTTATAGTTTCAGAAGGGCTCTGACCATTCAGGAATCCCTTGCACTGGTGGAATAGATAATGCAAGGTCACGAGGAGATGAGCTAGTCATTCTATCACAACTGAAGGCAAAATGAGAGAGAATGGCACAGCCAGCAAGAGAAGTCCACACTTCCAGGTCATGTCCCTTAGTCTGCCCCTTCCAGGTTACACCACAGTGATTTGCTGTTTCCGATCAGGCCCGGTCTCTTAACTGCACACGAAATCTTCAATGAATTAACCCACTGATAAAATTAACCTTCATTGATCAGTCACCTTCCAAATACACGATATTGGGGGAACATTCCTAATACAAACCATAACAGCTGGGTAGGTTCTTAGCTCATCCGTGGCCACGTTGAACAGAAAGGCATTCTCTGTCATCAAGAAGCTGCCCTGGCTATCACTTCAGCCTTGCCATCCTCCAACTGAATGTAAATGATCTTACAGACCACTAACATCATGTAAATCTGCTCTTGAGTATGAAAGATCAAGAGAAAACAAGACTACATACATGAATGAATTCTGTCAGACATGGAACCTTGACAAGGACACAAAACATTAAATGTCATCCTGTGTCCAATAATATGAGTCCTGCAGCTTCAGGTTCAACTCCAGGTAAAATCAAGGCTCCCCTCTGTCTGATTAAGGTTTGTGAGGATACCTAATCACATTTCATCCTTCAGTTCCCTGTTGCTTATCATCTGGACAGAGGACCTCATCTCTGGACATTCTCAAATGACCTAGTACAAACCAAATATTATCCTATTTTCACACCTTCTTGGGCTGAGATCTTCTGTATTGTCATTCTCTCTGGTGCGGCCTTCTGTTTGGCTCCAACATGTATGTGTACATGTGTACTTTGGGTGACCTTTTGTGGGAGGTATTGGTAACCACCTATCTTCACCCAGAATCTTCAGGTAGCTCTTTAGTCAATTAAAAAAAAAAAAAAAACTGGAAAAGTTTAACATTGGTATCTAAAAGACAAAAAAAAAGATCTAAAATTTTGTAGATTTTCACAATTCCTAGTTACTTATACTATGGAAAATTGAAAGGAATTGGAAATATTTATAGTCCTGAAATTCCCTGGAATTCCAAATGAGCTTTTGCTGGCTGGTGTGAGTGGACAGGAGAGTGGCCCAGAAACCATTTAACCATCACAAACTAGTTTCTTCAATTTTCAAAAATCCAAGTAATCTTTGCCAATTCTATAATTTTTCTTGGGTCACTTTGAGGATGAGAAAGTAGCTTACCTCAACTGTTCATTCTTTCAATACTAAGTAGAAAGCTTAAAATGGTTATTATTCAACTAGCCATGTGAACAGGCATTTGAAAAATGAAAATTATTCATTGGCTCAAAATATGCATTGATAATTTTTAAAAAGAAAGGAGTCTTGAAATTAATAGAATATCACTTCGGCAGCTAGAAATCATTTCCCTTTTTAAGAGTCGGCATAACAAATAGGATAAATCTTCAAGTGTTAGGTCAAAAGCAAATATATTAAGTCTATTTTTACATTGACTTTCACTAGACTGCTTGATGGTTGTTCTTAAAGGAAAATAATTTTCTCTCAGAGCACATGCATAATGACACTTGAAATATCATATGTAGAGAAAAAGTTAGCAGTACCTGAAGTATTTATAATTTTGATATTCAAATACACTACAAGCTGAAAAGCCCCTGCTGAAGTGTAAAAATATTTACCATGAATTCCTCTCCTTTGGTGTTTCTATAGACTGTATGAAATAAGACCTTGAAAAAAGACTATCTTCTTTTTAATTTTGACACAGTCTGCACATAAACTCTTCATTCTCAGTTTCCTATTCTGTGAAATAATTGTGAAATTAATAGTGCCAAGCTCAAAGAATGGTGGTGAGACTTAAACAGTTTTATTTATCCAAAATGCTTGGAAAACTTTCTGATAGATATTATAAATCCGTGTGTATTTCTGTCACATGTATTTAGCATAAGCTGTGATGAAGTATTAAAATAAATGAACTTCAGGTAGCAGGCATTGTATAATAGCAACTCTAATTTTCAAGGCCAGGCTTACATGCCTAATGCTGCAAAACTACTTCTAGATGTGAATATTTCCAATGTAGAAAATCTTGAATAAAAAGAGTTACAGGGTAATATTATTCGGAGAACCTTATGAGAGATTCTTAGGAAGAATAAATGTTGTTATTCAATACATTTTAAAATACAAGTCATATAAAAGAAAACAATCACCATAACTGTGTTTTGATATTGATGTATTTGTCTTAAGTTGAAATAAAAGCGATTTAAAACTTTAAAAATGTGAAATTACCCTTGCCCTTTGAAGTGCTACTTTAATGTAGATATAAGAATTAAAAGGTGACCAACCATGTAGTACTTTTTCACATTTGTCAGCTTAATCCAGCTGGGTAGTTTGGAAATTCTGTCACAGATGTCTGAAATTGTTAAAATTAGCATGTTTTATCTGCAGAATGCAGAATGTTCATTTACATAAAATTGGTTCTTTTCTAACACAATGTAGCTGCAAAAATTTGTTTTTATAAAATACATTTATGGTAGTTGAAACAGTTTTTGGAAAAAAAATAGAGGAAAAAACTGGTAGCATTTCTGATGAATTCATTATGATTTCTCCAAGAAGGCCCAGTCCACATTCCTAGTAGCTGATAGTTTTTCAAGTCTGTGTTGAATGGAGAGATTGTAATTACTTTAAAGCAAAATAAAGTGTTAAAGTGGATTGCCAAAGCGCAAAATTATAGCGGGCTGCTTTCATGTGGTGCTTCTCTATCCAAGCCCCAGAACATCCATGTTGAAAGATCCCATTGTCTCCAACTATGTGAAAATGGTTAATCATTTGATTAATGGTGCATTCCAGCCATTCTACAGGTAAATACTTGAGCAAAATTTTCCCTCTTTAGGTATAACACTTAAAAATACAATTGACCAAAAGCTAATTTATACAGTAATGGATGAGAGAGAAAGAATGGGAAAAATAGGATGATTAAAACATAATTTTCAAAACTATGCAAATAAACATGTAATTACAATAAAATAGAATGAATCCAACTAAAATTCCCCCAAATGTGCACAAACGAGTTGGTTTTACATTTAGCGTGAGAAATGAAAACATAGAGTCACATATGTGCGCGCGTTTCAGTAAGAGTTCAGTAAATACTTTAAAAGTATTAAGTAGATGAATGATTATGATACTGATTTTACCAGTTTTAGATTTCCCTTTGTATATATTTGCTTGTGTTCACATCTAAGAGTGTAGTGGTAAAAGTATTTCTAATCTAAATAATTCTTTAGGGACTCTTAGACACACACACAGACACTTACACACACAGAGAGTTTACTTGGATGATTTCAAGCTACCCAGGAAAATCACTTCAAATTTTGTATCAAGTTTATCCTCATTCAGCTAAATAACACAAATTATTGGGAATGACGCATTGATCTTGTTCTGGTTTTACAGTTTTGTTTTTCTTCCGATAAAGTAGTCTCTTTAGTAATTCTACCAATTTATTTATTTACTTATTCATTGCTTCTTTCTGGTGAACAGATAACTTTAAATTTAAATCCTTCTTTGGAACTTAATTAGGACAAATTTTTTTCTATCAAAAGTTATGTTTGTTTTGAAAATACACCTTGGAAAATAAATATATCTTAAAAATAGATAAAAAATACTTGTGGACTTACAAATTATAAAATTAGAAATAAAAGTGAAACATTGGAGAACCAGTGGCTTTCAAACTGTACAGGGTGGAATGGGTATAAAGATTAGGGAAACTGTATACGCCATATTTCCTTTTTTTCTCATTACTATTCCTAAAATCACTTGTGAAACTTCAATGACTCCATCTAAGTTTGAATGATAAGATTTAGGAAAGAGAACTATATAGACATTCATCTATTCAAACCCTTTTTATAGAGCATTTGAATAAATTCTTCTTTGTTTAGAATTAAATTTTTGTTAATCTATTGGGAATTTATATACAGGCACCAAATATTAATTCAGATTTAATAAGGTATCCCAAGTTTTGACTATATGAAATGAATGAACATACATTCATGATATTACAGTAAAATTAATTTTCAATTAACTATAGAAAAATTACAATGCAACTAAACATTACATTGGGGTTCCTGTTGTTCATTGGACCTTATTCCACGCTCAGCCACTTTATTTTCTTGATAGTTTACTTGTATTTTCAAACAATCATATTCTAATTTTCAAATCTTGATTTTCTGTAATTGAAAACCTTTAAAGAAAATATTGGATTTGCACATGCAAAGACAAAAAGGAACATTTCTTGCAAATGGAAAGATTACAGTTGCAAACTCCTATAACTAAATCATATTTATCTAAACAATTTTTCAGAGCGATCTCCTCACTCACCACCAGAAAAGACAGATCATACAACTGTTCTGCTTCGTATTTTAAAAGATATTCAAGGGCAGAGTTTTAATTGGTTGTCAAGGGGCCTACCTTTTCTTTTTTACTCCAGCTTCATTTAAAACATATAATATTTAAATTTGGGGGCATTACGTTTAGGTAACATTCTTAAATTTTACTGCATAAAAACCTCAGAGATTCTGACTGTATTAGATATGAATGTCTTCCAGTGAATAATTGACTGAGTCCAATAGATTTTTTTACCGTTAATTGTAAGGAAAGCCTGAACTTCAAATTCTCAACCACTCCAATCTCACGTGTGTACGTGGCACATTGGCTATTTAGGCACGTGTCTAACTCATGATGTATGACTGACATACATCTCTGTCATTTTAACTTTTAGTCTAATGTTAATCAAGAGTGCCTTAGACTCATTGTTATTATCCTAAGCTTTCTTCTAAGAGATATTTTAATGGTGTGCTCATGGAAAACACAGTTCCCTATGTTCTTATCCCATACCTTAGCTGCTCAAACACAGGGACACATGAAACAGAATTACTGTACAAACTCAAACAACTTGATCAAAAACAGAATAAGCAATTGTTTGAATTATTTTACTTTCTGTTTGTACAAGTGACATAGATATTGAATGTAAAAAAGGCAGATTTCAAGGAAATAATAAAATTCTTTATATTTCTCTTCAGCTTTTGTTTCAATTATTTATTATATGATGCATTTCTTTCATTTTTAGAAAAAAATCTCACATTTCTAAATTCTGTGCAAAAAAAGAATATAATTTCAGTGGGTTTTTTGAGCATAGCTTCCTCTTCAACATCAAATTTCCTTTTAGGTCAAATACCTTCAGATCAATCAAAAGAAAACCTAAAAACAATTGAGAATAATGATCCCGTCCTACTGTTCTTCTCTGAAATATACTTGGAAAAATCAATTGCACTTGACTTCTTTCTCCTTCACACATCTGTAGAATGTTATTTTGTATCATCCTACATTTGAAAATAAACAACCTGGAAATTTACAAGGCTGCAATGAAGATATGATTTATATATCAGTTTCCTTGAAAAAAAAGGAAGGACATTGCTAAAAACAAAAAAAGAGAGATATTTTGTCCAAATAATAGTATTGTTCTACTAGTAGTGTTATCACCTATTCTTTATTTAAACACTTGAAATAGTTTAACTTATGCCCAGGTGCCTTAGCACTTTTATATGCGATAAAAGTTTACAGACACTTAAATTTTTACTCCAAAGTCCAATAAACTCATAAAAGAACATGTAACAGAGTACAAATAATTTCTCTTACTTTCAACTTTACATTTTAAAACATTGTGTGATTTCTGATTTAGCATTCTTTAAATAACATAGAATTCTGCTATGTACACCCTTTCTCATTGTTGCTTACATACACCAATTAATATACTTATATATGACAAAATCATGCTCATGGTGTTTAATTATCTTTTTCATAATTAAACAGTAAATATGAAATATTTAAAACATAAATGAATGGTGATATAAATAATTGTCATGCTGAGATTAAAATACAATTAAATCTTGAACTTAATGAAGCCCTGGTCATATTGTGGAATTGCAGGTTAAAAATAAATAACATGCAATATTAAAGGATTGGTAGTAGTGACAGCTGTAGGTTTTTAATAATGAGATGTATAATCTGAAGTCTCTGTTAGGAAAATAATCTCAATTATAGTAATTAAAAATATACTAAAGTGAATCTTGACTTAAGTGAATCTACACTAACGTGATTCTTTTTGGGTGCTTTTCATAGTAGCACATCAGTTTGCAAACTTAAAATTTCCATCTTAATGGCAACAGATAGAGGTTCATTTCATTCACATGGGTAAAAGTTCCCATTTCCAAATACACTTCATTGACTGTCCTTTCACCATCAGTATTCTAGGTCCTGCGTAATGGAGGTGGAGAGACACCAGAAAATGTTTAATCCCCTATGTTGTCATTGTTATAAAGAGTGAAGGGAGGTAGTAGGAGACAGCTTCATGATGTAAATATTTTAGGAAGTAATAACTAATCAAAAATTGGAATATGGGTGACTATCGTAGGTATTGGATATATAAAAACAGTGGGTAGAGGAGGTCCTAGAGGATGTGATTTTTCATAGTATCTAACCAGACAGAAGGCGCACTAAAAACAAATTGCCAGAATAGAGGATAACGTACTCGGAAAGTTCATTTTGTTTTAGTTTATGAATGACTCATGGGCACCATGTGTGTGTATATAGACATTAATACATAAAGGGACAGATTCTGTTCTTGACGGTAGAGACTCATTAGTGAACAAAATACAAACAATTTTCTACCTTGTGGAACTTGCTTTCTAGTGGTGAAAAAAAAAATAAATAAGTTAAATAACTTCCAGAAAATTAATTTCTTGCAAGAGTCAGATAACCATACAGCCTTGCTGAGGCTTGGAGAGGCCTGGGAGTAGGCGTGATCCATGTTCAAGAGGATCAGCCACCTGGAGAGACACTAAAAAAGTTCTGAAGGATGTGAGGCTGTAGATACAAAATTCAGTGGGGGTGGAACACCATGTGGGTATAGACAGCATCAATTAGAAATGCCATACAGTGGCATTTGCCGACAAATTAAATACACTGCTAGGAAGTCAGTGAGACTGAAACCCAATGGGGAAGGTAGAAGTAGTCAAGGAAGAGGAGGTGAGACACGTAACAAGCTTCCGCCATTGGAGGTGTGAACTCATCCTCAGGATTTGGTCTTTTTAAAATGTGATGAGCATCCAATGAAGCCGACTAAACAGAGGGCTCAACAGAGGCTTGCCAGAGGCCCAATAGAGCTCAAAAGATCCATTCAGCTTGCAGGTTGAGAATAGAATAGATGCAAAGGCAAATTAGAAAGATGAGTGAAAAGCACAAAGTGATTCTCTGGATAAAACACGTCAGTAGCTTTGTTCACTAAAGCAACATTAGCAGTGGTAAGAAGAGGAAGAGGTTTATATGCACAGAGGAAGTCCATAAGAAAATGTATTCTTATGATGTTCTGTCTTTCTGCAAAACTTACTAACTGGAAATCCACAATTGCAGCATTATCACTTCCAGATTATGTATTTTTTTAAGTTTATCAAATTCTGTATTTTTCTAAACACTTAGTACACGTGCGATATTTTGGGGAGCCAAAGGCATAGCACAAATGTAAATAATTTAAAAAAATAATTATTTATATGTTTTAAGTTTTAATGGAAGGGAAGATACAAAAACAGGTGATGGAATAATTATTTAAAGATTATCAAGTATAAAAAGAAACAAGAATAACTTCAGTTTTGGAATGAATGTATTGTAAAATTGCAGCAAACAATCACCACCTCATGTGGACAAATCATTTTGGAGTCATCTATTTCTCCTCAATCGATCTCACTAGAAGGACAGAAACTTAAAACGAAAAGCTATCCTACTTTGGATTTAAAAGAATATCACAGAACATTAAAAATGAACCGGGTATAAGAAATAATTTATCTTCTGAAAAGAGGTGTGTTACAGATTCCAATCCTCTCAACTCAGTGAGGTCATTAATCTCAAAGATCTTTATCCAGGAGGGAAGAATCCAAAGCACCTACTGAGAGTAAATGTAAACATTACCACAGCTTTAAACAAACACATGCTATCCTCTTCCCTCTAAATTCAAAATGGTTTGATGTGTGTCAATCAAGATTATGGCTTTGGAACAGCTTGAAAACTGAGCTAGTTTTCTCAATGCCTTCGAGGACAAATACAATCCATTCATAAACATATACATCCCTTCATCCTTTCCTCTCACAACAGCAGCATTCAGTCAAGACTTTTGAGTCTACTTTACACCAGATACTGATTTCATGTTAAATTAAAATCCATTAAATTTCTCAAAATTTATTCCAGTACCTGGAAATCAGAGTACACTAAATTAGTGACATTTCTTGTGAAATTTGGTGATTTCACAAATTCTCTCATCCTTATTTTATTTTTTATTTATATGTCACATTCTTTTCCCCTTTCCATCCCCTCCATCTCTTCCCCACCCTTATTTTAAACCACCCTGCTTAAACAGTATTTAAACAAAGTATAACCTTTTCAAGTCACGAATTGAATGTCAGCAAAAAATTTCCAAAGGCGTCTTCTCTGCTGCATCAACGGCTTATTTCTGGTTAAAGATCCATTAATAGTCATCGTACGTCAAAATTATGGGATAGTGACAATTATACTTTTTAAATATTAATACCGTCAGAGTGTAAATTGGAATAAATTCTTTAGAGAGTAAATTACAACTCTGTAGGAAATCTATGATTGGTAAGAAAACAACTTGAGATGAAAAATTATTATATATTAAATATACATAATACAATGCTATATATATGCTGAGGGTCACTTTAAACACACCACTTGAGCTTCCTTTACCTCTTGCTACGGTTTGGATCATGGCTGTCCCCCAAGAGTTTTATGTATTTGAAACTAAGTGCTGCTAGGAGGTAGGACCTGGCTGGAACGGGCAGATGCTTAGGGTTTAACCTGGAAAGATTGTCAATTCATGGAGATCGGGGATTGCCTAGGGCAGAGATTTTAGGTGCTTATTATTGACTTGTAGTAATCTTTCTTCTCTTTCCTTGTTACTTCCCTCAAGCTGCCAGGCTATTGGTTGGATTACCCGCACCAGGGCGGGACTCTTCCCTCACTTTCTTATCTGTAGGTCAATTGCACACAAGCAAAACTCCACCTTGTGAGTTACCTGGGTGTGACCTAATCCCATCAACTTGCCATAATTCTTTCAACAGTCATAACATGTAAAATAACAACAGTATATTTTTTTCTGAGAAGTTGTTTAAGAGTAATGCTGTTGTTCTTACATGTGTACTGAGCTTCTCAGCACCATGGAGGTCAAATTGAAGAATAAACCACATTGAAGTAACAACCAAGCCTTTAGCAATTTGCTTAGCTGTACAAATGAACAGGAAAAAAAGAGGTGCCATATTCTCTTTTTTCTATTCTTCCCTACATTATGACACAAAATGATGGTCATCTGATGTGAAGCACAGATACCGAGAAGCCACCAACAAACAGTGGTGCCCCTTTTTCTGTACCTGTGTTCAAAAAAAAAAAAAAAGTCACAGGAAATTTCCAAGTGGAGGGCTTGGAAAGGAGGCTCCTATGTGCACACAGTGCCAGGTGCAGGGGTCTGAAAGCCTGAACACTTTTACCCGAGAAAGTGTAACGTTCTGGTTGCATTTTGCATCCGACATGGGGTTTGCAGCTTCTGTGTGGACAATGCCAGGAGAAATATTTAACTATCAGTGGTTGGGTCTAAAGTAGCACACAGAGGTTTTTGACCCGAGGCTGTACTCCTGAAAAGGCAATTACAACAACGGTTCATTCAAAAGGTCCACTAGTGTATAAATACAGACACCTATGCACATGTACATCAAAATTAGTAGAAATTATGTGAATAGCAGAATGTATCTAATATTAACGTTAATTTGGCTTTAATAAAAGAAATGTGTAGTTAAGAGATAGTACAGGAGAGGTGAAACAGAACACTTCTTTAGGAAGCTACAGCAGTTTTTCAAATATTTTTAAAATGAAAAAAAGTAAATCTTTGATTTTCAATGTTTTTAAATTGCTAATCTATGTGTCCCATTTAAACGGCCTAGTCCATGAGTTAAAATTCAAGCTTTTGAATCTTAAATTTTATTATGTATTGAATAGAGTCTTATTTTATTGAGGAATAAAAATGTATTTAATAGAAATTATGACCTTATTTGATTCCCAAAAATCTTTTTTTTTTTTTTTAGTTGTACATCTTAAAATGTTCCTCTTTATCTGGCAAATAGAATTTACTAGTTTACATATTCAAGAACTCCCAGTTACATATTGTACATTTTCTCTTTTAAAGGTCCAAAGTTGGTGGTTGCAGGGGCAGGCCCCAATTCCATGGGCCTCTGAGCTGAGACTGTGTCTCCACAGGCTTCAAGAGTAAGTTGTGTAACAAGAGAGGCTGGTTGTGAAGAGAACATTTTATTGGGAAAGTTACAATATCGGAAAGAAGAAAAATAAAGCTTCTCGAGGTCAGAAGGGGGACCTGGAAATGTGGGTTACGTGTGTGGCTTACTCTCTAGTGGTTTTTGCAGTTGGGCTGGGTCAGGGGCTGTCCTGTGCTAAGCAGCTTGATTGTTAAGGCTGCTTGCTAGGTTCTCTATTTTTACATAGCTTCCGAAGCCCACAAATAGTGGCAGAAGAAACACCTCCCTCAAAGGTCTTTCACTGTACTATATTTTAACTACTTAATGTTTGCTCAGTAAGAAGTTCTGTGGAATTGTTAGCTACAGACCCTCACAAGTTACAGCCAGTTGCTTATTCTGTAATCGTGATTTCCAGTAATTTCTTCATTTTGGGGACTGTGCCTACAAACCAACTGTCACACTAGTATTTGTCAGTATCAAAAAGATGAGACTAATAAGTATTTTGGGGATAAGAAAGCTTAAAAATAAGCATGATAGATAATATACTAGATATAATAAAATGAATATATTAGTAATATATATTTTTGATTCCTTAATGCTTTGAGATTAGCAATATTGATTGAGAAGATTTTTAATTCTTCTAAGTCTCCTCCCATTGACGTTCCATGGTCTTTTTCACTGGGAAAAACCAATCTTGAAATCATAAGCTCCCACCTAAAGTCTTGGGATTGTTTTCATTTCCTTCCTCACTGTTTCATTATAGAAGAAAATAAAAGTTAAAATGAGTACTGATGATATATATTGTAAGAAAATATTAATTGGATATTATAAAATTCAAAAGAGAACACTGAGTAGATGAGAATACAAAATAAACTTGCAGGAACTTTTTAGAGTACTATTTATCAATATATTTGATGTTATTTTTAAGCAAGCAATATTTTAACAAAGATCTCTAAGGTTTTTCCTATAAACTTATTCATGTTGTTGAGATTCTGCAGGGTTCATATACTATTGATATGTTTAACGATGTAAGAAGGAGTTCTATAATAATAATATTAAATAACAAATTATTTTCCCCAAAGTGCCTTAATATATTATAATTCATATTTATTAGAATATTACACAGCCAGAGTTACAGAAAATTGCCTACATGTGCTTAGCTTTCTTTTCTACACTTGAGTATTTTTTAAAAAATATATTTCACACAAATCTTCTATAGTTAATAGTAATAAATGGGTTATATTGAAAAGGGCAATATAAAATCACATTTGATTGATGAGACATAAAATAATATATTACTCTGTTTTATGCGTACTCTTTTAAGAAACAAAGATGTCTTTTACTTTTCAATGGTGATTTCTATTCTCAAATATGCTGCATATAGCTGAATTGTATTAGTATGTAATACGATGATATTTTAAGGTGTGGAAATAATTGAATTATATGTTAATAATACAAGACAATCATAAAGACTACAGTATTCTTTTACACTAAAACCCAATTTTATATAATTTGTGATTTTCTTGGTGCAATCACCTTGAAATTTTTGAAATTATTATTTATTTGTGTTTATAAAAACAATTTTACAGAAGGTGTATAAAATACTTGACTCTCAATTCTTACTGTTAGATATATTCATAAAAAAACAAAGAAAAGACAGAAATTATCTGTATTTGTACCTTAGTACATGTAAACTCTCCTAAATTACAGGAAACGAGTCTGGTTTTTCACATTTCTTTGTGTTTCTAAAATTCAACACCCAGATAAGATATTTCTTTACTCCTAGTGTAAATATTACAAAAGTAGTTTAAAATTAAACAAGGTAATTTTCAATAATTTCACCATTAATAATACATAGTTTAAGATGTAAATTACTGAGGTTCTCTAAAATAACGTAATTTTAATATTATAAAATCTATTTCTTTTATTTTGGGGTAATTTGGCAGTACATTGCTATATTTACATGTTTACATTTTATTTTATTATATGTTATATGCACAAAATTTCAAATTTCATCAAGATTCCTTGATATTTGACTAAAGCTTTGAATGTTCAAAACGGGGTTCTCTTTTGTAAAATTGGAATGTTATTTAATTTTCAACATGTTAAGTATATACTAAAAGTATTGACAATTGCCTAGGTGAGAATAAACATAAAATTAATTATATCTTTAACACAGAAAATTTATCATTCCTAGGTGTGAAATCCTATTTCTTTTGGATATTTTAAAAATTTATCTTAATAAGCAAATGCAAAAATGAGTATTTGCATGCAACCTTGTCTGAAAGTTTAGTTTTGGACTGATTATTCCTTAGCAACTATAAAATATTCCATTTCAATTGTGCAGTAGTTCTTATATAATTATTTCATTTTAATGTGATATCAACTTTTTTATCAAATCTTTTAAATCCATATATGTGTGTACATACACACACAGACACACACACACAAACACACACACACACACACACACACACACACATAAAACATAGCAACATGATTTTACTTCACATACCAAAACCTATATACCAAATTCAATACACCATCAATTTCAAAGGCTGCTTTGTACCAGTTCTACTACAGGACCTTTTCAAAGGAGAAAATTGATCAAAGTATTTATTTTCCCTAGATTCTAACACAAAGCAACATCAAATAACTTTGCTTTGTTGGTTTGGTTTTCTTGCATGCTTTGAACTGGAAGTATAATATTCTCACAGAGGCTTTGTGTCCTGAAGTAAAATTATGAATCTTTTCTCTAGATTACACCCAAGAAACTCATGAATAGTGAAAGATAGAACAGATAAAAGTATTTTTCTTGCTTCTTTACTTACTGACATCTTTGTAATCTTGATTTTTTTATACTTCTAGCAAGATATCCAAAACATCTTTGGCATCACTCTATGGATATCGTGTAATTTATATGTTCATAAAAAAATATGAGCTTGACTTTAGAAGAAGCTTAAGTGCTCTCTAGTTAACTAGTTATAGTAAAAAGCTCAACATTAAATGAGTCTGAACATGGACAATTATATTAAAATATTCTAGATAAATGATTTTTCCTTCAACTTTTTATATGTGAAGACATTTCTTAGAAGTTTATTTCTTGTACCCAATTTTAACATCATTTGTTATCTTATTGTAAAAATATTATGACTAGATAGGCTATTGTTGAAATTATTTATATCAATGAATTTCAGATCATTTAGAGTGGTATTTAGAGTTGCATTGTTTTAGTATTGATACATATTTATATTGCAACTATCCATTTTATACTCTTTATCTTTTATCATTAAATATTTACATTTTTGACCAATAATCACTGTGTACATTTGTGAATAGGATATTTAAGATTTGTGCACACAGTGAAGATTCAAAGGAATTAATATATCTATCATGATGCCAACGTATTTTTGTGATTATACAGCACAAAATATATTGATTTGACAGTATTCAAATGCATATTTTAATAAATGTGGTCACTGTACTGTGTAATAAATTACCTAAACCATTTTTTTCTAGTCTAACAGAAACGTTGTGGTCTCTCATCAACCTCTTCCCTGTCCCCCATTTTCTGTGGTCCCAATCAGATCTTTGGCAACCACTTTTCTATGAGATTAATGCACTCAGATTTCATAGTTACATGGTATTATTTGTTATTTATCTTTCTTTGCCTAGATTACTTCAAGTGCTATAATGTCCTGTAGTTCCACCCATGCTATCACTTTATGAAACTTTTTGAAATATAGACCAGTGTATTATGTATATAAACAGCAGATTCTTTATTGACTAACATTATTGAACACTTAGTTTGTTTCTGAATCTTGGGTATCTCATAAAATACTGAAATAAATATGAGAGTTCAGATATTTCCTTGATTTATGCACTTCAGAAGCTTGAAATATAAACTCAGAATGAGTTTACTGCATCATAAAATTCCTAATTTGGCTTATTGCAGAATTACCAAACTGTTTTCTAAAATGACTACCTAATTATATTTGCATCAAAAGTTCCGCTTTTTCTCATATCTTCATCAGAACGTGTGTTTTAATAGTTTAGAAATAACCATTCTGATAGGTAGAGGTGACTTCTTACTATGTTTTTGCCTTTTCTGTATGATTAAATATTTTTGCATATACAGGTTCTTGGTCTCTCTCTCTCTCTCTCTCTCTCTCTCTCTCTCTCTCTCTCTCTCGGATAAAGGCACATATTTTGCTGTTGAATATTTTTTCAGGTTACTAAATTCTTCTAAATCAGTTACTTAACTCTTCGTCAGATGTATTGCTTACAAATAATATATTTTTCCAACTCAAGGATTGAATTTTCTTTTTATCTCATTATATATATATATATATATATATATATATATATATATATATATATATATAGAATACATAATGTTTACATTGAACTTGAGTATTCTGTACATATATATATATATATATATATATATATATATATATATATATATATATCATCAACGTGACAAACCCTCTCCCACTGCTTCAACTGCCACTACCACCCATTTAGTTTTTTGAAATGACTGCATATTTTGGGTTTCTCATATTAGAGAACCATTCAACATTTAACCTTCTAAATCAAACTAACTTCACTTAATATGATAGTCTTATGTTGAGTCCATTTGCCTACAAAAAGCCTCAAAACTATCTGTCTTTATAGAGGAGTAATAGACCATTGTGTACATATACCACAATGTTTGTACCCACTGGTCTGTTGATGGGTATTTTGATGTCTTTCAAATTTATTGTTAGCTGTGCTGCTATGAACATATGTATACATGTATCTCTTTTGGAAAGATTTCCAGAAGATATATTGCTAGATCGAAAGGGATATTTATTTCCAGCCCTTTGAGAAATGTTCATACTGCCTCCTTAGTGGTTGTACCAGTTCATAAACCCAACTGCAGTGTAAGGTGGTTCCTTTTTCCCCAAACTCTCCACTATTGATTGTTTTTGAGTTCTTGATATATGCCATTCTCTCTGTGGTTATACAGTATTTTAGTGACTTTCGATTTGCATTTCTCTAATGGCTCAGGATGGTGAACATCTTTTCACGCATTTATTGGCAATCTAAACTTCTTTATTTGAGAGTTGTTTATTCATTTCCATTGCCCATTTTTTAAATCAAGTCTTTGAATTTGAGGTGTCTAGTTTTTTTTTCAGTTCCTTGTTTATTCTAGAGGGAGAGCCTCTATAACAAATGGTGCTGGGAAAACTGGATACCCACATGCAGAAAAATGAATCTATTCATACACCTGTCACCATGTACCAAAATCAAATCAAATTGGATCAAAGACCTAGATATCAAAACTGAACACTGAACCTTCTGGAACACAAATTAGACAAACAACTAAGGGACCTAGACACAGGCAAAGACTGTCTCAATAAGACTCCGAGTGGAAAAGAAATTGCTCCCAGAATCAATAAGTGGGATTATATCAAAATAAAGTTTCTGCATGACAAGGGAAAGTATCAACAGAGCGAAGAGAGAAAAAAACAGAATAGGATTTTTTTTTTTACCACTTTTACTTCAGATAAGGGGTTAATAGCTAGACTATATAGGGAATTCGATTTTCACTCTCTTGTTTTCTTCACTTGGCAGAAGGCTTCAAGTTTGATGAAATTCTAATCATCCATTTTTTTTTTCTTTATTGCCTGTGCTTTTGCAATCCTTTCTTAGAAATCATTTTCCAGGCCAATATTATCGACATTTTTCACTGTGCTTTCTTCGAGTAGCTTTACAGTCTAAAATTCTATGTTTAAGTCTTTTCTCTCTTTGGAATTATTTTTTTTTTTAATTTACTGCATTCTTCTGTATGTTAAAACTTTACTATATCAATGTTTATCGAAGACACCGACATTATCTCATTGTGTATTCCAGTCTATCTTCACTGAAGATAAATTGACCATGAGTATTTGGGTTTATTTCTAGAATGTTTCTATCCTGTTCCACAGGTTGATTCACTTATATTATGTTAGTGTCATAATAAGCTTTTCCCTCACAATTTATTCTCTTTATTGTATGTATTTGCATTACACAGTAGCTACATTTAATTTGAGGAACCGGTATACATAACACCAACCGTATCTTCATCAACTCTATACCCCTACACTCCTTCTCAAACTCTAACACCCTGTCAACTGTCCTTAGCAATTCTTTGAGCCCTTTTGTTAGGGGCATCCTTTTTCTTCAATTCTTTGCATACTCTATACAACAGGTCTGTTCGGAAGTACATGTCAAAATTCTTTCTCTGGTCCATTTCTTCTCTTTTTATTCTTTTGAGTGCTTCCATTGCTTTCAGAATTTTATTAATTTACTATAGACCTGACTTTTATTTCCTGGTGTTATTTCTTAGGCAACAGGTGTACTGTTGAGAAAGTCCTTGCTTGGGTCTTCAAGAGGTTCACCTGTTCTGTCTTCCAGCATGTTCAGCATGATAGGAAGTCCAGTGATTTGTTGTTCACTGACAAAATCTTGCTAAAGTTTAATAATACCACCATCTACTAAATTAGAAATTGATAATATTAATATAAGGGTGGAAACAGAAAATGCTATTAATCAATAAAATTGTAAACAAGATATGACAGTCCTTGGCCTATGAAGTATCTAGAAGTGCATTATGGTCATATTTGCAATTGTTGCACATTAGATGTGACGATGTACAGATATATTAAAATCAAGAATAACTCTAAGATTTATGCCTCAGTAACCAAAAAAAAAAAAAAAGACTTTTTATTTCAAGTTTGGAAGAAAACTCCTCTGTTTAGGCTTAGACAGGTTAATTGTTGGGTGTCAACTTATATTACGCAAGTAGAGTGTCAAACCAGTGTATTGGATTGTGTATAAAGTTAGAAGAAGGCTCAAGATGGGGTTTAATTAAGTTTTCATTAATGAAGTGTTGCTATTTTTAAAAGTGATTGGATGAGATCACTTAGAAAGTAAGTGGAAATACAAAAGTGATCCAAAGAGTCTTTAGAATATAAATAAAGCTAAGTGTTCGCTAGAGAAGTAGTAGGAGAATCAGAATGAATTTGTGTAGCAGAGCCACCTTTTATTTGAATGAAAATAATGAATTTCCTTCGTGAGATATTTTTGCGTGAAAAAGAAGTGCATATGGTCTCTCCAAGAACACTAAGTATATTAGTGCCTTTATTGAAGCACTTTTATGATCAATTTAATTTTCTGATTATTTTTGTGCTAGAAAGTTTGTCTGTATTTAAAATGGAAATCGCTGAAAACTCTCAATATCAAAATAGAATATTTCCACAACTGAAAGATTTTTTTTTTTCTTTGCACTGGTATCAATTCCAAATACCCCACTACTTGGATTTTCTTTAAAATAACAATTGTGAATGAAGATCAACTTAGAGATTTCACTTGAATATGTATTGCAGTTGGGTACTTTCTTGAGTAGATATGCAGAAATATATGACTTTTCATTAATGTGCTTATATTAATAGTAATAAAGATAGTTCTTAAGAACTGCATGCAAATAAACTTGCAAAGTGTCTATGTTTAGAGTAAGTGTGCAAATAGTCAACATATATATATCTAAGCAGATCCTTTTTTCTATTTTATTCTTATGTATAAGTGCAAAACATGAAGTTTACATTGATCTTGAGTATTTTGTGCACATGCATATCATGGCAAATTTACAAATCCTTCCCTTCTTTTTTTTTTTTTCAACCCTTTGCCCTCCTCTCCACTTTCCATTATTTCCCACATTCACTTCTATAAAATAATTGTGATCTGGGTTTCTCATATCAGACAAACCATTTGATATTTCACCTTCGGCTTCCAACTTCATTAATCATGATGGTCTCAAGTTTCCTCTATTTACCTTCAAAAGCCTCCAACCTATCTGTGTTTATAGGTGCATAGTATTTCATTGTGTATAAATACCGCAATTAGTGTATTCATTGGTCTGTTGATGGGTAGTTTGCTGTCTTCACATTTTAGCTATTGTTAGTTGTGCTGCTATGAACATGGGTATGCATGTATCTTGTTATGTGTTGTTTTTAACTCTTTTGGGAATATTCCCAGAAGAGGTATCACTGGATCAAAGGGGGTATTTATTTCCAGTCTTTTGAGAGATTTCCATACTGCTTTTCATAGTGGTTGGACCCGTTTGCATTCCCACCAGCAGTGCAGGAGGGTTCCTTTTTCCCCACAGCCTCGCCAGCACTGATGGATGTTTGTGTTCTTGATATAGGCCAATCTCTCTGGAGTAAGATGGTATCTTAGTGATGTTTTTATTTGCATTTTTCTATGGCTAAGGATGTTGAACATCTCTTCCTGCATTTATTGGCCATTGGAACTTCTTCATTTGAGAACTGCCTATTCATTTCTTTTGCCCATTTTTCAATAGGGTCTTTGATTTTGAGGTGCTTCCATTTCTTCAGTTCCCTGTATATTCTGGTTATGAGCCTCCCGTCTGAGGTATTAGTGGTGGATATTTTTCCCAGTCTGTCATTTTTTTTATACTTTTGTTAATTTCTTTTGCCATGCAGATTTTTTTAATTTAACATAATCCCATTTTCAATAATGGGGGCTATTTCTTTTGTTTGTGGTGCCTCATTAAGAAAGTCTTTGCCTACACCTATATCTTTTAGATATATACCTAATTTGTCTTCCAGAAGGTTCATCGTTTCAGTTTTCATACGTAGGTTTGTGATTCACTTTGACTTGATTTTGGTGCATGGTGACAGGTGTGTGTCTAGATTCATTTTTCTTCATGTGGATGTCCAATTTTCCCAGCACAATTTGTTGAAGAGGCTACCCTTTTGGCAGTGTACGCTTTTGACTCCTTTATCAAATATTAGGTGGCTGAAGTTATTTGAGTTTGTTTCTGTATCCTCAATTCTGTTCCAGAGGTCTATCTGTCTGTTTTTGTGCCAGTACCATATTGTTTTACAACTATTGCTTTATAGAATAACTTAACTTGATGTCTGGTATTGTAAAGCCTCCTGCTTTAATTGCTTTGGCTATTCTAGGTCTCCTTTGGTTCCATGTGAATTTAGGGATTATTTTTCAAGTTCTGTGAAAAAAATTGTTATTATTGTCATGGGAACTGCATTGAATCCGTATGTCAGTTTTGGTTTTTTTGAAAGCAAAATAGTTATGATCAATGTTTTTGGAGTCTTTTTGCTAACATCTCTCAACACCATCACTTTTCTCTCTTCATAAACAGTCTTCTACTGTAAGCTATATTTTTGACATTCATGTCTTTCTAAAATTACGGGATGTATGTAGAAAGCTTTAGACAAAATATCATATACTGTTACATATTTTAGCTACTGTACATCTGCATAACTTACCACCACCCCTCTCTTTTTCTATTCTCAGATGTCTGTGACATTCCGGTGCCTTTTTCTGCCTCTCTTCTTCAGTGGTCAGCACGGTGCCACCAGTGTGAGAATCCTGCTTGGCAAAACATGTTGCTTTGTGGTGCATGAGCTAATATTTTCTTTTATACATTATGTTTTTAAAGAACAAATATATATGATGGAGAACTTAAGTCTCTTCTGAAGCCCAAAATGTTTTCTATATTACACTTTCCAAAAAATCTATAAAAAACTGCAATATTTTATTCTTAAAATTTTGCAAAAATTTGTTCACCAACTTATGTACCTTAGGTATTAATTTTGTGGTTTTGTTAGACATTTGATTACTTCAAATGGTTCTGTTTTTGTTTTACTTTATGTTTGTTGTTTAGTTTTGCATCATCTTATATACTTCCTGAAATATGCTTGTAAAATAAAAAATAAAATATGGGATAACTATGTAACATACATTTTTGCTTTTACTAGGTACTAGAATGATTGAATAAATTACACATTCCTGTCGGTGTGTGTGTTGTAATTCCTATAGAACCCTGTCAACACTTGGAGTTTTGTTGCTCTGAAGTATGCCTCATTATTGTTTTTCATTTTTACATTACGGGTTATAAAGAGATAAATTATCTCTTCATATATCTATTGGCCTGTCATTCTCTATATCTTAAAAAACAAACTGTACATTTCTTTTGCCCAGGAATTTACTAAATCTCAAAATTAATTCTCATTAAATCTAGGTTCTTTGTATATTTTGATGTTGTTATTATTTTTTTTTTGGTTGTGAGATAGGCAAGCACTCTTCCCTTGAATTATGTCACCGGCCCTTTGAATAATCATTTTTATTGTGCTATTTTTATTTGAAATATATTCATTTTTATTTTGTCTTGACTTAGAGATCATAAATTGCTTGCTCAATGGACATGTTTTTAATTTTGACGTAGTAGAATTATGAAACATTTGTTCTATGATCTCAATTTTGTACTTTTAAAAAATAATTCTCATATCTACTTAAAAACATCTTTTTCTATCTCAGGAACTAGACTTATGTATTTTGACTTTTCACTTAGGTTTTGAATTTCATATCTTGCATAAGGTCAGGATTAATTTTAATATTTCTCTCTAAGATGGTGTCCAGACCATCTATCAGTCTTGTGCAAGGTCAGAATTCATTTTAATACTTTTCTCTACGAATATACAATTTCTTCAGGTGATCTATCAGTAATCATTGGGCTCTTGCTTTTTTGCCCCATCAACCTCAACATAAAAATTCTGCCATTTAAGTTCATTTGCGTTTTAAATTTTTAGTATATTTGTCAAATCCTTTGCTAATACCAAAGTCAATTAGTTTCACTGAATTTAAATATGAACACGTAAAATACCTTTTGTCTACTACATTCAAGATGTCTGATCTTTGATTATCATTCAATACAAATCTTCTATTGAGATTCTTCCAATCAGCTTTATCAAATTTATTATAAAAATCTGTCAACAAAATTAGAGTGTCGATCAAGTTATGGATAAGGAATGTTAACTTCATTGAATCACTTTTTTTGCTTATACTTATAGCATGAGTATGATTCAGAAATATGGTGAACGAATACATTTTTTTAAATATAGAAAAGTACATATTACTATCAGTCTCCTTCAAAATGTTCCCTTTCATTTCAGGACATACTTTGTCTTCCGAACACCTGGAACGTCATTTTTTTTTGTCACACACTCTGTACCTGTTGCTAGTGATATTATGTTTCCAGTTGGAAAAGGTTTTTAATCTTTTCCTCTAACCACTAAAGGTAAAAGGAGACAAGAGAATTATAATCTCCTGAATTTTTCAATTTGATTGTGTTGTGAACCAGAAGTGTTTTTTCATCTCTGCTTGCAAAGTATGCAAATGAGTGATGATGTCTGTTGATAAAACAAAAATCTGGGATGTGCTAAGAATAATTATGAGGGGAAAAAACCTGAATGTTAAAGCAAAGGAGAAAGGCACTAAGTCAACAAGCCTGAACAAGCCATAAGCTGAAAAGACAGAAGGGCTATTTCCGTCACTGAATACATGTTAAAACTCTAGCTCAAATCCCTTTGTTATCTCCTTGGTTACCACTTGTTCACAGGCCCGTCAATGGGAAGCATCTCTTTGTAGTCTCTTATTTTCTTCTAAAATCTTAGTTAACCACGCTCTATCCTTCTGACCCTCTTTGCTATGAGCAGCCTAGGGCTAATGTAAGTGATTTGCACATTGTATTGTAGGGATTTGAGAATAACAAGATCACAACAGCAGATAATATTAATACCAACATCAACATATGGGAGCAGGTACACCGCATCTATAATTATAACACAAAGATAATGATAAAATATTTAAACAAACATTATATCTGTTGGAATAACAGAGAAAAAGTAGAGTAAAATGACCCAACATAAACTATGAAGGGGTGAAAGACTCAGCAAATTTGTATCTGAACGTAGAAATGGGATGTTAATATAATTGTATGGATGTAAAAATATGATGGAAAATAACAGTCATAGGTCCACTCGTGTGACTGATATCCAGGCTCACAGGTATTCAGAAGGCATTTCTCTAACACAACTGTACTTTTGAAGCAACTTATTAAACTGATTCCCATATCCGACCCTACACAAGGACCATACCAGAATATAGAGAGCATTCTTCCTTTTCAGTCTTCTGAAAGCTAGAATCATTTCTTTTTACAATTAAGAATATACGGATAGTACTTATAATTCTATGCCTGAATTTTTACATTGACTGTAACAACCTTCAGTGCTATCTATGTTTTAGTACATAATGGTACATCATTCTTTTTGTATGACTGGAATATTTCCACATATCAATATACCATGATTTCTTTAGCCATTAATCCAATGAAGGACAAGTGTAAAGCCATAAGACATTTCAGGCATCAAGAGAATGACCTTCACATGTTTTTAAGATATAATTGCTTCATACGTTGGTTATCTCCAAAAAACTTTTAGTCCTTAAACTTTAAAAACACAGAAAATATTGAATCTGCTTCATAGAATGTACCATCAATGAAAACAATAGTGTTCAAAAAGATGCAATTTATACATATTTTTTTTAAACTGCAATTCTTACATGTATTTTTGTTGTTGAAAATATTTAGAAATTGTGGCAAACCAATGAAAACATTTTTATGATTAATTCTTTTCCTGTTGGCCTTGTAACATTGAGGCCTATTTCCTTTCTTGTCATGAGAACACAATGCCTGCTACCCACACCTTAGAGGAGGAAGGGATTGCTTTAGTTCACAATTCTAAGGTTTCTGGCTTTTCATGGGCATCCAGCAATGGAGGAAAGGCATGGTGGAACATCTTGGATGAGAGAAGCTGCTCAACCGTTTCTGCTGTAAAGCAGAGAAGGTAGAGGGAGAAAGTATGGAAGGGGAAAGGCCACAAATAATTCTTCCAGGATGTACCCCAGGGTGCCGGCCCTGCCAACCAGGCCCACTGTCTGGCAACCCACTTGATCCAATTAACTCCCACAATTTCCAGATACGTGATGCTTTGGGGGGATATGCCAGGATCAAGTCACAACAAGGTGAGGTAGTTTTGAAAAAAAAATATTAATTACTTTTCAAAACCTCTGATAGTATGTTCACTGTATATCGATCTGCCAGTTTCTTTCTTAATCTATTGATTTGTAGAAAAAGTGCACTATTTTGAACATATTTTGTAAGTAACTGCTCTCGTTCCCTGCAGTTAATTTTAGCTCTTTTTTGTATATACACAACTTTTATTTCAAAATACCCTACTTCATTAGGTCTTTCTATGATTTATCTTATACGGGTCCTTCATGAGATCGTAGTATTGCTAAATATCATCTCAAAAAAAAAAATCTACACCTGCCATCAATTGGAATTAAACTTTGTGTCTTCTCTTCAGACTGGGAACCAGGCCAACATGTCCCTGCTGTCCAACAATGCACTGAAAGTCCTAGCTGATATGACAAGAAAAGGAAAACAGAAACAAAAACAAAAACATGTAAAGGATTTATGCAGAAAGAATGAACTCTGTTCTTTGGAAGATGACAGAATTGTTTATGTGAAACTTTCCAACCAATCAAAAACAAACATACAATGACACACATTCACACACACACACACACACACAGACACACACACACAGACACACACACACACATTCTAAAAATGAAATTAATTATACAACATGATTTAAACTGCTAAATCAATTTTTATAATCGTCTTCTGGGAATATTTAATGGTGTTTAAATATATGCTAAGTGAAAGCCCCAAAATTATGTTGTAAATTTAATTGAACTTCTCAGTTAATTGAGATTTTTTTCCCCTAAATTTGAAATTTATTTTAGGGAAAATACTACTTATTGTGATCATCAGATATTTAAAGTTAACAATCTCAAAACGACAGCAATCTGTGTACATTTTGAAATATATAATCTTTTGTTAGATTTTTAAAAAGGAAGCATAATCAGCAAATGGATTTTAAAGATTTTCTTGGAAAGAAAGAAGAGTTGAAGTAGACAACACAGCACCAAAGAATGGGAAGGCTCACACCGTTCTGTCAAACAATTTACTATAAAGCTACAATCATCAAGACAGTATTATATTATGTATACATAAAATTTGTCAAAGAAGAAAATATAACTTAATAGAAAATGACTAGTATATTTATAAGTAACTAGCACTAAAGTAATTGCAGATGAATTGCCCAATTATAACACATGCAAAAGACTGAACATTTATGTCATCTAGGTTGATACACCGATAGCAAACAAGCATAAATACAGACACTTGACATGTTTTATCACTAGCAATTCTCAAGTTATAATTATGTAGAGACATCACTACCATTTCTTGGGGTGGTTAAAATCTTCCCTTTCTTCACTCGCCCTCAATAAAAAAAGAAAATATCAGTGCTGGTGTGAAGCCACAGAGCTTTCACTCATTGGCTGAAGGAATATAGAAAGCTACTTTTGAATGTAACTTACACATATTCTCTTTTTCAAAACTAACATGGTCTTACCATACATATATCTGTTGTGTTCCTACATATGTGTCCAACTGATATGAAAATAAATAACAAATTTATAATCTCTCCAATTTGCATAGAGTGAGGATGTTCTTCAAAAAGTGAATGGATAAACTGTTATCTATCCACCTAGTGACATATTATGTAGTTATAAAAATATGCAGTCTCTCAGAAATAACTGGCACTCATCAATCTCAGTTGTCTACTGAAATGTGAAAGAAGACGATTTCAGATGTACATGAAGAATGAGAAACATCAAAGCAACAAGTCATTACTGTAGACAAAAGCATTTGCCTAAGTTTTGATGGAGAGGGGAATGTTGGGAAAACCTAGCACAGATACAGTCTCCTGGCAATAACAACTGTGGGATTTTTTTGAAATATAATAGTTGATAAAGGATAATGGATACTTATCAACATTTTTACAATTTCATAGTATAAAAGTTTATTTTAATTTGTACAAATTAAAATCTAAAAATCCTTTAGAAAACAAAACATCTGAGAGTGGCACAAAGTATAGCAGACCAACCTAGCATTGCTAAAAATATATGAATCACCTCCTTTGAAGACAGTGACAGGAAAGTTCAGACCTAAATCTCTTTGAAAATGAGTAACACTATAAAAATGTAAAGCAAACTACTAAGAAACAACCATAAAAACATCCAATAAATATAAATAATTCGATATCACTTAAAAAGTGTTTTGCTAACATGGTATATTAATAATTATGGGGTTGGAAGAACACAACAGTGGTTAAAACACTTGCCTAGCAGGTTTAAGGCCCTAAATTTGACTCCCCAACACCCCGTAAAACCTGGCATGGTGTTGCACACCTGGAATCCCATCACTTAGGGGGCTGAGGCAGGAGGATTGCAGTGAGTCCAAGGCTAGCCTGTGCTACCTAGTAAATTCAGGAGCAGCCAGGGCTACACGGAGAGACTCTGTCTCAAAAATAATAATAACAATTCTGATACTAACTTAATATACATGCAAACAGACAAACACTGGTTTTGAACAAGTATGCAAATGAAACTGTGCAGTGGAAGTCAGGTTCGTGCTCTTAGAGTGGGAAGTTGGAGATAGGCGAGGGAAGAAGGCTGAAATGACTCAGATGCAAAAGGGTTAGTGTTGGGGTTGCAGACATTAGCTTGAGCACATATTGATCTTGCTATAAATACCAGTGATTACGTATAGATTTGCTTATAAATACATGTATTGCAGGGGATTGCATGTTATACATATAAAAATTGCCATTTGGAATGGGCTAAAGGAAATTATGCCTTTTTAAACATGAGAAAGCACAAATCATCTTGGCAGGAAAATTAGAATAATATATGCAAATTATTTGCATTTAATGAGGGAAATTGGGCTCCCTGCTCCTCATTGTGGGCTTTCCTTTGCAACTTCCTTCCAAACAGAATAAGATGAAAGGAGATTAAAAATTCTCAGTAGGCAGAGCATAAACTTGGAAAGTCCTTCCTCAGACATGTGATCGACATTGACATCACTAGTTAGAAGTTACGCTGATGACTAATACACTTGATACTGTGTGATGACAATGACACGTTAGCATTACCTCTGACTAGCAAATAAAAAGTACTCCAGATGAGAAAAATATCAGAAAAATAATGTTCTACAATTACTTGAAAAATATGGTTAAAACCACCAATGCTCATAATTAAAAAACAATCAAATGGAATCTAAAAATAAATTGATAAATCTAATGCATTATTCTTCATACTATCATGGAATGGAAAAGTGTTAGAATCTAGAGAGATCCAAGTAAAATATGAACATAAAAATGTGTCATTATTGACTTACTAATTGTAGCAGATATACAATATCATCTAATATAGCAATATTAGGGATAATTTAGTGTAAAGTATATCAACACTTGCTGTATATTAATTATTTTAATAAGTTTACTCTAAATATAAAAGTGTTACAAAATTAAAATTAGTTGTTCTTATAAGGATATAGGCCAAATATGAAGATACATACTGGTCAGTTTGTTCCACAACTTAATCTTAATTTTAATTTTTACTTTCTGAGCTCTGTTGAGAATAGAACTCAAATAGTAGTATAGACTTACACAAAGACTTCAATTATATTTTAACTTGAAATTAAGGACTCAGGTATAATCTTTATTGAACAACTTGAGTAGTTTATTTGTGTGTATATGTGTTTATATTACAAGAAAAAATTTAACATATCATCATATTGAGAATGATAGACATTTAAAAATTACATGCTTTTCCTATACATAAATATGTACATATATGCATGAATATTATATTCCTCTAGTAATCTGGCAATGTAATTATCGATGTTTAAATTTTCTTTTTACACTACACAGCATTTGGTTAGGAACAGAGGGTGATAAATACCTGTAGAATACTTTCAATACCATGTACATACTGACAAGAGATTGTCCCTTTATTTTACCAATTGTACAATGTTATAATTACTATTATTATTTTATTTATATATTAATTAGAGATAAACAACTAACACTGGTCTGTGATGTGTTGCTAAGAAATATGCTTAAGCAAATACATGGTATCTTGGGAAAATGTTATTTCATCTAAAAATTTAAGTGTAATGGGACTGAGGTAGATTTAAGTAGTAGAATGTTTACCTAGCATATACAAGGCCAGGGGTTTGATTCCCAGCACTCTTAAGTGCGCACACATCACACACACACACACACACACACACACACACACAGACAGACACACACACCACAACACACCCATAGATATAGATATAGATATATCTAGAAATATATAGATATATATGCCTATTTCATTTATTTAAAATGATTTCTATTAATACCGCACATCTAAATCTATCATAAACCTTAGTGTGATGTATTATGGTGTTTGCTGATTTTGACTACAGCGTAAGTTTTTTTCATTTAACCTTGGAATGGTTGCCAAGAAAAATCTAAACCAAGAACCTAAGAGGAAATATTTGAGATTTCTCCTCTCTCCTAGGTTTATATGGCTTATTAGTCATCCAGGTACAAAAAGCGAATTTGGACTAATCCTCCCTCTTGCACTACTGATGGTGAAATCTGCTAAAACGAGTGTGCATGGTAATGATTGACAGCGTGTTGCAGGAGTTACTATGAAACTGATAGCCGTGAATAAAACTAAATAGACTGGAGAATAGACTTAAAAACTCTACAGGCTCTTCATATTTTTCCCAGAATATGTTCCATTTGTATGAGTTTTCTCTATTTGATCACCAAGGTCATTTTATACATCATATTTCAGTATTTTTTTAATATTTTCTAAAACAAGATATTATATCTTTTTATAACTTTGATGCATATTAAATACAACATAGTATCTCCCACTGGCTGAGGCTATGGAATGAAAACCTGTCTCAAAAAAAATCTTCACTGGTTTAAATAATATATTGTTAAGAAAGTATAAAATTCACCATTACCATCAAAAGTCTTTTCCCAAGAGACCCCCATGGATGCCCCAATAATAAATTGAATCACACCCTCTTTGTTCTATATTTTCTCCGTAGATACATATGTATGATAATGTTTATTTCATAAATAAGGCCCAGTAGGAGACCACTGAGCTAAATGAGAACAAATTTAGATTGAGAAGTAATAATAAATTAGAGCAATTATATCAATACACTGGATAAAGCTATGCATATCGGGTTCTGTTACAAATTGTCTAGTACCATATTTATCCTTTTATATGATGACGTAAGATGATCTGCCCCCTACTCGGTGAGATTGAAGGAGGGAGAGACCAAGAGGATGTAACTCAAGGGTGGCAATTCCTTTACAGCTGACCTGACAACTGAGACATCCATTGACTAAACTTTGTCTTACACACATTGCAGAAATATACTGGACATAGTGATAGTTCATGATCTGGGAGAGACGAAATGGGAAGATACGAAATTTTATCACATTGTTCAGAATAAACACGGTTTCAAAACATATAAACTATTTCCAGAGTTTTCCTTTTTTTTTTAAATATGCAATTGGCTGAAGCAAACAAACTATGGAAAGTGAAACCACTGACTCCCTTTTTTTCAAGTTATCATGTTATTGTTATTGTTAACAATAGCTAAAATATCGAAGAAACCAAAATACCCATCAACAGACCAAAGGATACACAAATTGTGGTATTTATACACAATGAAATACCATGCATCTATAAAGTCAGATAGGTTGGAGGTTTCTGTAGACAAATGGAGAAAACATGAGATCATCATACTTAGAAGCAGAAGGTGAAATATCGAATGGTTTCTCTGATATGAGAAACCCCGATCACAATTATCTCATGCAACTTAAACTGGAAAATAATGGGAACTGGGGATGGGGGCGGGGCCGACAGGAAGCAGGGGAAGGTCTTTTAACTTTGCCAAGATTTGTATGTGCACCAAATGCTCAAGATCAATGTAAACTCTAAATTTTGTACTTATATGTATAAATAAAATGGGAAAATTGACATAAAAGGATTTTGATTTGACAATGGTCCTTTTATTATAATCAAAACAAAAATGAACCTACTTGCTACCATTTTTGGTATATTAAAGATGCATTCACACTTGCAAAAATGCAAAAATTTTGATTTAATGAGGAATAATATGTATGTGCATATGTATATGCATACAAATAGTTTTATATTAGAATATACAATGTGTGGATAGTTTTCCAGAACTAGTAATGTCTGTTGTAGAAATTCAAATGAACAAATTGTCTTGGTGAAAATAAATGATTTACTGGACTAGGGACCAAATTCAAGACATCCTGGCACCACTGAATATTCTGAACCTGATAACAGTGACTCAGACTTTCCAACAAAGATGAATTAAATATCATTGTGGTCAGATTGTGCGGTTTGCTTTCTCCCCTTCGTCTTTTCAGAGTTTCCTTGAATTCTCAGCATTATGTCTTCCTGTCAGTCCAAACACTGTTCCTTTTGTCCTTCTGTTCCATTACAGCTTTGCATTCACAACCGTAAGTGCCAACTGTAGGACCAGATTTTTTTTGGCGTTTAAGATGTTTTTGAAAGAGGGAAAAATATAGAGAGATACTTCTAATAGCTTTGTGTGTACTCAGACTGGTTTTTGTGTTTATCAGTTTCATTTCTATTAATTGCGTGAAATTAATTGGAGTGATTCTTTAATTCAAGATCAAGGACTCGTTTGCTACAAACAGGAAATATAAGTACGTTTCACAGTAGCCTCTCTAGTTTTTTGTTTGCTGATTCGTTTCCACTTATTAGCACCTATATTAATGCTTTTGAGTGATTTCTTGCTGTGCATGGAATTATTCTTTTCTCTTCCCAATTTAATTTCAGAAAGTTGTGATATGCTGCTTTTGACAACCACAAATAAGGCAGCGTTTGAGTGCTGTCTGAAAAGATAAGCAGTGTTTAGACATGCAGAGGTGAGATAAGAAGGAAATTCTATGTTGCGGAGAAAGCAAACGGGAAAACATGGAGAAACATTCAGATCATCAGCACAGAAAGGTGCTGCCTACTTATTTGGATAGAGTTCATTAGGTGGGGCTAGAGAAAAGGGAAATTCAGAGGGAATTTGCATATACTTATTTCATTTGTAGGCAAGGAGAACCCCAATAAGATGTTATGAATATTACAAATGCAATTAGACACAGGCTCTATGGTTATTAATATAAATGTGGTCAATAAAATTGAAAGTATTATGACAAGAGTCAAAGAGAGATGAATAAGATTAATAATAATGATAATAATAATAATAATAATAATAATAATAATAATGTTCCTGAGGATTTGGGGGGAGGGTCTTTTTCAGTTTGTGTACTAGGGATTGAACCCAGGGCTTTGAGCACATTGGTCAAGTGCTCTGCCCCTGAGTAGGTCCTCAGCTGTCCTGAGAACTTTTTGAGAGGTTTAGAATTAGAATAGTGAGAGAATAGAGAAGAAAACATCACAAACTTATGGAGAAATGTCAAGCCTCCTTTAAAGAAACAAGGAAGCAAAACATTATAATTCTATAATTGTATGGATCATTTAGTTTTGAACATATGGATTTTGAAATTCTATCACAACCAACAAATATAACAATATAGCACTAAAGCAAAGCAGAAAATTGAGAGAAATGCACATAAATTCTCAACAAAAAGTCGTCTACCTAAGTCGACGACATTTAATAGCTCCCATTTGTGTTATACATGTAATTAGTAAGTTCAAATAAGATTTTACCAATTTCTCATTTAGAATTAAGTTCAATAGCTCCAAGTTTTAACTCAAATATACAAATGAAATCTCAGATGAAACCATTTGAATAGACTTCTCAGATCTATATGTTTTCTAGTTTCTAGATCATTTTAATATACCAATCACATGTCACATTAAACCTATAATTTTTCAGGAGGAGCACCTACCTTCATTCCTTAACAAGATAATTACCACGACATTTTATCTTATGAAGATCTTTATATTTATGTCATCCTAACACTTGTCATGTTTTTTGACTATTATCCGCTTAATATTTTTCTTCGCCAAAGAATTCTAAACTTTGTAATGACAAAGATTGAGCAACTCTTTGCTCACTATGTATCTTGACTGCTCAGCACAGGAAATGGTGCGGAGGAGAAGTGCAATAAATATTTATGAAAGAATAAATGAATTACTGATGCTGACTTATGGCAGGATGCTTCTTGCTGATCAGGAGAATAATGAAACTATGAAATTAGGAAAACAGAGTAGCATCGTAGAGTGGCAGGCAGAAGGAGAAAAGGACTTTGTGTGAAAAGTCCCAAAATCAGGAACAGAAGAGTAGATAGTTCCTAGTTTCTGTAGTAGGAGAAAGTCTAAGTATCAGAGCAAAACAAAAGAATGAGATTAGGGAACCAAGGAACATGTTTTGTGGGAAAGGAAAGGGGTTGTAGGAAGAGCAAGAGGGCCAGGAGGAAAGAAAGGAAGTGAAAATGCTGAAAATGCTATGTGTGTGCATACACACATTTCTCAAGTTGGATGAAATTATTATGAATCACAAATGCATACTAATAAAAAGCATAAAAGAGGCGGGGGAGGTTGTGATTCATCTTGCCAAAAGAAGAGAGTCAGTTCTCATATTCAATTGGGTCATAAATGAGTTGAATATCTTATTTAACAAAAAAATAAAAAGACAGGCATAACTAAAAACTATTTAAAAGCCTTTCTTGGTACATTTTCACAATACAGATATGTTTGAGACCTGTCTTTTAACAGAAACTGATGAGTCCGTAGAGCCATAAAGGTGCACCTAGCATGATACACCATCTAGTACTTCTCATCTGAATATCCATGTTTTCTCACATGTTCAACCTCCTCTGACATAAATACGGATGACTGCGTGAGACCAATATACTGTTGTCGTATTGCTTACGTTAATTGTGGTTACACAACGATCAGTTCCGCAGATCACAAATTCCCTCAAGAACGATGCAAACATTAGGCTCAGAAATCAATTTCTTCTCTTTCTTAGATCAAGGCCTTAGCCATCTTTCTTCATAACATAGTTTTTTTTTCTTTAAATATATATTATTTTATTGCTATGATGTATTCCTGGTGTGTGTGTGTGTGTGTGTGTGTGTGTGTGTGTGTGTGTGTGTGTGTGTTTCTATAGCTCTGGGTTCAGAAATATCTCTTCAAGACAGGTCATAAAAAGTAGAATTTTTCTTTCCCCAAAGAAACTGAATCTCATGTGTCTTTAATATTGTCTAGTATTAGATGGTCGTTTAAGCCCCAATTCTATATAAAAGAGACCTGTCTCATAACTGAGTGTAAGGAGTGTTATGCAGACATGCCAAGCAAAATTTGAATAGACAAGCTTTGAAGGGTTTCTCCAACCGGTTCATTAGCATTGTTTATGAAATGAAGTCTATGTAAATCCCCAAATGTCATGTGTCAGCGAACCACCAGATAATCTAACTTCGTAAAAGAGAGTATGACTAGAAAAAAAAAAAACATGAATATTAGGTGAGATTTTTCCCACATGTTATCCTAGAAAATTCTTCATCTGTATATTTAGAGTATACGTAGGTGCACAAAACGCTAAACTTCATTGTAAACCTTAAATTTTGCACTTTTACATATGAATAAAATGGGGAAAATAAAATAATAATAATGATGATGATAATAATTCAGGCACTGGGGAATCCCCAGGTGATCTCTAGTTTGCTAAGGCCCAGGTACAGCGATACCTCACTTGGGATTGGCATTGAAGATGAGCTGTCCGTTGAGTCTGAGTTCTCACTCTCAGATCTATCACCAGGTAGCCAATGCCACAAGTGAAGAGCGTTAGTATCTGTTGAAGAATGGATTATTTTCTTCACATAGAGGTAAAAATGTTGACTCATCTAACATCCAAAAGATTATGCGTTGTGAGAGTATAATAGAAGAATCTAAGTTTGGTTCAATTATGTGTTCTACAGAATTTCGTAATGATTTTCTCTTCAGTATTGCTTTTGATTTTTAGGAGACTTGAAAGTCTTTATGTCTGTTTGTTGCTGACAGAATTTATCAGAAAGATAGAGGAGCAACTAATATGCATCGGTTCCTAAATGCACTCTAGCAGTTTAAAATGCAAAAGGCACATAAAAGAGGTGTAGACAGAAACAACAGAATAAATAGATAAAAGAAAACAGATAGATGAGCTACACGTTGCTTATTGGCCATATTAGGATGAATATTGCGAGGTCACACTTTGTGTCTTTTAAATCCAGAGAGGTACTGTAGAGAGCAGATGCTGAAGCCAACTATCGGCTTAGTGGAATAATTTCAAACTACTAACAAATTTAGGTGGTTAGAATGAAATCCAGAGTCTGCAAAATGTAAGTTTTCCATATATGAAATTATTCACTTAGTTTAAGATCAACACTGCCTAAAAAGATAAAGCAAATATACCGTGTTGTAGTCATTTTCTCATTGCTGTGACAGAATACCCAACATCCACTACTTAAGGGAAGAAAAGTTGATTGAGCTCACAGTTTCAGAAGGTCTCACCCTCTCCATTTCCTAAGCATCCAGCAACACAGAAGAGTGCCTTAATTCTTATTTTAGTAAGTTAGATCAAAGATGCAATAGAACTACAGAATATCGAAACTAGTGGAAGGAAAAATGAAACCAAAATTGGAAATTAGTAAAAGAGGAAATCAAGAAAGGAATCTGAATCCTAACTTAAAAAACTCATTATTTTGTATAAAGAATGCAATAAATATAATTTGATATAAAGAAACAGAAGAAATTAAACAAATATATATATATATATATATATATATATATATATATATATATATATATTACACTATGCATATTTATATGTTAGGTTAAGTTAATGAGGGTAATATGTCTAAGCACATTATGAAATTATTTTTAAAATTAGGCTTTTTTCTATATAAAATTAACTTGAAAATTCCAAGAATATTCATAATTTCTCAAAATAGATTTGCATATGCATTATATTATCCCAAACCAAAGACGTTTTTAAAAAGGCTTTTTTTCCCCATCATTCAATTAGCCTACTTAAATTAAAACATGGATATTAATTGAATGAACAGTGCCTCTCACAATTGCATCTGTAATTTCAATTTTTCTAAGTCAGCCATCAAAAATGATACTTGCCTGGGAGGCTCAAGGCAAAATAGTTTACCTTTAGGCCTATTAGGATTACCCCCTAGGGCTAATACAAATTAAAATTCTGACTTCAGTTTAGTTTACATCTTTGACTAGCCTGAGGAAATTGGCAAAAGAGGAAATAATGAAATATTTATTGGGTATCAGCTATATATCAGAAGCATTTTGATATATTACTTACTATACATTAATTTCTTTAGTGGTCACAGCTAGAAAAGGCAGTATTATACAGCTATCATTCTGTTTGTTGAGAGACAGTTCATAGAGGACTGTACCTTTCAAATCGCCCAGCAGACAAAGGCAAAATTCAAACTTAGTTTGGCTGATGGCAAAGACCTTTCTTCTACTATAGAAAACATCCCCCCACCCCCAGAAAAGCTGTACTATTAATTCATCAGTTTCATATTTGGTTTATTTGCCTTTCAAGATTTTTTAAAATGACTTTTAAACTGGTACTCTCTCCAAATATGTAGGGTAGAAGGTAGACATATTTCATCCACACATTCAATAGAAAAGCAAAGAAGTCAGTGGGCAGGACGGGGAAGGAACCATGGATGTATATTTACAGAAACTATTTTGAGCACCTACAATGTATCATATGCTGTTACCATGATGAAGAAAAGACAGACATTCTGAATCAAAGAGCAAGAAACATAATTCCAGAAAAAAAATGAAAAAAAAATGTAAAACTTGTTGCACAGTGCTATGAAGAACAGAAGGAAACGGTGATAAACTATTGACAAAAAAGATTTCTAAGATGAGGGCACATTTCAATTAAAAGCCACATAAGCCAGAAGTTGGTGTTGCAAAGCTATGAAATAGACAATTCAGAGATCACCAGGACAATTGTGATAATTCTGAGTCCTGATCTAACGAATGAAGTTCTGTGAAGCTGGAGTAGATGCATTTTACTTTGTGAAGGCGATTGGTGCAAGTTGGAAACACAGGCATGGCAGAGCTGTGGTAAAGAAGCCGACACTCCCCATGTACCATGCGAGCTTCAGTCAAGATGGAAAACAGATGTTTCTGTGTGAACTGCACGGACTGTGCGTGGATTTTATTGGCATATTTGTCAAGTGGTTTAGCGAAGCCAGTTTTTATTAAATCACTGCCTCCATCTTTCATAAGCTTTTTAACATTCTTTTTCCCCAACCCCCAAAAAGAATTGAAATACTAAAGTGACACGAATTTCCACCTGCAGTTCTCATTGTGCTTTTGTTGTTGTTGTTGTTGTTGTTGTTGTTGAATTTCAAAGTTGCTTGGAAATGAAACTTCAGCCATATTTTTTCCTATCAGTTTCAAATTTAGGAGAGTTTTCTTCTAATTTTGGGGGCGTTTATTACTAAGAGAATGAATGAATATTATTCTGTCATAAAACATTTTTAGCTGATCAAACTTGCTTTTCACCATGGAACTACTTTGACATATTTAAATGGCTACAGTCGGGTAAGAATACTGAAAATATTACAAAAGTATTGTATTCTCAGCTAGACAGATTAACTAAAACTGTATGATTGAAACTGAAAATTTCAGCTTCTGGAACATGCTTTTTTTCCTTCTCTATTGGTTTAGTTATTGGTTTAGTTTCTAGAATCAGTTTTATAAAAGAAGCTATTTTCACAAGTTAAATTTCTAGAATTTTAAACGTTTGTGCAGCAAAACCAAAAGAAACAAGCTGAAGCAATGGGAAAGAAGAGCTTAGGATCATGTTTCATGGTGATGTACATGAAAGGATGTGCTACCTAATCACCGATGCATTAGAACAAAGTGGACCTGCCTGTCTTGTTACTATACTGTACCTCACAGATCTTCCGGTTGCTCTCCTGGTATGGTTCCAGGGCAAGGAAGTTTTCCGTGTCAAACTCCTACCAGGAGATGTGAGCTGTGAAGTTAGGGTCTTTTTTTTTTTCCTGCTACATTGTTAAACTATTCAGTACCTTAACCCTCAAAACTATGTATTAAGAATGGCTCAAATGTGTCCTCAGCAAAATTCTGCTTTAGTGTTCAATGTGTTGTTTACCACAGTAAGGATAAAACTCGAGTTTGTGTAGGGGATTTTCCATCCTGCACAATTTTCAGTTTCAAGTAAAGTAAATTGCACATTCTAAGGATTCACCTGAATTTCTGCTGTAAAAACCCACAAGCTGGGTATGTTTACCACAATGGTGGTCACCTTTCGTCATACTGAAGGCCATAGGAAAGTATTGATCAAGGTGGTCATTTGTAATGTCTGTCTTTCTAGACTTGAAGAGCCCTCACTAGTCACAATATATTTAGTTGTATTATTTCCTCTGAGAATCATTAAGTGAAAAAAATTAAAAAGTCCCTCTTCTTAAGTACAGCTCATCTAGGTTTTCCTATGTGCATCTCCTAGAATAAATTTCACAGTATTGTAACAAATGAAGGAAATAATTTTTGCAAGGGAATGTAAAACAATTTGTTCAAAAATGTGCAAGTTTCCTATTAGATGTTGCTACTAAAAATTAGATGGTCAAATCTGTTATTAATACTGCCACTATTGTGATAATGGAATTATGATTGTATGCTGTCATTGTCAGTTTATTCTCTGTCAGGATACTTTGAAAAATAGAATGGCATATATGGCCATCTTAATGAAAAAGGGCCAAGATTACAGGGAAAAAATTTAATAATGTTTACCTTCTGAAATGAGAGGGAAGATGCTTTTCCTCCCTGCGCATACATATCCCGAAGAAAATATTCAAGAACTTCCAGTGTTGTGAAATTTCCGCCCAACTGTGCTGACCTCTGCTTATATCACTTTTTATCTTCCCATGTAATTTTGTGCATTCGTGTTCTGCAATGGTCTCTTTTGTTTGATGCATGCCCTTCCATTGATGTTTTTGTAAAGGTTTTTAATCATACATATACAAGATTAGATCTTTCTCTTCATTCGATTCTGTCCAGAAATCATTCATTCATTAAAAAAAAAAAAAAAATCCCGCAGGAACTTGCCACCTCTTTTCCTTGATTGGCCTTCCGTTTGGTACACCTGCAAGTAGCAAGGTGGCAAACCACCTTAACTCACGGAGATTGGGCCTTACTGAGGCAGAGGCAGCAAATCAGTCATCAAGCACATGAGGAAGGAGAGAGCTCCCAGGGTTATGTAGTAGAGTTCTTCAAGAATGGAAAAGGGAAGATATCTCATGAGGATTACAACTTTTAAAGGGAAATTTTAAAAACTAATATGTCAGAAAAACCACTTAGCATAATCAGAAAATTATACTGTAACTTTTGATGGATGAACGATCACATGTTTGCAATCTAATCATTTTGCTCTCTGACTGCCCCTAAATTAATTAGCAGGTGTGGTTTAATGTCTTCCACAAGAAAAGAAGGAAGTCTCTGGCTGTCGGTCTTATGGAAGAAAAGAAAAAGAATAAAAGAGACCGAGGTGACCCCAGCAAGGACTAAACCCTTTCCTATTCATTCCTCTTGACAGTTATCTGCAGGACATACATGGTGATGTATTTTACTAGTTTCACTCTTGATATTTGCAGAAAATAGCAGGCTTCTGTTTACCACTTACAGACCAAAAATAAAGGAAGGGCCAGTTTTTCTTGTTCGATGATAAGATCTTGTTTACTAAGTCACTCAAATTTCACCATTATCATTAGTTTCCACTATGCTGCCTACTTGGTCATTTCGAATTCACTCTCCTCTCCATGGGTCTTTTGGGGAATCCCCAAAACAACCTTGAACTTTCCTTAAGAAACACTGCCTTCAGTCCGTTTCTTGTAGTAGTTACAAACTTCCAAGAAAGTCACCATTTCACCTGGTTTTCTTCTTTTTCAGAACACACTGCCTTTTATTTTCTGTTCATTTCTTCTCTTTAATTCCCTGTGCTTTTATGGGTTTAATCAACCTATCTTTTTTTTTTCAAAATTATTTTGCTTTCCTTGTAATGGTGTTAGGAGGGCAACTGTTGAGTACAGGTAATCAATTTGCTCTCCAAAATATTTTTATAAATAATCAGTAAGATTGTTATAAAAATTTAAAGACAAAATATATTCAGACAAAGTCCTTTACATGTTACTTTCTTCAATGTGATAATTTGCCTTAAAAACAAATACTTCTCAGAGATTTCCATATGCTTCTCAAATAATATATAGCTTAAGTCAAACATACTTACATTTTAGAATTGACTTTCTGTACATTAACTAACAGAAATATATTAAACACCTGGGCACATATTTGCATATAATAACTTAACTTATTTAATAAGATAAAAGATTTTAAAGACTTTAAAAAACTTAAATGAATTCCTTTCAAAATGAACTTTCAATCACTGAATGAAATTATATTAACACTGAAATTGTTAGCATAAGTATCATGTATTTTTTCTAAAATTACTCTCTAATTAATAGCTATCTTCTTTTGAAGAAATGGCATAAATTTAAGAAAGCAATTGAGTTCTTACATCAAATGACAAGATTTCTAGATTTGAAATACAGGAGTTCAACAATGTTGTCCACGGCATTCAAAATGAGTGTCATTTTATCATCACTCACGATCAAACTCTTAATTAAAATGTCTTTTTTTGCAATGAATTTGCATTTAACTCTGATATTGTAACTTCAAATTTGAGAAAGAACTGAATATTGTCACACACTGCAATAAATAAGCCTCCCATAGTTGAGTAACCTAGTTTGCAAAAGAGCTCATATTTAGGACTAAGTAGAAGTCTTGGAGTCTAAGGACAGAAACGCAAGACAGCAATGGATTTAAACATAGCATTGTACATCAACCAAAGTGCTAATTTTTTGGAAGTCAATAACTAAAAAAATTTTTCAAAATCAATACTTTTAAAATATGATGACAGTGTGGTGATTACCCCAATTAATAATTATTCTTATTACTATTAACCTCAATGTAAATACCTCTACTACAATATTTAAAATTACTAGTAGACACTTTTTTGGTTTTTGAAAATAAATGAAATTATAATCATAGGAATGATCAGTACCTAAAAATCAGAATATTTTGTACTATAACAAAATATTGAAATTGATTTGCTTATAAATTTAATGCTTTTTCTCTACTCTTCACCAGGTTTATTTTTAGATAGTAAAGAAAGAAAAGTGGTTAGAAAGAAGAATTTCCTTTGTTTCATGTAGGGTATAAATGTACACAGATATGTATATGTAAGTGAATTTCTGATCACAAAAAACATTTAAAGTTGCGTACTTAAATTTTCCTACCTATAGTGAAGATAATTTTATACTATCTCTTACAAAAAATATTATTATGATGATAAAATTTTTATAAATGTACTTTGAAAATTAAGGAAGTTCCTTAACGTACAATTAAAATTTAATATGTTCATACATAAAATATACAAATAAATATATGCATACTTATATGTTCAATACAGGAGATATGTTTATAAGAAAATATGTGCTTTTCTTAAAATGTCAGGAAATTTTTACTGTAAGAAAAGATTTTACTCCAAACCTGTTAACATGCAAACAGTTTGATTGTCTTTCTTAGTAAAGAGTAAGACTGAGATGAAAAAATAAATTGAACTAGAAAAGAAAAATAAAGTTAGATATGAGATCTCATATTAAGGATCTGGCCACAGCTTTTCCAAGCAGTGTTCTTGTTAGTTAACATTGGCGACATCTCCACTGAGGCCACACGGAGCCTATGTGTCTCCTCACTGCTGATTGGAGGAAGGAATGACAAATTGTGTAACTTATTGAATGCAGTAAGTCTTTCATCGGCATGTTCTTTGGACTGTAACTTCTCTGAATTTCCAAATTCTGGAGTTGATATCTCCCGCAGCCTTTAGGAAGCTGGGTTCTCCTAGGAACTTTCATCCAGTGGTGAGGCCGTTGGTGGCCTTCTTGTTGAGTCCCAGGCATATATTCTCTGATGTGCATAGCAAATATATCTCTTTTTTTTTGACAGGGTTTTGCTCTGTAGCCCAGGCTTGTCCTTAACTCACTGTGGAGCCCAGGCTGGCCTTGGACTCAGGGCAATCCTCCTGCCTCAGCCTCTTGAGTGCTGGGATTACAGGCGTGTGCCACCACGCCCAGTTTATGTGGTGCTAGGGAATCGAACTAGGGTATTTAGCACTTGACTTAGCAATTGCAAAGTAAGCGCTTTAACCATTGAGCCATTCCTCCAACCCCTATGGGTTTTTTTTTGAAAGAAAGTCAGAAATTTTTAAATGCTATCTATGGCTGTGTTTTTACACACGTGTAAATGAGACACTTGGCTAAGAAACAGAGCCAAATTTCTGTAGAGAATCACACACTTGTAGGTCCTCGTATGATTGTGGAGCAATGTGTGGGTGGGTACCCGGTGATGATGTGATTAAACACAAAACGGAGCTCAGAATTCACTACTTCTGTGTCTCTTCCTCTTCTCTCTCTTTTTGTCTGCTTATCTCTCTCCCTTTCCCTTTCACCCCATTTCTCCTATAACTCAGATACCTGCAAATATTATTTTCTAAATCTTATTGCAATTTTTGTATAGCCCAAAATTATTCCATTAGTAAAAATTAACATCTATGATATTACTCAAGGTGAACTTTTTTTTTTTTTTCATTCGAACACCCCGGAACTAGTAGACAGCAGAGTCTTGCTAATATCTCCAAGATACCATCAGGGGATTCACCTTATTGCTCTTACGAAAGTCACCTGATTCTTTTCCAAAGTCATTGCTTTTGTCTGCGATACTCTCCTTTGCCACAGATTTTATGGCCACTTCCAGCTGGCAAAATTGAGAACCCATTGCATCTTTTTGCCCATGTGACAGCTTGAATGTTTGGCTGTCTTGAAATTCATTTCAACAGATTAATTAGTTCACTACATTTGATCTCAGTTTCTGGAAAATTCTTAAAGTATTTCCAAAATACTTCAACAGAGTTAACAAGAAACACACTAAAAGAAAAGAAAAGAAAAGAAAAGAAAAGAGGAAAGAAAAATTTAGTCTGATTGTCAGAAGAGTCATATTTCCCATCTGAATCTTCTTGAATCTGAACCTTACAATCTGCTTTTCCATTAGTTTGCTGCTCTTCTGAGCTCTACCCAGAATTTTTCATGAATCTCAACTTACAGCATTTTAGAACTTTGTTTTGTCCGAAGCTTTCCAAACACCTCCTGAAAACCACTTCCAAGAGGTTCTACACTAGAAGGTCAAGTAAAGTCACAGAGAAGACCCCAGTTCTCTGGTACCAGTTTCCATCACAACACTGTTCTCCTTTCTGGGATACAATATCTGACACCCACGACTTACAGGTGACACTCTTAGGGATCTGTCACATCCTCGGAGACTCATCCTTCTACTTAACAACATATGAATTCCATAGAGTAATCCACTTGATTCAAATCACTTCCATAATTCAAACATCTTCAAGTAATTGGGTCTTTTAGAGAGCATTCCAGACCCAAACACTGGCCAAAATACAAACTCATTAAATTGTGATATAAAGTTTCTTAGTACTATGTATAAATGTTGACATGGTATTCCCTAAAGCAGTAGAATACAGAGAAGGATTCAGTTAGCAGAAGAAAAATGCTTTATAATAAAAGATTTAAAAACATATAAACTGGCCGTACTGTTTATTTCATGTAATTCCAGCACTCTGGGGGTCATTAGTGGAAGGAATGCAAGCTTTGCCACAGCCTGGGCAACTCATTGACTTGGAGAGACCCTGTCACAAAATAGAAAGTAAGGAAAAAGGCTGGATATGTAACCTAGTAGGAAAACTATGAGTTCAATATCCAGGACAAAAAAATAAATGAATAGTGATGTTGCTTTTACAGCATCAAATCAGGAATAAGAGAGAAATCATTTAGCAGGTTGAAAATGAAACAGTCTACCAAAGAGACTGTTAGTAGAAGATTAAAGTTACTAATGACACTTTTGTAAATGCTTACAAGGAAAGGAGATGATTGTTATCAGAAAAAAAACTTTAAAATTTAATATTTTTGCATTTGAGAAAAATTGTGGCAATTATATAGTGTGGCATAGCAGGGTAAATAGAAAATACATGGAATGAAATGATAGTTTTAGTTAAGAAGAAATCAAAATGGTTTAAAGTAACAACTAGTTTCTTCTAGTACACGATAATACATAGACAGGGAGAGATATAGGTTATAAAATTGAGCAGCTCAATTGTCTTGTTATTTTTTCTTTGCTGTGTCTCATTACCTGCATAACTTTGGGGAAGAAAGATTTATTTTAGCTCAGTTTCAGGAGTTAGCCCTTTCAAAGGCAGGTGGCTAGAAAATGGCAGAATCACATGGCAGGGCTGGAGCCAGGTTCAGGGCCAGAGCCAGAGATGGAGCTTCAAAGACAGAGCTCCTTATGGTAGCATGGCAGAACTGAGATGACTCTAGGAGGAAGGGTTGAACAAGCGCACATGCCTCCAGCTCAAGTCCTACCCATCTGTCCCTTCCAGTGAGGCCCTACTCCCCAATAGTATACTGTATTTATGCTTACATGAGGCTTTTGGGGGATACTCCAGATCTAAACCAAAGCATTGAATTTTAAGAAAAAAATAGAAGAAAAATAAATGAAAAGGAACTTCATAATTTTTATAAAGACAAATTTTCTTATTTTCAAATTTTATAGATGCCAATAGGGCTCAAAGTAAGAGTGAGAGTCAGATTAAAGTCACATTCAGAAACTCTTGAACCATTCTTTAGTCCACAAAAAAATTAAAGGATTAAATATAGAGTAACTAAACAACTAATAATTTAAAAAATATTTAAGGTTTCATTTCACAGTGATTTATTTTTTCATCTCTTCTAGAACGAAGGCTTGTCTCTGAATATTATTATCTTACAAAGTGAACTCAAATAAGTTTAACATGGACACAACAAGATTTTCAAACACGCATTGGCTAAATATCACTAGCTTGTAATAAGAAAGACATTTTTCAAATTTGAAAGGACCTTTGCTATTCTCACATACCTATGATCGCAAAGTGGACTTAGCTGTAAACATAGTTTTATTTTTTTTTTCAAAATAAGAATTAAAGTCCCAGAAGGCAGAAGAAAGAGTGTAAGGAAGAAGATAAGGAAATGGAAGAACCTTCCCAGTGTAACTTTACTTGTGCTACTGGAAACACATGCCGAGATTGATTCTAGAATGCATAAGCAAGGTAAGCAGTTGGCCATCTTTATGCGCAGTAATTAATTTTTTTTTTTTTTGCACTGTTCCTATTAAAGAGCTAAGATTCAATTCTTCTCCCTTCCGCATGAATTGCATTTCATAGGAGTAAAGGCTGCAGCTTCTTTGGGACTTAAACGCCAGGGTATTAGAAGTGTTGTATGTTCTCTGTAGGTTTCTGAGCACTCTTCATCAGTGATATTTAAAATATGAGGTATCTGACTCCTGAGAGGCAGGGAACATAACATTTTTAAGCAAATCAAACAATAACTAAATAATTACAACTGAGGTTAGCCTCATAGCATCCCCCAACAAGGTAGTTTCTATGTGAGGAACACTTCCAGGTAAGACATTAGTCAACAAACCTGCACTGTGACTTTTAATGCTGCTGAATTGAAGGAATGATTTATCCCATAGAGCTCTACATATTTTCCTCATTCAGAAATGCAAACTGAAGCCAATAATAAAGTGGTTATTTTAATATACTAAATTTTAAGGAAGGAGAATGTTCACAGATAGTGAATCTGAACAGGTAAGGACAACAGCAATAGAGTTTAATTTTTACATTTCCAACTGCACATAGAGCACGTGTTATATCTATTAGCATATATGTTTCTCAAACAAAATACACAAAACTTATGTTCAGCTTTAAAACTACAGCAATTCTTGGCCTGCTAAATTTAAATTTTAAAAAAAATTGCAAAACCAGGAAAAGACACCTAAAGAGTAGAAAAGTAAGTTGTGATGATTTAATGAAAATGTATATAATTTTGATTAACATATTATCTTTAAGAAATATCTTAATTCCAACATATATGCTTTATTTTTCAGAGAAGATGCAATTTACAAATGTTTTAATAATACAAAAATATTTCTGATGTGGAGAGAAAATGTCCATTAATATCAGGCACAGGGGTGGAAGCACACATAAAGTTGAATTGCTGTCTGGAGTACATACAGAGATTAGTGATTTTTCAACACAAAGATCTTGGTCAACATGTGCTCCAAAATATTGATTTGGTGATGTCAGAAGGGTAAGTATGCAGAGGAAACAAGCAAATGTAGAAAAATTATTTAAAACGTATATAATCTGGCCATTGGTTGGAAAATCTCAACGCAAGGGGAAAAATCAAAAGCTTTTGACATACATCGTTTGAGTGCAACTGCACGAACTAATAATAGAAGAGTGAAGGCTCTAAGAAAAGGGAGATTCTTGACCCTAAGAGATGTAACAAAATGGATGAATGCCACTATCATTCTTTGAGAAGCAGAGGTAATAGAAAACCTTGGGAAATATGAAACACCTCTTTTTTCTTTAAGATTTGACAAATAATTTTTAATATTTTTTCTACTCAAGTTATCTGCATTTAATCGTAACTGGACGTATAGTTTGTGATTAGTAATATACTTTAAAAATTGGCAACATTCCTAGTTTTACTTTACAGCTTCAAAACTATTTTGAATAGCAAACTTTTATAAATCTGCATGTTTCTTCTCCGCTAAATTTTACTTGTGTTTATGTGGAGTAGCAGAGTAGGTGCTTCCCAGGAGTACAGTAATAGAAAAATAAAGTGGAAAAATCTATTCATTAAATCTGTAAGGAAGCTGTCGCTTTTCCATGACAGATATGATATTTAGCAAAATCACTGACAAATTATACCTTTCCTTTCATTTCTTTGTATTCATGTTGTCCTATTGATTCAAAGCTCACAATATTTACTGCACATCTGTTTTACATTTACAAATACACAGAATATTGCTTCATTCAATGTTCTTTTCCTTACATCCCTTATGCCTGATGCAATTACAGCATTTAGGAAGAGGAGAGAAACTTAGTTGAATGTGCAAAAAGAAAACAAGTATATCTGCAGCTGTATAATACTTAAACTTCATCATACATACAAATGGAGTCCTCAAGCTCTGCAGGATGCTGGAACACCTGGTAGATGAGATGGAAATGCAAAGCAGTTTAAATATTTTAATTCATTTTGCTTAGGGAGTCAATATCTGCAGCTATATAAACTGAATATATGGGCTGCATAAGATATTTTCTCCTAAAATGTTCTTAAGTAAATGATCCCAAACGAGTTGTAAATACCTGTCAGCCTAAATTTGGAGATGTTTATCAAGTATAGGAAATGATTGTGATCAATGCTTGTAATGACCCAAAGGAACATTTCCTTATTTCTTCTATTATAATCAAAATCTCAAGGACGATGTGGGTAAGAATAAAGGCAGAAAATACAAAGAGAATTTTGAACAACTGGTTTTCAAAAGACATGAAGAATGCCACTGAGTGTCCACTTGCATTTTCTGTACTGAGTATTCAAACCATGAACATTATATGGGCTGCATCTTATAATATGGAAGCCTCCTATTTGCTACATTGTAGAAGTTCATGTTTTTAATGTTTTCTGTTTTACTACCTATTCTCACAACATTTTTCTTCCATGTACATCAATACAATTTTAAGCTAGAATATCGCCCAAATCATCACGTGTCTGGTTTTGTGAAATATCAATGAACTCCGTTGTTGTTAAGAGATGAGGACTGGTTGAAAGAAGTGGATACCCAGGGCTTCCCTCCGGAGGGAAGGATCATGGGTACATGACTGCAAGAGCATTCACCAACTCTGCATGAATTCACTCTGCTTCCTGACTTCCATGAGGTGAACAGCTTTCCCTTTGGCCAGGCCTCTGCCATGTCCTTCCACAGTTGTGGGGTGCCCAAAAAGGGATACAGATATTCTGAAACTCTGAGGCAAAATAAACCTCTCCTTTCTTAAGTTGTGGATGCTGGATGCTAGTTGGGTATTCTGTCCCAGTAATGAGAAAATAACAAAGACATATACCAAGTCAGTCAACAATAACTAAACTACTGATAATGCCATAGAGAATTATGTCTTAGTTAAGAAACTATACCATAATTATCTAGTTATTTTAGTCTCAAATCAAAGATAAACATTAGCATCAATGCCTTAGTTGCTCATCATATGTCCTTCCAACACTTTTCTAGTCCAAAATCAAGTACATTTCTTTCATATTTTGTTTTTAAATTCTGCAATGATTCATGCAAGCAAAAATAAAAGATAAGGGTCCCACAATCTTTTTGAGTACATTTATTTTTACAGGTGATGCCACCATCTATATTATTATATACCTTCAAATACACATTGGTATTCATTACTATGTAAAATCCACATTATCAAAGAGTACACAGTAGGCATTTCAGGAAGTGAAATAAATACTGTACTTTAATACAAATCTAGTAACCTTTGAATACAAGCCTCCTTAAAAATCACCAGCTTCATCTATGACAGCCACAACCCATGAGATCTTGACAAGTTCAGGATCAGTTACTTGGCAACCTGACAGATCAAAAAATGTCAAATTCTGCTACTTTCATTAAAAAACATAACATGATTTTGTTGCCATCATCAACAAAATTTCCATAATTTTTATATTTGGACAATGTGATAGTATAATTATATGTGGTTTATTTTCATGTAAAATAAAAGTAGAAGTTTATATATTAGCGTTACATACAGATATTTAGAATATTTTTCTGCATCTGTTATTTTTCTGTTAAATATAAGTATAGATCTCTTACACATACTATCTATATATCACTGTTGCCTAACATGCATACTCTATCAATTTTTTAAAAAAACTGATCAAATTATTAATTAAAAATCAACACTACTTTTTATTTTTCAACTATCAAAGTCTTAATAAAAACATGCTAAAATATGTGTATCGTTTTGCTTATTCTCAGTGTTAAAATAGTGAATAATATTGAGTCGATTATGGTTTTAGAGCTCAATTGCTGTGCAAGATTACATAAGATAAATTTATCATTTAACCATTTTTAAACCATAGATTTGGGTAAGATTTCAAAATACTTTTGATTACTTGGTTACAGAGAAATATTAAGAACTTATAAAGAAAAAGTAAATAATTAAGGAATGTCAGAGAAATAATATTGTTTCTCAGGATCCTAGGGTCAAATATGAAAGGAAGAATGTATAAAATAATAGGAACACTCAGTTTCTAGGATGAAACATGGATTGTATTTCTCCAAGGACTTTTCTTTCCTTTTTTGCTATTTTTATCTGCTTGCTTTTGTGCTGGTGGTTGAACCAAGGCCTCACTTAAGCTAGACCTATGTGCTGTACCACTGAGCCACATCCTCTAGTCATCAGTCTCTTAAGTGGGGCCAAGAGGCTAGTCTAGTAATTATAAATTTCCAGATACTTCTTACTTGGGAGTAGATATTTAATCATAGGAAACAAAATTAGAAAGAGTAAGGAGAATAAGGGAGAGAATGAAGGGGGGATTCCATCTCAAGAGATGTTTATTGTGGGAATTTGGGTCTGGAGTGTCCCCCAAAAGCCTATTGATACTGTGTACCATTGGCAGATGGGTCAGGCTAGAAGGGCCAGCTCAGAACTTGACCTGGAGGGGCCTTTGCTGATCTGCCCTTCCTCTCAAGACTTCTCTCTGTTTTGCCAAGCTGTAAAAATCTCTGTCTCTAGGGCTCTGGCTCTGGGGCTCTGGCTCTGAACCTAGACCATATTCCAGCGCTGCCATTTAATTCCTCTGTTTTCCAGCTGCCCACCCATGAAAGGACTGAGACCTTCTGAACTGTGAGCTAAAATAACTTTTTTCTCTTCAAAGTGATGGATGTCCAATATTGAGTCACAGCGATGAGAAAGTAACTAAGAAACTGGTGGACTTCCAACTCACTGATTGGAGAAATCCCTGGCTCAAACAAAGGATGGGGTCAGGGCGTTTAAGGAAACCTGGCGGACAAAGGAAGAGTGGCAATATTTTTCTCCTGCCTCTCTCTTCCCTCCTTACTCCTCAGTTTGACCCAAGAGGAATTAAACGGTCCCAGGCCCTTTGGATGGATGCTGAATAGGTATAAAAGGTCTTTCAGTTTTGCTGAGTGAGTCAGATACAAACAGAGAGGCAATGATCTTCCTGTGTTGCAGGATCTCTAGAGAAGCCCTGTCCTCACCTCAGGGAGAAGAAACTACTGACAGTTCATGGGATAAGATAACATATGTAGCAGCGAGGACCCTAGAACCACAGGGCACACAGGAAGTCCTCAGATGATGCTACCATCTACAAAGCAGCACTCAGCAGACACAAAACAAACTGTTTCAGTAACTCTTGCTTATTATTTCTTAGACTGACCCTCTATTACGATTTCTTTCTATCAATTCGCCCTTGGACCCTTGGGGTTCACCTCTGAATTTCCTAGAAAATCAAACAAAATATGCTACGTAGTAAGCAAATAATAAGTAAAAACTACTCTAGTAGAACTTCTTAAATGGTAATTAAATCTCTATGAGAGATGCGAGCGCTCCGGAAAGAAAAATCTCTGTGAGAGCCTAACAGGTATTTTTTGGTTTTAGAATGTTTGAAAGATATGACTGAGACATATTTTAGATAACTTGTTCAAGATTAATCATTTATAATTTTTGACTCCAACATTTACACTCAAACTTTCTGAAGTAAAGACCAAATACTGTTTTTAATTTATAATACTATATCAAAATTTATGTTTAATTTAAAGCTTTAAGTCTCTTTAGGTGGAAAGTGGATTTCTTTAAGTTGCCAATTTTATGTTGCAAAGCTAATACTTAGCTTTGGTTAAAATTTTAAGAACATAGTGTGCTAATTTATAATTACATAATAAAAAGATAAGGCATTTCTTACAAATAATGTCATGTTGAGGTAGACAGTATAAGGTATTAGTACAAATAATTTTCCATGTCCTGACCAACAAAGGAAACATTGCAGCCAAAGTTAAAAACATTTGATGAATGCCAGATGTGTAACACTTATATTCCATACTGACAATTTTAAAACATTCCCCCCTTGTTTTCAAAGATGAGATACATTTCAGTTGTTTTCTGAATGAAATTATAGTATTATGGGATGATATTAAAGTCACAGTACACTGTTTTCACAAAATAGTATGAGAAACTTTTATTCTCAAATGGCTCTCTTATTTGCCAGTGTGACCTATGGCCCGTTACATCGACGAAATCGGTCTCCAAGTGCACAATGGATTCCTCTTATGAATGGTAAGTGTGTAAAGTGCTTATGTATTTACTTCAATCAGAGAATAATGAAAGTATAAATCCATTTATAAGATAGGTCAATGAAGTCATAATGCATAGACAAACTCTGCCTACCTTGATACAAATATTTGAAATCGATAGTCACAGCTGTCCAGAGGGGGGATTTGCAAGGATTTGAAAGGAGCCAATGCTCACAAAGAATGAACTAAATAACAGTAAATACACCATTCTGATTGGACATGAGTAGTTGCTTAAGATAGCACAAGGTATCCACTCACGTACATTTTATCCTGGCACCTACTTAAGTCTGATGCACGTGTTTTGTAAAGTACTGTACCCCACCCATTTCCTCTATTGCCCTAAAAAACAACTGAAGACAATATATATTTTCTCAAATTTGTTAGACTCTTTTAATATGCAAAAAGGTGAAATTAATACAGTAAAAGAGTAAAACAGTGACTTCTTCATTTCCAGGAGTACAAATTAAAAAAAAAGAGATAAATATTTCAAATAGTAACAAAGAAGGAATTACAAGCAATTAAGTTATTTAAACGCTCATCTCTGCATCTTATGAGTACTTCATACAGAAAAATAGAATTACATTTGTTAGCTGCTTTAATCAAGCATTGTATTGGAACTTATTACTTGTTGAAATAATGGATGTTTTGTTTTATTTAGTTTTGATTTCCGACTTAACTGACCATATAGAACATTGGAATTTCAGCATAATTTTCAATTCATTCAGAAAGCATACTTGTTTTTATTAATATTCAAATGAAATATCCTCACCTAATAGAATAAAAATAATACCACTTTCCTCAGAATCAATGCTCATAAATCTAGGCTGCATTTAATCTTTATAGTAAATGTGCTTATTGGGACTTTCTGTGATGGCTCCAGTCTCGCACTGGTGCCTGTCAACTATCAGCAAAGATGACAGTTACAATCATTCAAAATGATAGCCAAATCCCCTTCCTGGCTCACACGTGTGAAAATCAGGCCATTGTTATCTTGGGATATGCTTGTAACCATAAGAAACAAAGCTGGACCTGGAAAGAACATGTGAAATCATCAGATTGTGGATAAGGATGCTTATCATTCAGAGGAAGTCTGGACTACAGTGTGAAACTCTGTCTTAAAAAAGGATATGTAGCATCGTGTTAACATAAATATTTTTATGTGCATGTAGAAATAAAAACTAATTCAATGCTTTAATTTCAAGATATAGCAGGAAGGAAAAAAATAAGGAGCAATTCATCATAATTTATCAATTAAATTTAAATTGATGAACATCTCAATAGGCACTATACAAATTGAAGAACTCTAATGTATTACAATAATACTTAAATTTCTTAGTATATGAGAATATATGCACACATAATATACACATATGTAATGTAAATCAGCATTACATTACATGATGTTATGTACCCATATTATGCATATTATATATATATATATATATATATATATATATATATATATATATGTGTGTGTGTGTGTGTGTGTGTGTGTGTGTGTGTGTGTGTGTGTATGTGTGTGTGTGTGTGTGTGTACTTGCATTTATATAAATATATATTTAAATACTTGAGTGTGTAAAATTTGATAAAACAATTAACATATATAGCATCTGAAAAACTCACCCTCAATTGAACTTAAAGATCTCCAAGCAATGTTTTTAACATTACAGTTTAACTGAAATTAAACATTATCTTGAGTTAAAATCCTACAAAATTCAAGTCCAAAGTTTCTTACCTGTAGCTCCCTCTAGACTTCTGCAGAGCAAAGATCGGCCTGACATAAGGTTATACTTGACTAAGCGTAACAATGGGCCTGAGTAGACGTGAAATGCCCTCATGGTTACAAGCAAGAATGGCCCACCTTTTCTGACATTTACTGCCTTCTGTGGTTTTGCAAGTCTTTCTTCTCTGCTGGGTTTCTCTGCAGCAGATACAGAGTAAAATTTCCCAGGTGATTATTTCTTTTTTGAACTGATACTATAAAAGAGCAACTCTCTCTTTTTTTTTAAGTGCCATGAGTTTTTTAGCACACGGGCAATACTGAAAACATAAATGTCTCTGCAGAAGTCGTCTTCTCATGCCCTTTATTGATGTATATCGGCATCCCAGGAAACGTGAAAAATAGAAGGGCAGCAAAGATTCAGGCCTTCTCAAAGTAAAAATGCACCCTGCCAGCAACTTGTTTTCTATGTTATTGAAGAATGAGACTAAGCGGGGGAAGGCATGTGGCGATACAGGCGCTCTTAGAACTTAATAGGGCACAACAGAATACTGAGACAAGATGATAAAACGTCAGTGGACATGCTAAACCTTACCATTTATTTTTCAAATCCTCTTGATTTTCTTTATTTCACTGGTAGATAATTAAGCACAATTTCCTCTTAACGTTCATGTATCTATCCCACATCTATTTGCAGGTTTGTTCTAGTGTTAAAATTATGAATAAACTTACTTTTCAATTTGGTATGTGATTAAAACTAGGATTTATTGTACTTAAACTGATGATGTTATATCATTTAATTATTTTTTCTGTATTATTTTTTTCCATTACCCATCTTATACTTAGTCTCACTACCCGGAAACAGTCACATTTGAGTCCATGTTTCTGGTCTTACTTTCTTTCATTGTCTCTTCATCCACGTAGAATATGTAAATTCCAATGTATTTGTATTCATTGGAGGAAGGGATTATTGGCTTTCTTTATCATGTCTGCTCTTTGATATCCGCACGTTTAATAGTCACATTTGGAATGTCGGCCAAATAATCCATTACTTATATTATAAACCCTAAAGACATGCTTCTTAAAATCTGTAGGACAAAAATGATAACATTGCTACTTCTCCTTTTTTTTCTTCCGTGATATTATTTCTTTCAATTAAGGAAAAAAAGTGAAAAATCATCCCTGCTATTGTGTACATTTTATATCTGTATATGAAGACAATTGAGTATGTGTTATTAACCTTTCATATTGCAAAACTTATAAATCAATCAAAATACAAAAATATCTTGATAAAGCAAATGATATTAATGTTGTACCAAGTAAATTCATATGACAACATTTCTTCCTCGATGAATTCAATTCTAACCAGTATACATTCAAAGATAAAGTACAGTTGAAAATTTTCTTTTTCATATTCCACAGCCATCATTTTATTTTTAAATTAATCCTGCTTTTCTCTGATGTTTATTATTGTTTTTAGAAACTTTCCTCCTTTATTTATTTTAAAATTTTCTGACTCATAATCCTATGTGTGTATCACACTTAATGTTTTCTTTGTCTTTTCCAATTATTTGCAGTCAATCTTTGCTGCATGATTATAATCCTTTCATTATATTGTTCCATGAATGTGATGGAAGGTGCCTTGTTTTCTGACATGATCCAAATAAAACATCTAATATACAGATAGAACACAGTACTCATGTTCCATTAAAAAAAGAAAGTCAGATTTTAAAACTTGCTTTGTATAAAACTTAAAAATGTATTTAGTTTAGGTATTGGAGGAAATATGTGGGTACAAGGGACCCTGAAATATGCATACCTAGCAAATTGACCACACCCAATTTCACTTTGTTCTTTCAGAACTCTTTCAAAGGTGTTTTCTTCTGGATGAAAATTGGAGCTTCACTGAGGAGTTTGCTCACTTGGCTGCAGAACACTCAAAGTTTACTACTTTGTTGTTACAATAATTCTTTTGGGTTTCAGGACGGGAAAAAAAATTGTATTTCTAGTATTTGCTTTAATGAACTGAAAGTTTCTTTTCTCTTGGTTTACTTTAAATAGATGCACGGAATATAATTTTTATTTTTTGACTAATTATGGCTTTTATATAAATTCCTATAGTTTATAAAATTTATCTGTACAAAAACATATACTTTGGAAATTTTTGCTTTTAACCTTTTCTCTGTCCATAGCTCTTAGTGGTTTCTGATTTTTAAATTGTTTCTTATTCTAAAAAGAAGCAAATATAGATTTTCCCAGATATAAACATCTTACACATGCTATTTTGTTTTAATTTGTTATTAATAAAAACCTTTGAGATCACTCTCTATGTGATTGTGGATTTTATTTGATTTTTATTTCTGTAGATGTTCCATATATTATTGAATTTACCCCTTACTGCTGGGCATTTGAGTTGCTAAAGATTTTTTCTATTAAAAAACAAATTTAAACTTGCAGGTGTGTAACTTCAGGAATGATTACTAGAAACAGATTTTCCGGGTTAAATTATAAATTGTTATAAATAGAAAGATAATCCTGTTACATATCAAATTCTTCTCTGCAGGAGCTGTCTGATTTTACCTACTATAAACTGCCAAAGAGAGTATGTTGTTCAATTTTTGATTTTATGCCAGTCTGATAAGTGAGAAATGGTATTTTATACTATCAACTAAAAGCTTTCCTTAATAGTGAAGTTATCTCTTACATTTCAGGTTTTACAAGAATAGTACCCAATGGAAGACTATATAAAAATCAATAATATTGAATATTGGTGTTGATAAAACTAATTGATATGGCAGCTATTATGATATGATGTTAAGTTATAAAACAAAATCCATTAGATCATCAAATGACTTAGTCCTTTTGAGTCTTTTTAAATAAAAATGTTAATGAGCCTCCTTTTCTAAAATTAAACATTTATAAATTAATTGAAAATTAGTATCGTTATAAAATTTCAGTTGGAGAAATGATTTTGGCAATTACTTATAAATTTATGAAAATCCGTATGAGTGTAGTAAAACACATTTCCACATTTCGTTGCATTGTACGTATTTATTTACTTTTATAGGCATACATAGCTAACCAAAATTAAAAAGTGATGTGTAATCTTTGGCTACTTCTAAGGTTCAAGGAACAAAGAGATTAGTCACACTCTACTTACAAATTAATATTTTGGGCACTGTCATAAAATCATCTTTTATAATAAGAATAAATTGTGTTTTATATAAAAGGAAAGGTGGGAGAACTTGGTATCAGTAGTTTTGAGTTTTTTTAATGCATGATAATTGAAACATCAGTATCATATTTTCTAAATATTAAGAAAAATTTAGTTAGTCAGCAAAAGGTTAATGTTTGTGCTATGTGCCTTTCTGTTTTTTTTTCCTGGTTTGTTCCTGAAGTTTTTAAAAAGGTGATTTTCTTTTTCAACAATTAACTTTAGAATTTTTATATGAGGCTTCTGCAGGAAAAGATCAACAATTTCTATTTCTTTCTTCAAGCCTAGTGAAATATAAATAAAAGGATACTTAGTATGTTTAAATTAATGAATTAATAAACATTTAAATAAGTCAAAACTATCAAAATGCACAATTAATTATCATTAAAGTACTCTAACTTCTCATATCAATTGTGGACCACTACACATTGGACAGCATGTGATTTCACATTTAAATATTTTAAAGTAACAATTTACATATATATTTAATTTAATAAAGGATTTAGCATATTAATTTACAGGATCAGAGACTGGATAGTCTAATAATTGCCATCTGCATGCTGGAAAGACAGAGACTCCGGTACATAAGCAGTTCGATTAACTGAAACCCCAGCACAAGAGGAACTAAGAACATAGCTTCAGTGTGATGCTGAAATGTTTTAAAAAAAAAAAAAAGAAAAGAAAAGAAACTCCCTGATGAGTTTCTGTTGGGTACTATCATGAAAAGGGTGAAGAAACTGGGGTCCCATGTCTGCTGTTGGTAGAAGTAAAAAAGATGCACCTCCTCAGACACAATGGAACTCTCAAATGTTAGCTAATTTCCAGTTTCTTCATTATCTGGCCTCTTCCCCCTTCCCTGTTGAATCATGTCACCAATATTCACAATGTTTCTCTTTACCTCGACCTGTTCGTCCACATGCCAATCATTTCTAGACACGCCACCAGAGGCACAGCTGGAATTGTGCTTTTTTTTTTCTATTATTCCCTGAGGGTCTCTACGTTTAATGAAGCTGGCAATTAAGATTAGCCATCAAAGTATCTGTTAAACATAAATATTTCTTATTTCTTTAAATAACTTTCTGATGAGTTTCTAGGAAACGACTTCTTAGAAAATCAATACATACAATGAACAAAGGAGCCATGTATTTTGCATGCCTCGACTTTGCATTACGTGAAAAAAATGCAATCAGAACAAGAAAATGAAAGGCTAGTCACAGAAGTTGTAACTGTGATAAGAACAGGGATATTATAAATAAAAGTTTAGATGATTTTAGATAAGCAAAAGGCCATTGAATGGAAACTGTGTAACAAAAGCTTTATTCAACGTATACAGACATCCTTTGAAAAACTCATCACATATTTTACTTTGCTCTGCTTTTAAAGAAGGAAACTGAACAATTGTACGAAAACCACAGCTAAAATACAGAAAAGTTAAAAATGTACACTGCATATTACTAAAGCAATTAAAGCAAGTTAAGAACATTTTAAATATGATGTAATAATCTAACAGCATATAAGTTACCAAAAAAATCAGAAAGAACTTGAAAGCAATGCAATTAAAATTAAATTTTACTGAAAAATAAGAATTGAAAAATCCTATTTATACTTTACTAAGAAAAAGTGTTTATTATTAATTCTTACTTAATTATAGTGAGTTAATAGACCCTAGAAATATTGTGATTTTCTTAATTGTAGGCAGAGATTTGAGTTTTCACTAATCACGTGTTCAACTAAGTATTGCTGTATTAAAAAAAAATAATTACTATAAGAATGTAAAGGAATGGGCTGGAGAAATGGCCCAGTAGTTAAAGCTCTTGCCTCGCAAATGCTAAATCAAGTGTCTGAGTTTAATTCCCCGGCACTTCTTAAACAGGACATGGTCGCACCTGCCTCTAATCCCAGCACTTGGGAGGCTGAAACAGGATTGCCCTCAGTTCAAGGTCAAATTGGGCTCCATGGTGAGTTCACGACGAACCTGGGTTACAGAGTGGGACCTGGTCTCAAAAAAATAAAAAAAGAAAAGAAAAGAAATATAAAGGAAAATCGAGGTTTGATTTTACTCATAAATATTGATATAAAATTTTAGTAAAATATTTACCTAGACAACCAATGAATTTATGATTCATTATGAAGAGTATTAATAGCAATTTAAGATGTTTACTACCCAGAGATATCAAAGTAATAATTAATGGTAAATCCATACAGGTATAAAAACATTTTGCAATTCTTAATGAAATTAATCATTAAAAATTCAAACATTTCATTAGTATAAAGAACCTATAAATATTGCATAAAGTATAAAATATAAATACATGAAATAATAAAAATCTACTGCACATACAGGAGTAATTCAACAGCAAAGTTTGAGATATAAAATTTAAAATTCCAAAATCTTATGGAAGGTCATATGACAATTTCTATATAAATAAAATATGTGACTTGTATTTGTTAAGTGTATATTTTAAATACAATCTTGCCAAATTTTCTAAATCCATTATTGTATGCATATCAGTGTATGTTTAGCATCATTATTATAACAGGTAGAAATGCTTCTGTTTTGTTTTATTTATTTATTTATCGAGACAGGGTCTCACACTCTGTAACCCAGGCTGGTCCTGAACTCACTGTGGAGCCCAGGCTGGCTTTGGACTCATGGCAATCCTCCTGCTTCAGCCTCTGAAGTGCTGGGATTACAGCCTTGTAGCACCATGCCCAGTTTATGTGTTGTTGGAGAATCCAACTCAGGTACTTAGCACTTGACATAGCACTTGCTAGGCAAGAGCTTTAACCGCTGGGCCATTCCTCCAGCCCCTTTCTGTTATCTCTGTAAAAAGGATTCAACTTTCATTCACCCTAGTGTTCAGTGTTGTGTTCCACCACACAAGAATCTGTAAATTCTTAAAGACATTGCATGGCCACGGACTCTTGTTACCTTTGCGGGGGTCTCTTCTTGGTTTATGAAATAGGATTCAAAGGTTGAATTGTAGTGGCTAAACTTCATTGGGACAGCTTCTTTGGACTTCCACGTAGGAAGTTAGTATCGCACACTTCCAGGGCATGTCCGGAAGGGGTGCTGGAGGCGTGACCTTGGGTACTATACGAAGTCACGCTGCCCCTTTCCCTCTGTCAGTCTTGACCTGCTCTATTTTCTGGCTGCCATTGACTGAGCAACCTCTTTCTGTAATGCCCTTCTGCCTTGCAACCTGTCCATCATGGACCAAACTTCCTGAAACCATGAGCCAAATTCACTGTATATTAAAGTCTTTCCTCCGTTAAGTTGGTGGACTGCTGGCATTGTGTCCTATTGATGGAGAAGCTGATTGATACAGCTTACTAATTGATTCTAAAATTATAATGACGTTGGCTAGGGACACATCTACAGAATGTGAATGAACTTGCAGAACTCTTGCTCTTTTTTGCTGTGTCATATTTAGTTGCCACATGTCTTCTTTACCAATTATCCTTGGCATTAAAATGATCAAAGAATAGTATGGATCAGCGAAGCTCAGTACCTAGGTACTAGCACAGACCGGAGCCAAATACCAATAGTTCTCTTACACCGCCGTTTGTCTAGATGGTCTTTCGGGTGTGCTTCCATTCATCACTGTATTTGGCGGAGTCTAATTCTCTGGAATTAGAGTAAGTTTCCTTTTGGTTTTTGGAACAGAGGTCCATTTATCCATGTCTTTTGGAACAACTCTGTGGGGGGATTTTTTTTTTTCTCTTTACAGTGGAAAAAAAAAAAAAAAACACTTTGGGCATTGTGCCTTTGTTCCCACTGCTCTGCTGGGGTTACCATTCTCAATTGTCTTTTTAGCTGCTAGATATTTTGCTTATATTGCAAGGAGATTGGTACTTTTCTCAGACCCTCAAGACTATTCAAGACAGCCAGCTGAGTTCCTTATTCTAAGGGTAACAAAGGAGTCTCCCTTGCACATCCCTTAGTCCCTGTAGACACACGATTCTTCCGTAGATGAACTCTGGGTACAGTGCTTAGGCATTTGGAAGTGCCATGACATGTCAATTTACTGAATGGGAGAAACTGTATATAGGGGGATTAACTCAGACCTCCCCAAATTTATTTCTTATCTAAGTAATAATTTTGTAAAATGATTTAGTGGGATGGAATGCCAAGAGTTTTCAGCAGTATTTTAGTACTAATGGCTGAAGGAGGTGTGCTGTAGTTATATGGAATCAATGTGATATTAACAATTTGATTTCTCACATGCTGTCAATGTGGAGGCAGAAAGTGAAGAAATGTATATGAAAGTGTTGAATAGTTTATCCCTCAAAGTTTTTAATATTAATATATGGATGTGCCATAAGTAAAACAAGTTCCCAAATGAGAGTTAAGAAAATTTTAACTATAATAAAATCTGTCCTTTAAAGACACAGGTAAAAGCTAACATCCTCAAGTCATTTGTATTGTGAAAATTACTCATGTGCTTCTTAATTTCACAAAGTTGAATCCTTAAATATGCAGATCCGATTTGCATTAAAATATCATTATCTTCATTGCTATTTTTGCCAGCCTGTCAAAAGTACATCATAATGAATGGCTAATTTTATTTTAATGACAGTTTGAGTGCATAAGTTTTGCTTGATTTTAATATAATCGTATCCCCACGACTCAAGTCCAGTAGTAGATTATATGGCAAATAGTGATTGATTTATGCTAAAAAATTGTACAATTTGATATAAAAATGATTTGCAAGGGGATTAGTTCAGTGTCAAGTGGTAGGAAATCGATGAGAAAAGTTAAGGTGTATCCAAATCCAGAGATGCAAAGGCACATTGGCTACAAACTGAAATTCCCATGTTCCTCACAGTTGAAGAGCACACAGGTGTGAAATCGTACGTCACTGACATGCACAGCATTGAGATAACAGAATCACTGCGGCATAAAGAACATGGGGCAAACACCATGGGAACATTTATTCTGTGTGAAATTTTTAAACACTAATGACAGTATACAGTGAAAAGAACCAGAAACATTATGGCAAAGGTGGGTGATATGACCTTCTTTTCGAAATTCTGTGACTTAAATTGGCTATATTCCTTTCAGTATGTGTAAAGTACTCATCAATTTTTTTTTGAGTGTCTACTACATGCCAATCACTATCATCCCTGGGCGAAGAGTGATGAGAAGGAGATAAATCCTCTTTCCCAGTGAGCGGCTTAATCTAGTGTAACCCTCAAATAATGAATCAACAAACACATCTCTCAGGTGATGACAAGCGAAAGGAGATTTGCAGCAGCCACAAGGAAGACAGACGTGAGAACACATCAATCAAGTGTTTAACACCGTACCACGGAAACTGCACAGCTACAAACCGCTAGCCATAGGTCAACGTGTGCTCTGTGTGGACGTGGCTCCACTGCTCCAGTAGCTCTGGGGTTGGGCAGTGAAAAGTAGGTTCACCAAAGCAGGAAGAAAGGACTACCCAAGTAGCCTATTGCAACTGAATAGTCAATATTCAAACACCACTTATTTCATTTTTCAATCTGACCTTTCCTATCCCTGATATTCACAATAGTTATTATGGTTTTATATTACTAAGAAGAGTAAATATCATGTATTTTATATGTTAGAGTGCCTAGTAATAGAAAATATTTTATTTTCTCAGTTTCTGTGATATATTAAATCATGGGTATATTAAATACTGTTTTATGGCATTCTGGCTATTGTAGGGAGCCTTTGTGTTTTCCTAAAGGCATAAGTGTCTCTGCTCTGTCAGCTGACAGGATAAGATTTGATAGTCAAAATCCTACAATAAATTGGAAAGAGTTCAATCGATGTTAAGATAGTAAAATGCGAAAGAAAATTATTTCCTTGTATTCTAAGATAAAAGCTTTTTATTTCTAAATAGCGATAGGAATATGGGTAGGTAGGTAGATAGGTAGATACAAAGAAAGATAAATAGAAATATAGATAGATGATAGATGGATAGATAGATGAGAAAAATAGAGGCTGGAACAGAAAGGAGGGAAGAGGAAGGAGAGAGAAACAAGTCCTTTTGTATTGTCAAAACATTCATGTTTACTATATCCTATTCAGGAATGAAAGGGGCCATCGCAATCAATATCACTGATTATTTGAAATTACTTCTAAGGGGATTCTCATGAGTATCTGGAAGGTTTTATTCATTAATTTTTAATCACTATGATATGAAAATAATGTGCTTTTCTTAGAAATATTGTGCAGTAAGCGGAGAAGTTCCTTCCAAATTGTGAATGCTTATGTACATGACAAAAGTAACTTTACGGATGTGTGACTAAGTTAATGATTTTTCAGAAAATAGAGATTACACCGGATGAGACCAGTCTGGTCACATGGTTTGTAATGTCCGAAAGTATGTTTGACTGTGGTGACAATGGGTATCAAGTGACAGCGTTTCTAACTTTGATAACAGAGGCATGAAACCATGAAGCAAAAAAAGCAGGTGACCACTGAAATCTAAAAAATATAAGAAAATGGATTATGCACAGCAATTTTAGAAAAGAATACTGCACTGTCATCAATTATATTTGAGTTCTGCATGATCCATGTCAGACATTTCATCTTACAGAATTCTGAGAATATTTAACAATTTAATTCAAATCTGTGTGGTAATTTATTTTTGTAGCAACAGTCACATGATGCTATTACCTAAAACAAACGAGGTATTTTGTATCTTTCCTCGTGTAAACAAAATTCTTCTACATTATGTAATTTCTTTGAGAATATATAAATATAAACAAATAGGAGCCCTAATTAATAAAATGTGCAGTAATATCTAGAGAAGAATTAGAAATATCCTTTCATGTTTATGTAAGTTTTTATGGTTTTTTCTCAAATAAAATACAACTGCTACAAAAATATGTGTACGTTAGCACTGTCATACCAGAAGAGAATACATACTTCATGTAGTTGTTGAGTATAGAGATCATTTATATTTCCATTTCTAGTAAAAATCATTTATGATATAGTTATGCCAGAACATTTTGCTTATAATTAACGATTTAGATTAAAAACCTAATAAAAAATTCAGATGTTCTTTTTAAGTAATTTGTGCTATTAAATTTAATGATGTGCTCTAAAACTGATGGAATTTGTGCTAAAGGTGGACAAAAAAGACAAGGTAAAAGTATAAATTACGTCTTAAAATTCTGCCAGCATTTCCTAGTAAATTGCTCAGATATACCTACTTGTAACAAATGTTACAGACAATATTTATATATTTAGTTCATAGCTGATATTGCTTTCAACCTGCCCCAGAGTAATACAAAAGAAAATGTAGCTTTGAAACAACACTTTTATGTTCAACTCTTTACTGTGTACTGAAATACTCTCTACAAGAGTCATAATTCCGAGTCCCTCACTCCACTCATTGCCCAACTTAGTCCTTAATGGGTTAAAAGTAATATGGTTTTCAAGCAAGATTCACTCAGCTGATAAAGGTAAGTATAGAGAAAATAGTAGAGGGAAAACAAGAAAATGTGATTTTTACAGAGATTGCAGAGCATCTAAGAACAAGTACATAATTGATCAAGATGCATTTACATCATTTAAATCAGATACTTTGGTGAAAAAGACCAAGAAACACACGCTAAGAAAATTAAGTACAGAAATATAATAAATTCAACAACTGAAAAACAAATAAGGCCTATACACATTTATACACCATTTCAAATGGAAACTGTAAAATACAAATGAAAACAGGCTAATGAGGTGAGGACTAAGCTTAAAAATTAACATGGATTAAAATTCATTAAAATTCATTCAAAAACATGTCAATATATGTGTCAAGTTAGCTATTTTTAGTAATCAAGTTAGATTTAAAAAGTTGATAATGGAGGCACATCAAGGTACCTTTTCCAGCTTCTGAGTATGAGTGTGTTTTAAAATATGTCTTGGTTGAAGGGTACTGACCAAACGCAGAGATGGGAAAGGAACTCCCATGAACTGCCAGAGGAGCTAACGAAAGTAGCTATCGTGGAGAAATATCCTGTTCATCATTTTTTCCAGGCATATCATAGTCTTGGTAATAAAGTATAATATTCAAGTATCCTTAAAATATCTCAAAATCTAGTGGAACATTGTTATGCGTGCTTGTTTTTGTGTTTTGCTCTAATTCTAGTACCAATCAATTCAAGTCTGAGATTGCTTTTGAAGATAGAAAAGTACTTTACGTGTGGCTGTCAGTAGCTGTTTCAAAGTTAACTTGGCTCTGCAGAGTCAAGGAACAAAGAGACGATCAGAGTACAGACTTTAATAAAACAGGTTCTCTCCACACAAGTAAAGCATACATATACAGAAGAATATTAGAAATATAAAAGAAATGTCAAACTAGATAGAACAACTTTTTCATGTAGGTGTCAGAGATGAAATATTTTGTTGGGAAAGAATGTTGATGAGATGTCTATGAATCCTTGAGAAAAAAATATATCTGTTCAGTCAGCGCTATATTAATGAAAGTTTCTTTGATATCAACCGGATATATCCAAAATCTTTCTACAGTATGACAAACAAAATGTAGGCTTTATAACTTCTCTGGGCTTAGGTTATATGGTTCTGTTAAAAATAAGTATAAGCCTTGTATATCTTAAGGTGTGTGCATTTGGCTTTCTTCAGAATTGTAGTGTAACCCCTGTATGATGCCTGTATCCTGATGAGATATACCGTGGGAAGCTTTCTGTGTGTTGGTGTGCTTTGAAGAGAATGTCTGTCAAGCTGGACAAAGATAACTTCCCTTTCTTTCATAGCTCTGTGCCAGCCTACAAGTATCATCACTCATCTGCCTGCTCTAAATGCCTCTACTCCCTTCCAGAAACATCATCCTTTCCATATAAACACATAGACAAACAAATAAATGAAATATTTCAGTAATGTTGTCTAGGCAGAGCTACCACAAAGTAGTACTCACTCTCAACTTATTATTGATGTTACCATGTTTTAGAGTCCTTAAAACTTGTGGCTATGTTTATCTGGACCTAACTAATTGTCTTACTACATTCTGGGCTATTTTAACACAATTCTAGAAATCAGTTAACTTACTAATGACATGAATTTGTCTCTCATAGTTCTGGTGACTGAGAAGCCAATGATCAAGGTGCCTACAGATCTGATGTGCAGGTTTAGCCTCCTCTCCATTGTCACCTGTCCCTGGGTCTTCACACAGCAAGAGGAGCAAGGTAGCTTCCTGGGTTCTCTGCCGTAAGAGCAATAACCTCAGTCAAAGGGCTCGCCTCACCTTTGGGTGCTCTAGTCACCTTCCAAAGTCCTCCCGTTTCCTAACACCAACAGGAGGGGGTTATATTTCATCAAACAACAGCAACATTTAGATAAATGCCTAACAGATGTGTTTGTGGTAAATAGTATTGTCTTGTCAATGATTTAGAAATGCATCTAAATATGTTAACTGCTTCCAGACTATAATATATTAGACATGACCTATGTATCTATTGATATGTATTCAATTATCATCTGTCTCTGTGTATCTCTATTAGCTAATTTTACTTTTTAAAATAAGACATTTTAAAACCAAATTTAGATATACATTTTCTACCCCATATTTTTTAAATGCATGTGTTTCTACATCCTCTTGAAAAGAAGGTATATTTAAAAGTATTTATTTTGTCCCTATGAGTGAGATTTATAATTGACTGCCACACAATAAGAGAATCAATTATTCCATTTCTAATCTTTTTTTTTAGATGAACACTTGGTAAAACTATCGAGAAATGATTCTGCCATATTTTATACACTGCTGTCACAGGGTAGAATGAGAAACCGTGCTTCTGAGGTCCATGTCACGATGTTTCATGTTTCTGTTCAAGAAATAGATCCAGAAAGCACTTTGCTTTCATAGATTTGGTTCAGATATCTATACTTAATTCTTATAATTATTATCATGCTAATTTTATAATAATGTAGTTCTTTGATTATCTATCTTTTCAATTGGAAGATAAAAATGCTATAAGATAATGTAAATACCTAAATCTATAACAAAATGACTGGAGTTGGGAAGTCATAAATTTTCTTATTTACTCAATCACATCTCAGCCCTTCTGTCAACACATAAGTCAATCTAAAAACCATAGTAGAAAATAAATAACGCTGCTTCATGTGTAATGTGCACACTACTATTATTCAGATATGTACATGTGTATGTTGTTGCTAATTTAGGTTATTCATTCAGTGTTGTTAGATCACAAATCCATATATAGTAAATAGGATAAACATTTATTCAAAGTGAGCTTTGTGGAAGGTAGAGAAATTAAATATCCAAAATCAATTCTTCATCTATTACCAAAGAACAAAAGTTTTCTATGGCACAGCGCTGAAGCAATTGTTTCCTCTCAGAGCCAGTGAGTTTCCCGATAGCTCAGTCACAGCTGAATGCTAGACAAGGCTGGCTACCTGGGTCACATTTGCTTATCTAACTCAGGTCATAGTTAGCTACTGGTTGAGGCACAGTTTGAAAGTGCCAGGAGTACAAATTCCTAGAACTGAAAGTGAGCCACCTTTACTTCTCGGGTTGACATCTGAATATCTAATTTTAGGTCTTAGTTTACTATAGGATCGGCGGTTTGAGAGCTACTTGCGGAGAGGAATCTGAAGGGGAATTCAATTTCTTTCCTTTCTTTGCATCAGCTTAATAGTTTAATATATTAATGAAAAAGACTATAAATGAAATGTGTTCAGAGGACGGACAATCGACTTTGTGGTCCCCATTAAACTGTGTGCTATTATCTGAAGACAAATGTGTGTTGGAGCATAAGACATATTTGCATTGACTCACCAAAGGATGATAATATCATTGCATCTATTCTATTGTCTCCCTTGTTGTTTTCACTCCAAATTTTATATCCTTCTTATACATAGGCAGATTCCAGCACATTCTCTTGTGCTTACAGAGAACTAAAAGTAGATGAGGTGCCTCTCTGTCTCCGTATTGCCCAAAGACAGACTAAAGACCGGGAGGATTTGGGGGATGGGCACATGGCCATGCCTAAGAGGGTTCTTTCCGCCTCAATTGCTGAACATGTGAGCTAATTGCTGGGTCTCAAAGATGCCAACCGCCTGCAAGGGAGCATCTGATTGACAAGGAGCTATTTGTGTCTGTCAGCCTCCCACTCAACAACCTGGAAAGCTTCCTGGAGAGCAGACAACTAGTAAAAGTTTAAGGATTTTGCTATAGGCTCATATAAATTACTTGTAGAATTTTTCGCCAACATTGAAAATACATGATGATCAATGGAATGTCAATGCTACATTCTGAGGTATTCTGTCATAATATAAAGTAGCCCATCAACTCTCTTCAAAACATACATCCAAACCTGCTTCCTCCTGGATGTGTAATGGCTTAAGATGTACCGAAATTGAGATTCATTGCGTTTTTGTTTATAATTGGGATTTTGGAATAAACAGAAAATTTCTTCATCACATTGAGTTTTTTCCTTATTGGAAACATAGCAAATACCTCATGCTAGAGAAAGACCTATATAAACATATTTAGAGCCTGGTGAAAGCAAGATTTTCTTGAAGATACCACTGCCTATGTAATGTGAAGAAAGCATCCTGGCATCCAATCTTCCAGAGAAGTTATCAATATTTTAGAAAAGGCTAAGAGGAAGGACTCTGTGTTTCACTTTCAAATAAACAATCATAGTGTTGAAAGAAAGTCAGAAAAATTGAAGCGTCTTGTTCTTCATCTAAATCTCACAAGATGAGTTAATTTCATTATCTACTTGTATGGTCAAATAATTTCAAATATTTTGGAAATGTTTAATAGTTCAGGCATTCTACAATGAAGTTTCAATACTTTGAGCAGTTACTTTTCCATTTATTTATTTCCCAAACAACTTATTTAGAAAAAAAAAACGTGCCACCTATCTTTGTCTACACTTGGGTTTTGTTCTGCCTGTGATGAAACTCCTCCATCCATACTTCTTAAATAATATCCTACTTGCCTGTTCAAAGCCACTGAAAATAAATAAAAACTCCTATAAGAAACATCAAATACATGAAAAACCCAGTTAATTAGCACAGTAACATGCCACAAAAATAGTTATAGAAAAAAACATGAAAATTAATTTAGATGAAAAGTCTAAAGCTTAAAAGAAGACATTTAAATTGGGGATTTCTTTATTGCAAATATTTTGCCTAGGCACTTACCAGTCGGCACACAATAAGAGTGGGCAGTTGCTTTAGGCTCCCCTGGTCTACTTAAGTTTGATTGGTAATCAGCTGGTTTTTGCGTGTCTAAGTCTTAATGCTGAAATACCCTAGAGGAGCTCAAAAAGAATCTCCAACTGTTTTGGTTTGGGTCCAGAAAGCCCCCTTGATGCCTCACATGTTTATGAACACCGTGTGCCATTGGGAGCTAGAGTGGATGCTAGGGGCTTAATCTGGAGGGGTGTGTGCTGACTCACAGACCTTCCTCTGAGGCCTAGCTCTGTTCTTCTATGCTGAATACGCCCAGCTCTGGCTCTGCTATGTGATTCCACCATTTTCCTGCTGCCTACCTGTGAATGAACTAGGTCCTTCTGAAACTGTGAACTAAAACGATTCTTTTCTCTGTAAGTTGTGAATGTTGGGTATTCTGTCCCAGCAACAAAAAAGTACGACATCAGCTAAACATATTAAATATTTATTGTAGTGATGGAGCAATTACATTTCCTCTCATGTGTTTAGAAGGTGTTTTCTGCAAAAGGAGCACATGGTTTGTTTAATCCTGTTTTAAACATGACCCCAGTTAAGGTACTATTCATTCCCACAGCAATAGTCATTGTGTTTTCTGGCCTGATCTTGTTTTTTCTCAGAACCAAAGAAAGGGAATTGATAACACTGATTCAACACTTACCAAAGGCCATGAAATAAGTGGAAATTTCCAGCAATCCTCATGGTAGCCTTTGAAACCGTGAAGTGGGGAGCCTGGCTCTATGTTTGTGGGTTTATCTCTTTTCTCTGGAAACTTTGTCCACACTCAGCTCATAATCTTCAAATCGTTCACTTCTTACACATAATGCCTTCCATGTTTACCCTTTCTGTCACAGGGCTGTCCTTCCTCCGAGTTATGTAAAACCTCTTTGTGGTACCTGTGGCAGGGCTTTTGACATCAAAGTATCGCCATACTTCAGAAATAGCCTGAAAGCAGTGAGTATAATTACCCTAGCCTTCCACTTCCTGTAGAAATATATACAAGATGTTTTCACATGGATTCAGGATTTCTCTTTGATCATGACATCTGTTTTCCTGTCATTTCAGCTGACTTAGGAGTGCATTCTTTATTGGATGTTTCACTTTTCTGAATCTTTCCCCAACACTTGTTGGCAATTCCTATTTATCTCAAATAATCTACTGGTATTTGAATGATTTTTGTCTGGTTTCATAGGGAATTAACTATACTGATTGACACTGACACCATTAGGACTCATTTAACTCAGTTCATGGGCACGGGATTGAAATTTTGTCTAGGCATATCGGTACTTTGAAACAGAATTTTTTCTTCCTTTGTGGATCCATGGTTTTGCACTGAGTAAATAAGCCAATAACTACCATCATTCTCCTCTGTTTTGTCCTTTTACTTAGCTATTTACAGCCTGAATTGTAGGTAAATACAGACTAGGGAAATGAAAATATGTCATAATCACTTCTTAACCCCTGAAGATAATGAAAAGAAAGGGGGTTCTCAGAGGACCTTACAGTCAGGAGTCATCTAAAAGTCATGGCGACTCCAAGTAGACCAGTACCTAATTGGAACTTGATAAAGACAAAATAAATTAGGTAAAAGGAAAAAAGATTAGAATAAGCTAAGGGCTTCAGTTAATAAAAATATTATTTGTATATAAGTGATATTGAACAATTGCTATCGCTATTTGGAAAGATAATACTAGGAGAGCTAGGTGCAAAAATATGAAAACTCTTAATAGCAATAATGTATTTTATCAGGATAAAAGTGTTGATATAAATGAGTATGATAATATTAATTTTAATAACTTGTCACTAATCTCAGTAATATTTTACTAGGTAATTCTATCAATGTATTATTAAGACTTAGCAATATTCTATTACCTAGTACAGAAAAATATTCTTCAATTCTCTTTTGAAGCAATGTTGTATTATCAAATTTTAGCAAGCACATCTTTATCAAAAATATAAAGACCATATATAGCTTAAATTAATTTTATACAAATATCAGGGTAAATAATTAAAACAATGTGTGTGCAATAGTTACGTGCACCAAGAATATGAACAAAAATGGAGGAACATTTGATTGAGCTGTGTGAAAATATTGATGAATTTTTTAAAAATGTAAAATATGTTCTTTTACTTTATAAATAATGCAAAATGATGTTTTATGATAAAGATGATTATTACATGATACAAATATCACATCGTCATATTATAAAAGTATGGAATTAATAATTGTGATGGTTACTGCTTGTGAGGCTGTATGGTGCGCACTGAAGGGTAGGATTTCTAGTTTTAAAATGTTGCTTTTCCAAGAACATGATCTGAGAACAATCCGTAAGCCACAGATTCCATATTATAAATTAAAGCTTCTGAGACGCAGGTTTGTTATATCACCCAGTAATCCATTCTGTAGAACTTAATTTTGAGCTACATCATATTTAAAATCCATTTCTGTTACATTTATTTTCTCAGGTGCTCAAAATGTATCAAAACCTTTTGTTCTAATTATCAAAAAAATGGTATTTGTTACCTGTCTGATAATCACGTCATTTTAAAGTACTCTGCCCTTTCCTTCAAAATGTTCTAGGAGCAAGAGTATCAAAAAGACATCTTCACCATCAAACAGGGCAACAACTAAGTTTTTTTTTTTTTTTTATTGAATTTCCTCAAACTTAGGACACATACCTAAACTTGTGCCTTATAAACCATGTATGAGGTTGATTGCAGTACCTACTAGTTCTAATCAAAGTAGGCCATTTTTCAAACAAGATCTTTGATTCTGAGAGATTCATTTTCCTTCAGTTCCTTGAATATTCTAGTTGTTAGTCTCCTATCTGAAATGGAGATTGTAATTTTTAGGCCCTTTCTGCCACTTCTTTCTTAACTCACTTGGTTGACAGCCTCCTTTGCTTGTCAAATCTGTGGGCTATTTCTTTTTTCTTTCTTTCTTTCTTTCTTTGTTTGTTTCTTTTGTTCTTTCCTTCTTTGTGCATTGGGGTCTTGTTAACCAAGCTCGTGCCAACACTTTATAATTCTTGCTTATTTTGTCCTGCAGAAGTTTCACTGATTCTGTTTTAATATCCACATCATTGATATCCTTTGATTTAATTTTGTATCTAGAGATAGGTGTGTGTTTAGATTCAGTAGAAATTCTCTCAGCATTATTTTGTAAAAAGGCTATCCTTTTTCTAGTGAAATAAATGGACAGCTCCAAGATGAATAAATTCAAATGGCTAGCAAATATATGAAAAGTTGTTCAGTATACTTAGTCATTAAAGAAATGCAGATCAAACAGAACTAAGATCTCATCTCTTTATATATGTTAAGAGGGGGTGATAGTACCATGACAAGAACCAGCAAGAACAGTAATATACAGAGAAAAAAAAAAAAAAAAACTGTACTCAACCAAGGAGGGTAGCAAACATTCTATTATTTGTGAAAAAGGACTTCTCTTTTTTTTCATATTTTGGACATTGGAAGAAGTAGCTGATTTTAAGTAATTATGTGAAGTTGTTTTTATACAGATGGCATGAGTAGTTTTGAGATGGCAATTATTGGGTGCTCAATAGAGTTGGACAAAACTATGATGCCAGACACTGGGTTTCCGCAGGTAAAGCAGGCAACCACTCCTTGATGATATTACCTTTGAGATTAGAGATTTTCTCTATTAGAGAAACACACTGACCTTCCCGTGGTACTAGACCACCAAAGGCTTAATATTTCCCATGAAGCCTGTTGTTCACAGAAAACACTGTAGATTCTAAATTGGTAGATTTGGCTGCAGAAAGGAATACAATGATAAAATCAACAATGGAAGTGATGATACGTGCTATCTGAATGCTGTTCAACAGTTTTCTAAGAGACTGCTGATCATACCTGAGGGCAATTCCAGCCTTTTTAAGCATTGTGTTATTGTCACCTTTCAGGGACAGCGGGAATGTGACAAGAGAGATGTGATCTTCAGAAGTCTTTGAAATGAATCTAAACACACAACACTTAAATTAATTTCAAGGATGAAAGTAAGTATTGACCCCACTATTCATATTCAAGTATATACTGCCATGTTTTCCAAAATAGCCTGGATTTTAAAGTCATAATAAATATTAATCTAATGGCTATAAAACAGGTCAACAACACAGAAAATTTCAAATATGAATATAAATCATTTTCTATTTTAAAATTTCCAGTGTAAAATTGGCATAAATATCTTCTGTGAGTTTAATAACTCCAAACTGTGGGGATGAAATTTCAGAAATATAATGAATAAATGAATATAGTTGATGAGATGAAAATATACAACAATATTAATCATTATCTTCATTCAGTTTGCACACTTTCCAGTCCCCAGTACAGTTCGTAGAAACTTAAATGGCTTCTGACTCCAATCGCTATAAAATGGCCTATTTATCTCTGAATCACCACAGTTTCCAATACAGAATTTCAATTAGTTCAAGCTTGATTTCATGTCTTATAGGCCTTATTATATAAGAAATACATCATCTAATAGATCACTCAAGAATACTGTGTGACTCACATCAACTATTACAAGTGTATTATTGACTCCTGAAGTAATACATCTTAAGTGGTTGGTTCTCCAAATTTATACTTAAATGTCTAAATATTAATAGAGCTTTCATTTTATCCAAATGTAAGAGATAAAATAAGACATGTAAAAATTATATCACAATGTCATTTAGAACACTTCAGTTTTTTGTAATTCAGAAACTATGGACTAACATTCTACAGAAGAAGTCTTCACAAAGGAAAAAAAAAAGTTTGGCCATTTTTACCTATTGTCACCTGTTTCAGAAATGCATACTGTAATATTATACAAAGTTACAAATTTTCAGTTATGCTAAATAATCTTTTTTTTCCATACAGCCCCTATTAGTCTCGAATTTCAGTTAATCTTGGGTGTCTGGAATCCCACTGCAGCATTGAATATAGGTATTGTTGGGAATATATACTTTTGAGAGTTGTATAAACAGACAACTTCTGTAAGTTAATGTAATTATCTAAATTAGTGCTTTTGATTCATTTTTACATATAATAAAATATATGATAATTAATTTGGTTAACAATTATGGTACTGTATTAGTACAGATTTGCAGAATGCCTAACTTAGCCTATAACCTGTTTATTTTCTTGTCTTTTAAAAATATAACTCCAATAAGAGTATTTAAACCCCTATCTTTATCCACATTTCTGGGCTCCATATTGGACTACCTAGGGTAACTCCTAAGAATAAAGTCAACATTAAGATAATGTTGGCATTTATATAATTATAATATATTTTGGCTTGATTCAATTACTAATGTTTCTGTTGTTTGTAACCACTATTTCAATTTCTATCTCAGGTTCCAAAACTAAATTTAAACAATCTGCTCATCTCAAACTCCTCTTTCCAGTCGGTTCTCATTGAGAAAGAACCATTCCCTCCCACCCACTATGCTTTTCCTGGAGGTAAACCCTAAATTTTCACATTGACATTGGATTACTCTGTCTTGCATCTAGAACCCCAAGTCATCAAGAGCTTTCCTTTATCTGAACCTATTTTCCTTTCTCAATATCTGTTTTTGTCTTGAATTTTTCATGTAAATTTATTTCATTGTTTGGAAATCTTTTTCATCGCCTTTTTTACTTATCTCATTAACCCGTCTGTCATCTTCTTTTAGTTCATTCACAAATTCTAAATTATTGTTTGGTAGTCTCTGGAGCTCCTAGAGATATTGCGTATTCCGGCTGACCTTTAGGCAACTCTATGAGGTTTTAGTTTCTTAGTCCTTCATTTCATTACACTCAATTGTCCTTTCCCAAATAAAAGCCTCTCACCAATATTGGGTTTCACAGTTTAAAGGATAAAGGTTTTTAGCAGTATATTTTCTCATCTATACATCAAGAAGTACAAACAATACTCAAAATAAATGAATCAACAATACAACATCTATTTCTAATAATAAATATTATAATAACTTTTAATTGCTATTTTCTAAATCAGAAATAGTCAATTTTAGAAAACAAAATATTTTGTAACTATGCTGGTATTTTAAATAGTTATTCAAATATGTCATGCAAAAGTATGTGGATGCATGTACTCATTGAAACTAATGATCTCAAGTTATAATTATATTTTATAATTATAATTGTATTAAATTATATTTATTCATCACAACTAGAATTTATAAAACATGACATTAAAGGTCATTAGACACTATTATAATACTTTCTTTCATGTAAATAAAATTGAGCTTAATTTGTATCCCAGTCACTTATTTAAATTGCCTCCAGAAAGCAAAAAATTGAAATTTAGAACTTATATTTTCTACCTTTTTTAAATGTTTAAAGAGTTTGCACACCGGTCCATATTTCATGCGAAAGAACCCTCATGAAGGTCTTTCCTCAGTAGCCAATCTTGAGCTCTCTGGGCTGAAAGAGGGACACAAGAAGGCCTACAGCTCTTAGTCTGTACCTCTAGATGTCAATATGGTTCCTGGAATAGGGGCATCTCAGGAGACTCAATGGAAACTTGACAGACATACAGGGGATGCAAGTCCTTGACAGACCTAAAAGTCAGAGGAATTGTGGGAAGTCCAGCAGCAGGTGTCTTAAGTCCTCCACGTGACACCGACACATACTGGCTTCAGAAATATTACCCTAGCTAAACTAATTAAGAGAAAAAAATGAGATCTTAAAAGAGATTTAAAGGTTTTTAAGGATATATTTATTATACCCCTACGTTTATTAAAGGAACCAAGAATTTTCATAATATTGAACTTTTCAAATTGTATATACAATATAAAAATTATAAAAATAATACATGTGAAAAGCAATCAAAACTGATTTTTGCTATTTATACTCCAGTTATATCAGAAAAATATACTTTAATTAGAATGAAATTGAAAAATTTGTTTCAGTTTGTATTTGTAACATAGAAGTTATTTTCAAGTCTTCGAAATTTTTAACTGACATTATATAAAATGTCTTAGTTTCTTCCAAACTTTTAATTAATGTAATTTATACATATTTATCAGGTTTAATGAAATATTTTGCTGCTCGTATACATTGTGTAATGATGAACTTAAAATATTTAAGTTTGCTGCTTATCTCAAACAATTATCTTTAATGAATAAATCAAATTCTCTATTTTAGCTCCTTAATATATGCAATATTATTAACTGTGATTATTATTCTGTGTAAATAGGACACCAAAATGCTTTTCTGGTGTTTTTGTCTTTTAATCTATGAATCAACTAAATTTGTCTCTTTCCTACCGTCTCCAATCTGCAATAAATATGATTTCCCTCCCTCTTAATACTTCTTTGAGATTGCTCAAGATCGGTCTGATTATTAGGCTTTTTCACAATTCAACACAAATTTTAGAATTTTTTTCGAATTCATAGTATTATGACACAGGTATTTTAATTCATATTGCAATATATCTATCATTTTGTAAATAGGATTGCTCTCTTATTTTCCAGGGAGTTCATATTAACACATAAAGAAACACTCTTGAGCTCTGTGAGTTGGTTTTATGTCTTGGACTTTAAGTTAATTTGTTCATTAATTCTAATGGTTCTATGGTAGAGTCTTTAGGATTTTCTATATGTATGTTTATGTTTTTCACCAGTGGACAAATTTGAGTTCTTTCCTTTTTTTTCCAAATGAAATATATTTTGTTGAGCAATTTTGCCTAGTTAAAATACTAGCCGTATAAGAGGAAATTAATTTTTAAAGATATATTTTTTTCTCGGTGGTGGTGTGTTTGTTTCTCTGTTGTAGAGATTCCGGTCCGTAATCAAGTGATTCGTTTCCTTTGGGCCTCCAGTCATTTTTATAACGTGGCAGAGCAAACTGTCTGCTTTAATTGCCAGAAATTAGAAGAAAAAGAGAATTATTCCCTGACATCCTTTTGGAATGAATCTCCAAAGCTTTGGGATTTCTTTTTTGTGGTGTGTTTTTTCATCAAGGTGGTGTTGAGTTTAGGATGAGTTTGTAAGTAGTCTCTCTTCGGTAATTTTCAGAAGGTTTGAAAAGTTGATAATTGTTCTTTATCTTTTGGTAGAATCAATAGTGAGTTCATTGAATCCTGGGCTTGTCTTTAGTGAGAAAAGTTTTATTACTGATTCAACCACTGTTTTTCATTTTTGTTCTATTATGATTTTCTATTTTTGTTTCAGTTTTGTGTTGCTGATTGTATTCAGAAATTTATGAACTTTTTTCTAGATTCCTGAAGATATTTGGATATAGCTTTCACCAAAATACAAGGCATACTGTAGTTGTCATATGTTAGTATATTCCCATTTCATCTCTAATTTTATCTTCTATCATTTATTGTCTATATATTTGTATATTTCATGTAATCCCTTCTTTGGAAGAGCAAATCATGTGCTATAACGGTGAATCCAAATTTAAAGTCATTGTTGAGCAATATTATTATTGCTGTTAAAATAAATTTACAGGGACATGTCGTAAGCCTTCTTCTAAACGGTGTGCATGACTTAAAAAAAAAACACACAGTATTTGATCTTGTTGAATAAAAAGCTTAAGTTTCATTTCTAACACTGAATCTGTACTTTTTTTTTGAATTGCATGTAAAAGTGCCTATTCATGGTGAATGAAATAGCAAGTTGTCTACAGTTTGGGTTTATACAATAGTTTCTCTGAAAAGTGTCCTGATTTCTTTTTAAAATTGAGTATCCAGAACTTAACATTTCAAGGAGAAAAGGGTGAGTAGAAACAGGATAAAGATGTAATGTGTATGTTCACCAATTCCCCGAATTGAGCATGAGTTATACATGTTACAAACACATTGTAATAAAAATAATAATTTCTGGAAAACCCCTCTAATACAAAGTTTCCCATATAACTTTTTGAGAGTATCTTCTTATCCATACTAATTATTTTATATCATTTCATTCATTCCCAAAGCAGCTTTCAATATATGATAAATTAGATCTAATTTTTCAATCTCCCTTTACAGGTATTATATATGCCTCAGATTCTGTGTTTACTTCTGTTCTTTAAGTACCAAAACTAAAACTAAAAATATATATTAACTAAACTAAGTCTACATCCATAGCTATATTTTTATGGAATTACATCGCACATTGCGACTTAAGAACACATTTGATGCATATACTTACGGAGAAATTATGGAAAATTTTCGGTAAGCATTAGAAGTAATTTATTTTATCTCTCTTCTTTTAGAATTATCTGATTAACTGGCAGAGCTGAATTTAAATTTATAAGTGTTATACATTATGCATTATGAGAGATCACTTTATTTTAAAATATAAGTGAATAGTCTAATTTAAATGTAAAGAGCTCTACTTTTTAAGCAAGTTTATAAAAGCATACAGAATAGTATTTTGATGTAGGGAAATACATGCAATTTTAATAATGACAGACCATTAAATATCTCTCCAAGCAATTGATAATATTATAGTCAAAGTAATTTAATCAGAAAGGAAAAATGAATACATACATTTATTACAATACCTAGTCACAAAAATCATATCTACAAAATAATTTACTACTGAGATTATTAAAAACCTTTAACTCAAATAAAAAATTGCTTTTGGACTCAGAAATAGTTTTAAACACTTCCTGGCACAAACATTTACAGATTTTTATATAATTAATTCAGGAAATAGTTATCTCTTTAAGGGAGTTTATGTTTCAACACATGAAAAATAAGTTATACATATTGCTGAGCTACCCTATGATATTTTAATAAATTAATTAATACATTGTTCAATATTAAAATCAATTTAGTCACATTTTACTATTAAAAATCTAAATCTATTTGTGATGAAGACAGATTTTATTTTCTGATCATAAAATAGTTTTTAGCAACTTTATAAATATACGATAAATAATTGTTGCCTTTAGCTATTCTAACGTGTTCCTTTAGAAATGAGATTTGCAAGAGGTGGTACACAGAATATCATAATTGCCAGTGAAGAAAATCCAAGGTGTCAACTATAAAATGAGGATTTTTCTGTTAGTTCCAGGAGGTAAGCACGGTCTTGATGTCATTGCAAGGTTTCATCTGATCAGCTGAGCAAATCGATATTGTCAAAACTTTTCTCCACATGCCTAAGATGAAGACTCATGGCAAGTACTAGCCAAAACGCTGACAATAGTAACCAGACTCTTCCAAAGAAGCCCAAAGTTCCACGAGGGCTTCTGTGATCTATTATCTATGGAGGGCCATGCACCCTATACCTGCCAGAAGATAAATTCGCTGCCTATAGAAACAATTTGTATTCAACTCCACACCATCGTTTAAACTACAGATGCACTGAGAGACGTGGCAGGATGAGTAATTATGCTCACAGAATGACTAAATGTGTCTAGGAACCCAAGGAACTTCTGTGTTTCAAGTGTTGTACTGAAACAAAAATACTAAGATCTTAGGCGCAATAATTTACATAATTTCTGTTGCAACTCTTGGTTGATATATTATGTACCATAACCATGAGTACATGCATAACATGATAAACACAGTGCATGCATACATATGAGAGAAATTGAATGCGGTTTGTATTTTCTTGTTGATAAGAATTAAGAAAGAATAAGTAAGTCTGGCTGAAAAAGAGTTTATTCTCATAGGGAATGAGAATACAGACATAAAGTATAATATGCAAATTATTATTTCTCATCTAGTAGTGTTCTTAATTGTATTAAACATATAGAAAATTTCCTCCACTTTAATAGAACTGAACATGTGTGCCAAAACTTATAGACAAAATATTACTGATATTCTGATATGAGAAACGCAGATCACAATTATTTCATAGAACTTAATGTGTGTATAATGAGAACTTGAGGGGAGAAGGAAGGAGTGGGAGGGCCAAAAAGAGAGGAGGAAAAGATTTGTAATTTTGACACAATATGTATGTGCACAAAATACCCCAGACCAATGTAAACTTTATGTTTTGCACTTATACGTATCAATAAAATGGGAAACAAACAAAACGAAAAAGAAATTTACAGAGTGGTCACATGCAAAGGCTTGTCATGATATGAGTTCATTATAACCCTTGTTTCCTCCGGAGAGAAGCACAGGATGACACAGATATTATGAACAGGCTCTTGCTACTGGAGAAATATCACAGGGGAATTCTCACCCAAGTCTAAAGGGAACATGGCCGAGGCAGATCTTTGAAGCATCCATTATTATATGCGCAAGTTAGATGCTCTCTCTGTGTTCATCCCTAACAAAGAGATGATTAATAAATGTTAAGCACTTCAACACAGTGTTTTCAGAAAAAAGTATTCATAATACATCAACGAAAGGACATGTGAAATATTTGGTACGTTTAATTGGAGGACATATCGATAGCCAAACAAAGATCTTAACTCAAATGTTGGCAATAATGCATTAGAATGCAGAAGAAAACTCCCTGATAAACTTAGATATGAAATTGGCCAGCAAATTTTGGGCAACTGTAGTGGTTTGGATCTAGAGTGTCCCCCAAAATCCTCATGTTCCTTTGGATGCTGTGTAGATTGGGGAGGTGGGGCCCGGCTGAAAGAGGTAGATGCTTTGGGATGACCTGGAGGGGCCTGTGCTGGTTTTGCCCTTCCTCCCAGGCTCTCTCTTCCATCATGATGTAAGGATTATTGCCTCTGGAGCTCTGGCTCTGGCCCTGCCTCTACTCCATCTCTGCCATGTGCTTCCGACCATTTTCCAGCGGCCCACCTGTAAATGGACTATAACCTTCAGAAATTGAAAGCTACACTAAATCTTTCCTCCCTAAGTTTTGTATGTTGGGTATTGAGTCACAGTGACAAAAAAAGTAAGACAAAAGCATTTTAAAGATAGGTTACAAAAGATGTCCTTAAACAAAAATAGAGGAGTCAACCAAAAAAATAATAATAATATTTAAGTCTCCAGAAAAATACATGGTCATAAGCATGGCAACACAATATTCTATCATTTTTACATATGTGAAAAGAATAAAAATATTTAATAAATATGAGTGGATTCTAACATTGACATCAACTAAAGAAAGTCATGTTATTCATAATAAGTCATACTATTCTAAAAACATTCTTTTATAAAAGGAAACAATTATAATCTTTTGTGCTTTGGTTTTAATAATAATATCCAAGTAACATTGGCCTAACTGTAAAACATATATCATATTTATGTGTAATGTCTAAATGTGTGTGTGTGTGTGTGTGTGTGTGTGTCTGTGTGTGTGTGTCTGTGTGTGTGTCTGTGTGTCTGTGTGTGTTTGGAGATAGAGTCTCATTCTGTGTCCCAGGCTGCAGGCTGGTCTTGAATTCAGTATGGAGCCCAAGCTGGCCTTTGACTCAATGCAATCCTCCTGTCGCAGCCTCCCAAGTGCTGGGATTGCAGGTGTGCACCAAGCCAGACTTTTGTGGTGCTGGGAATTAAACTCGTACTTAGCCCTTGCAGTTTTTGCTCGCTAGGCAAGTGCTTTAACCACTGAGCCATTTCTCTAGCCACAACCTAAAATATTAAAATATCATCTTCAAGAAGAAAAACTAATCCATTTTGGCCAAAATGCACATTTACAAGTATGACCGAATTTTTGTGAGTGTATGTTGTTTCTAATTTCTGATTTCATTGTAAAATGGAAGATATTACTCACAATAAAAAATCTTATGGTTAAAATTTTTACAAGATCTAATTTTTAAACTACATATTTTTTTCTTTTTAATAAGCAAGAAAACAAAATATATCATGATTCCCAACATTTCCACAGAGAGTATTTACCTGGAAGCTCAAAAAGCCTGAGCACATGGGTAGTATTAAACCCTGTCATACATGTGTGTTTCTGTGGAGTGAGTAAAATATCATGAGCATGGTAGTAAATTAAACTATAATAGCTAGTGATAAAAGAGTATAATTAAATAATACCTTTGTTTCAAATTGTTTAGTCCTTGTAAGCTGTTTACTTCTTAATCTGTCGATTTAACTTCATCTACAGAAAGCAAAATTGAAGGGGAAATACCATATAAATTAAGGGCTATAAATGAAATCTACCATCAATTTTTCTGCTCCTGCAATTTACATTTAGAGATTCTTTACTTAGTTAAATATAAATTAGTGTAATAGAAAATCAGAACGCATACTCTTAAAATATGCTCATGATTACTAAGCTTCAGGGAAATTCAAATCAAAACCGCAATGGGATTATATTTTCACCTCAGGATAGTTAAAATCAAAATGGCCAGATATAAAAATGGTGATGAGAATAGAGGGAAAAGGGAATTCTCATTTACTGTTGGTGGGAACGTAATTTGACGCATTCAATTTAAAAAACAGCATGGGATTTCCTTAAAAATCTGAAAATAAAGTAATACATGAATTAATAATTCCACGACTGAGTAAGTATACAAAGGTCAGGAAACAAATATGTCAAAAAGATAACCTAAAATTTAATTTCTAAGAGATATATGAAATATAAAATTCAGGATAGTGTATATTTCTAGGAAAGTGTTATAGGAAAAAGGGCTACACGAGTCGACTATGGATAGATCATGAATTACAAATATGATATTAATTATTTTTTATGTTGTCGTTTTCTGATAGGTCACTGTCACAGATGTTCATTTACCATTGTGTTTTATGCTTTAGATGATCATCCCAGTTTAAATGGTGATAGGGAAAATAAATATATAAGAAAATATCTCTATGCTATGTCAATTCAAGTTAAGGAGTTCAATTTAATTCTAATTACTAAAGCACCAGTTCATAAAATTGAAGAGCACACAACATACAGAAATAGCTAAAATAAAATGCCAGATGCTTAATTATATTCTAAGTCACTGATTCACGTAAGAAAAAAAAATATTTTCCTGACAAATGTTATTTATATCATTATCAGTCAGTGTATAACCATATAATGGCAAAGAATGTAGAGAGGAAAGTAGGGTTTAATGTTTTTTTTTTCCTTATTTTTTCTTTATCAGCTTTGTAGCAGGGAAGCTCCTACATTGTGAAAAATGTAAAAACACGGAAGTTCTTTCCTTAAATCAATCTTGAAAAAGATCTTTGTGTGTTTTTATTCTAACTGTGGCATTTAGAGATAAAATAGAAATGAAATTTCATGTAAATTGTATTTAGACCAATATTTATGACAATAAAAACTAACTACTCGCACAGAAATGTGCATTCACACATATTTCTACACAATCATAGATGAGTTGCATTGTCAATGATGGATGTGACTCCAGACTATTTCTGTGGAGAACATTCTTACAGTCCCTTCTTCTCAGGAGGAGCATGAGTTCAAATCCAGCCTAGGGAATACAACAGCCCCTCGCTTCCAAAAGCAGAAAAGAAAAAATACGACCCAGATGAGATTTCTATGAACATTCTTAGCTGGTGTTAGAGCTGGTATTTTGGTAAGCTCAACTCTTCATAACAACAGGACACATGACATGCAGAAAAAAAAATTAAGCACTTTCAGGAATTTAGGGCATAGATTGCATAGGGATTTTAATGTTTTTAATTATAATTACACATATGAAAATGTATATTTATGTAACATGGAAAATATGGCCATCATAATAATTTGTTTTACTGCCATTTCAATGTCTTAGTCATGTTAGATAACATGCTAACTGGTTTAATTAATGTTAACTATAATTTATCTTAATAAGGTTTCAATTTCATTTTGTTTTTAAACTTGAGACCTTAACTTGCTAGTGTCCATAAATATATTCCCTCGGGGGTCCTTCTTTATCATTGAATGATAAATCTAAATATTATAAGATCTGAATTTTCTCTTTAAAAATTCAATAAATTGTGTAATAATTATTAACATGTTTATTAGGGCATTGAAATATGAAATTATACATGTTATGCTATTCAAATATCTTTTAAATTTGTATTTATTATTTCTGATTTAACAATCCAACTGAACTACATTTTATTAGATCTTACCCACTTTTTCTCTTGGTACAAATTTTGTTTTGCTACATGTGTGTGCCTAAAAGACATTATGCTGTGTTTACATAGCTGAATTTCTGTAAGATATTAAAAATGTTTAAATTGCTGCAGTTTGTTGACTGTTTCTTCGAGCTCATTTTTACCCATGCACGGTAATTAGATTCAGCGCTTGAAGAACATTAGATTAAAGAGAACCAAATCTTCTAAAATTGTTTCTGTGGGAAAAAGTCACATTGTATGCAGGATTCTATGACTATTACAGGATAAAATTCTCAGTTTCCTGTAACTTATGTTTTTCAATTTACTGCTTATCTGACTTTCCAATTATGGGAATTTATTAATCACAAATCAAATTAAGGCATCCATTTCATTTTCTCCTGTATTTTTCTTTCTCCTGTTGCCAAGGCTGGAGACAGACAGGACGCAGTCAGCTGCGCTCGCCAGGTTGACTGACTGACTGTCTCCGAAGTGGTCGTAGTGCTCAGCGGGGACTGTGGGCTCCTACGAACATTTTGAAATATTAATACACAAAATTGTACTGAGGTTTCTGATAGCAGAAGACTGGCTGCCTTGAGGTTTTATGATTGAGGTCTATCGGTGATTCCGAGAAGTCAGTGGCGCCTAAATGGGTTAAGTCTAATGAGGTTTCGAAAGCTGATAGCATAATTTAAGATGACTTTCAATCTCGAAGCTACTGACCTGGATGACCCCAGCAAATTACAGTGTTTGTTAATGCTGTACTACAGACATCTTCTAATCAGCCCAAACCAAATATATTAAGTGAAAAAATTGAGTTGTGGTTCTCTAACAAATGGTTCTGGCTACATTTTGACAGATCTTCTGATTAGATTTTAAAGGCATTTGATACTTTTGAGATGGTTTAGGTGATACAATATTAAACACACACACACACACACACACACACACACACACACACACACACACACACACACAGTCATTTCACTTGAAGAAACATTCATCCCAAAACGTTATCTTAATCTTCCATAGTATGTTTCTCATAGGAAATGCAAAATCTATTTAAAGAATAAGGGAGCAGAGGAAAAAAATCACAGAAATCATAAAAAAAAAAACACAAGGAAAAGGAAGCTAAACAAATGGACAAAGCAAAACCATTCAAACAACTCTAAAATTTCATACATTTGAATGTGAAGAACAGCCATGATTTTTAAATTATTGATGTGTGTGCTTCAATTTAGAGAACTAGAGACAAACCGGTGTTCTAGGAGTGAACATATGGATGTTATTAGATATCATAGGTAAAATAATATACCATGTAAGTGTAGGAATTATGATATATATTTCACAAATAAGCATTTATTTGATATAATGATAACTTTATACAATTTAAGGTAGTTATTTATAAATGGTAAACCATATTGGTTTTCCAAGATATGAAAAACTGGACAAAAGCTTAAAAGCTTTTAAAATTTCATTTGAAACTGATATTTCTCAGTTTTAACAATTAAAGGTGTTTTGAACATTGAGATAATTTTCCTTCATTTTCAAGTTATTTTTAAAGCTATATCTGCTTAAGATCCTGGAATGCATTTTATCAATCAAATCTTAATCTTAATCTTTAAGTAGTTAAATTTTATTTATTTATTTTTTTTGAGACAGGGTCTCACTCTGTGGTCCAGGCTGGTCCTGAACTCACTTCGGAGCCCAGGCTGGCCTTGGACTCATGGCAATCCTTCTGAGTCAGCCTCCACAGTGCTGGAATTACAGGCATGCGCCATCACGCCCAGTTTATGTGGTGCTGGGGAATCGAACTAGGGTATTTAGTGCTTGCTAGGCAAGCACTTTAACTGCTGAGCCATTCCTCCAGCCCCGAGTGTTTAAATTTTGATAAATTAGTGTTAGCAATAGTTTTAACTCAATTAATTTTCAGTCCTTAAATTATTTTTGAACAGTCTGATAATACAAGGATTATGAAGCAAATGTTTAATTATTTAAAGTATAGTGCTTCTCCAATAATTCTGTATTTTCAAAAAATCATCATAAATTAAAGCCAAGACTTATTTTAAGTTTCACTGTTTTAAAATAATTATTAATTACATATATTTATCAACAAAATATCCAAAGGAAAAACTTTTGGTTCCTAAAATGTAAATTTTGCTCAAAATTAAAGATATATTAAACCAACATAAATCTTAAGAAAACTATGGAAGTACATTTATAGCATGTTTAATATTTAGAATCATAAATGTTAATAAATTTTAATTTTTAAAGTTGAGCCAATTAATATGTTCTACTTTTAGAGATTGAGATGTCCAATTAAAATCTATTTGTTTATAGTTTTAATTTGCAATAGAACGGTTTATTTTGTGTGTTTTAGTTTATTAAAGTATTTCCACATACTTGTAATGCATATTAACATATTTTGATCGCATAAAGGTGGGTGAATTGTTGTACGCACATTACGATTTGGATCCTTCTTCCCCCTTACCCACTCACTCATCCCCCCTTATCTATCTCTTCCTTCCCAAATGCTTTTTTTCTTATCACCTCTTGCTTATTTGTTCTTTTAACCATTTATACCTTGAGTTTCTCACATAAATGAGACCGAACTGTACTTAACTTTTTGTTACTGGTTTATTTCACTAAGCAGCATGGCCTCAAACTGTGTCAATATTCTTATACATCTCTCAGAATTGTTTTTTTCAGTTTGGGCATATCTACGGCATTTGCCTTATCTATTCATCAGTCCATGGCTGTTTTCCAGTATGTAGCCACCATGAACTGTCATGAATTGCACTGCTGTAAACACAGCTATGCGTGAGTCGCCATAAGATGATGCATTTACCTTTTTTGGAAGTGTGCTCAGAAGCTGTATACTTGGTCGAATGGAATTTTTCTTTCTAATTTTTTAATGAATCCCCTTACAGTCCATGGCTGTTTTCCAGTATGTAGCCACCATGAACTGTCATGAATTGCACTGCTGTAAACACAGCTATGCGTGAGTCGCCATAAGATGATGCATTTACCTTTTTTGGAAGTGTGCTCAGAAGCTGTATACTTGGTCGAATGGAATTTTTCTTTCTAATTTTTTAATGAATCCCCTTACAGATATCCATAGTGGCTATTCTTCAGCAACAATGTAGAGGTGTTCCTATTTCGTCACATCCTTGCCAAAATATGTGGGTTTTGGTTTGCTTGTTTGTTTGTTTTGTTTTTTTTTTTTTTTGAGTTATTGATGATAGCTATTTTTGTTGGAGTAAGATACAATTTCAGTGTTGTTATGGTTTGCACGTCTCTGATGCATGAAAATATTGAAAAAATTGTCTTGTATTTATGAGTCACTGTACTTCTTTTGAGAAGTATCTATTTCAATTGCCCATTTTTAATTACATCTTTTATTTAGGGAGTTTTATTTTGTAAAATCTTTATATATACCAGATACCAGTCCTCTGGCAGAAGAGTACCTGGCAAAAAATAAGTACAAATGCATACAAATATATATACACACTTAGATTGTTTTCCATTCCACGCCTTGTGTCCTCACTCTGTTAATTATTCCCTTTGCTCTGTAAAACCTTTCTGATTTGATGTACTGCCATTTATTGATTCTCAGTATCATTTCTTGTCCAACAGAAATGTTTTATTTGTGAAGACCTTACCTGTACCTATGTCTTCTTGGATCTTAACTGTTACTGTACAGGACTTTCAGGGCTTGTTTTATGTCAACTTTTAAGCCACTTGATTTGACCCTAGTATAGGGTGAAGGTAGGAGTCTGTGTTCATTCTTCTGCATGTGGATAAACGGGTTACCCAGCATCATTTGTTACAAAGACTATCTTTCCTCCAGTGAATGGTTTTTACCTCATTGTCTAAGATCAAATGACTAAGGGTACACATTTTTATTCCATTGTCCTCAATCCTGTTTCATTAATCCTAGTATCTGTTTTGTTTTTTTTTTTCCTGCTGCTACTGCATAATTTTGATCGCTGTTCATTTGTAATATCATTTGGCCCAGGTAGTATGACGACTGCTGCTTTGCCGTACTTGCTCAAAATTCTTTGAGCAATTCTTGATCTGGTCTGGTTCCATATACATTTTTGAGGTTATTATTTTTCTATTTTTGTGAAGAATGTTCTTAGTATTATGATGTAGTTTTCATTATAGAGATTTCTTAACTTTCTTGGTAAAGCTCATTCCTACATATTTAAGTTTTTGTGTGTACTGTGAGCTGGTTGTTTTCTTGATTTCTCCTTCAGTGAGTTGTGGATATATAAAAAACCATTCACTTTTGCATTAATTTTGTAGTCTGGTAATTTTGTGTATTTATTTATTATTTATAAAATATTCTGGTGGAAGTTTTTTTTTTCATCTTCAAAGTACATCGTATCTAAGGATAATTTAAACTTCTGTAGTAGGGAGACAACTTGTAGCTCTTTGAAAGCTCATGTTTAACATATTCAAAAGAAAAAACAGTGAAAAAAGAACCTCCTTACATTACTTAGGTAGAGAGTAAGTCTACTTAAATATTTAGAGCAATGTTTAGATAAATATATTGGTATATTTGAACTCCTTACAATATCTGTTAAACCTTAAATCAGTTAATTCAACTATCAAGTAAGTACTCTGTCTTGATATTCTTTTTAAAAACATTTTCCTGTATACTTACAATTATGCTTATAAAAAGAGATTAATTAAAATGGAGGTAGTATATGTAATTAAAGCAATAATTTAAAATTTTATGTTATGATTACTATCCCTTATAATACTAAATAGCCATATAAGAGATATTTATAATTAAATACTTTGTGATTACTATAAAATACATTATTTATACCATTGGGAAATAGTTTCATGCACTAATTTTCTAAGGGACTTAAATGTGGTCTCTTTCACTAAAACAGAAAATCGTTGTTACTTTTATGTGACTTATGACAATGCACAGAAAATACATTTTTTTCATTTTGTTTTGATGAGTTCTCCTTGTGTAGCCTCGGCTAGCCTTAAATTTCTGCTCTTCCAGCCTCTCTGCCTCAAGACTGTTGGGGTGCCAGGATTACCAACATGTCCCACCCTGACTACTTTGTGGGAAGTATATGAAGAAATATTAGGTGACAATACCTTATTCAATTGCTTTTCCAGCTCTTGAATTTATACTTAGCTGGGTCACATGATTTGAATTTCATATGTAATTATTTAATATTCCTTCAACCACTGCCTAGAAGCAATGTTACTCAGAGCCACAAGTTGAACAGGTCTGTCCTGAGAGGGTTGGGCTAGCGGGACAGAGAATGTTTTAGATCTGTAATACTGCTTCGATCATTAACCAGCATCTCAGTAGAACGCTTCTGAAGGAAAGGGAGATGAATGCAGTTGTCTTTCCTCTCCATTTATTTTTTATGGTTATTTATTCACAGATGATGTGGGCAGACTGTGTGCAGAGATAAAGCATGGGTAATTTACGGGCAAATGCCACTCTTCATTGGCTAGGCTGTTTACAGTGCTCTAAGGAACCAAGAGAAAAGTAGGTCATTTGAGTCATAAGCATTTTTAACATTATTTTATAAATGAAGATAATATGTACTTACTCTAAAAGTGCAGGGAACGCTGGCTTCAAAAAGGAAAAGGAAGGGACTTAAACAAAACGGAATTATTAAATCATTCGTTTCCACACCTCTATGAATTTCAGTAGGTGGTCTACTTCTGACAGTGTACAAACCAGCAGGCGAGTTTACTAATGAAAGACAAGATACATGTGTTGACATAGCATTCCATGACTGGTTTGTCACTCCCCCAGGATGTGACTTGTGGATTTCATTCTGCAGAAGCACAAACTAATGGCTTTTATCCTCTTGTGTTCTTGACTTTAACTTTACACACAAGTTAACAGCTTTGTGTTTGCCATTTACATGTTTATTTCATGCCACTCTTGGTTGAGATTAAAATTGGCTCACTAGCTATGCACTGTAAGATTTAGTACTTCTTCAAGGACCTGCATGATGACTTAATGAGTACGGAATATAGTTCTTTCCTTTAAATCAAATTAAATATGGTCTGTCTGTGTTCAATACTGCAAGGGTACATTGCGTTTGCTATAAATTGAGAATACCCAATACCAAGAGATGGTTTTATGCCTTCTATTTCTAAAAAATATGCAGCGTGATTGGCTAGCTATGGATTTTTACTCCTGGTTTACAGCCACGAGGGAATTTTAAAGTTATAACTGTATGGATCTATGGTATTGTGTCCCCAAATATATACAGCAACCGGACCTAAAAAGATCAAAGCTCAAGTTTTCTTTTGAAACAGAGAATGTTGTAAGAAACAATTTTCTCCTTGTTATCACCATGGGATATATCCCTGGGCTTGAGAGGTCATATTGTGATTCAAATTCTTTCAAGTCTGCTTTTCCAAGGGAAAGAATAATCCAAAAGAAAGTACACTCCAGAGGCTAGTGCAATTTAGCTCACTCTGGAAACCACATAACCAAGTGGATGCCAGGAGCCAGAGAAATAGATCTGCACCAGACACAGGAACAAAAAGGAATCTATTTTTCTTCACTTTAAAAAAATTATGAATATCAAAAGAATTACCAGACCCTTAAACTGACTAGTGCCTCTAAATTAGAGAGATGTCACAAAATTATTGTCATGGCAACGGTGATTTGATTTGTTATTATTTATTACAGATTCAAATTGACATGAATTTATTAATCTAGTTAAAGGTCATTGACTAGCTAAAATATCTCTTTTGTAAATCTACATTTGGCTATAACTTGATTGACTGTATTTACCTAAAATGACTTATACCTATAATCATTAAAAATGTTAACATGTTAATTTATTCTCAATGTAGTTTGGTTAACATGAGAAAAACTGGTCAGTTTGTAGAGATAAGATGTTATTAAAACATTGAAAATAAATATTTAAAAAATCCTTAGGTGTTTCTACTATAGAAAGCAGTGTTTCCAGACATATATATAATTGATACTGTGACATCTAGTGATCTTATTGTTTTGCTGAATTCAACAAGAGGAAAAATCACTTGCACTAGTTGTGTCAAACAGCAATGTACATTTCAGTGATAATGATAATAGATGTGATTCTTCCAGCAAATAGGTACACACACAGACACTTTCCATTTTAATAGCGCATATTTTTGGATTAAGAGGAGAAAGTAATTACTATCTCATTTAAATAGAATTAAACTGAACTGGACTAATAGTATTGCATTATGTCTAATTGTGGTAGTCACATCCATTTCAAAGTATATATCAAATATTTAGTAATTGCTAAGCCTGACAACGTTTAAAGGGCTAGGAGAATTTCAGACATGAATTATATCTGCGTATATTTAAAATCCAACATTTATCTAAGGCTGAGGCGTTATTGCACAGAACATCATTTATTGAGAGGTTAAAAGCATTGGCTTTACAGAGTTAGGTAGAATGGATTCACTAGTTATGGTAAAATTTTTAAATTGGAAAATTGACAATAAGCTATCACAGTTTGAAGTCCCATTTTATAACATTATGTAGGTGAGATTTAAAAAGTAGCTTGAGAACATCATGTTTAGTGAAGTAAGTCAGAAGCAGAAGGTGAAACATCGAATGATCTCTCTGATATGAGAGACCCAGATCATGACTCCTTTGAAACCTAAGACTAAAGACAAAGTGAATGAGGGGTATAGGGAGGGGGAGGGTTTCTTCCAAGTGAGCAAGTTGGGGTGATAGCAGGTTTTACCACATTTGTTTCAATGCTCAGGCATCACTCTCTCTACTTCTTTGATATCACACATGATGAAAATTGCTCTTTCACATTTTTGTTTATTCTTTGGATTGTCATTTTTTTCCAACAATTTTCAAGTTAAGCCTGGTTCCTGACACTCCATTTTATCTAAAAAGATAAGTTTATTGTCTATAAGCAAGAAGTCAAGAATTACTTAAAGGCTTTGGCTTAAACCAGTAAGTATGAAGCTGTTGCTAACAGAAACAGGTAGGGCTCCTTGAGAACGCTTCTTTATATGTAGGCTTGTTCTTACTTAACAATTTTCCAATGTGCCTGAGGTAAGAATCACTTGGTGAACTTTCAGCAAAATTCTTAGGTGGTCTCAGAAACACAGCAGGAGCTCTGTAACGCAATGTCAGCGCACCGGTACTAGACAAAGAATATTTCCAAAATATGCTAAAATTCAACAAGAAAACCGGTGCTACATGAGATTGCTTCTCTGGCTTTCAAATGCTTATGAATCTCTTAGTCTCACAAAGTCAAATTTTTATTTAGTATGTCAGGATGATAAACAGTACTTACAAAAATGTCCCAAGAGACACAAATGCTACTGCGACATGTTTTGCATAGTGAGGCTCTACTTTGCAGACTTGTAATGAATCTCTATCACAAGGAAGGTTGATCAAATAAGGGAATTATCAAAAACACTTGCATTACTTCTCTGTGTTAGAAAATATAGGATATAAAGTATTCAGTGGTTAAATAAGACACACAGTGAGTTAACAAGTTTCGGGAAATTTCTTTATGGCAAGATTTATCATTATTAATGCCTTCCTAAAATTGCTTGTCCCTAAGTCTGATTTTCCTGGAACTCAGTATGGGATTAGAATATTGCAAAACCTACTATGCTGTGCTAATGCAGAGACTGGTCTATCAACAGGTAATCTTTGTTAGTTACTTAAAAGCTTAAAATTTTACCGAAACATCTACTTAACTACTTTGTTTTTTGTTTATTAATCTGACTTACGCTTTGATAATCCAAATTTATCTATAAATCTTAATAGGTTTTACAAAATACAAATTAATGAAGCTTTTGGATTTTAAAGTGATTATGTTTCATATACACATGCGAATGTTTTTTGTTTTGTGAAAAAATGTGAAAATGAGTACTTTTTAAAAATTTATTATATAGTGATTTTATAGCTCAGAGCATTTTCATTACATAACTTCATAGGGCATTGTTTAATGATCTATCTGCATTTATGTCTTTTACAATAACATAAAATATGACAAATTCTCTTCTAAAAGCTCATGTGACATTTTTCTAACAGAACATAGTTGTTCACATTTCCTGAAATCTTTTTTTTTAATAAAAATCTTTTAGCCTAGGGATCTTTATCTTTGTGATGTCACAGTTTGGACTCTAACATACTACCTGTTGCAAGCCATCCAGCTACAGATGTCTGTACACTGAGAGCCGATGAAGCCAGCCTCCTGACTCTTAATTACAGAAATTTTAAGTAGATGAGAATTTTGGACACAGTACAGGAAAATTAGTTACTTCTAAGAAACCAGAAACGAAAGCTGAACAGTCCAGAATATATCAATCCAAATATAGCGCAAAGAGCTCTTCTTGAATTTACGGTCAAATTATGATGGGTCTTAGCTTCTGCTCGCTCATGCAGGAATTGTGAGACTTTTCTCCAACTTACCATAATTGTTTTAAATTTTTCAAACTTTCACTATCTGTAATTGTGATTCATGAAAGAAATACAGTAAGTGTGTGCGTGTGTGTATGTAATATTTTTCTATTTAAGCCTCTTGTCCTATTCAATGTATATATTTGCGATTCTACCCAGTTCAGGTACCCAATTAAGAGATGTCAAGTAAAAGGGAGTGAAGTGAGTTTGAGAAGGTTTGGTCAGCTGTAAACCAAAATTACATGCAGTATACTAGAATTAATGCTATCCATGTTGTTTCTAGTTTTAATTAATGTAAATTTTGTATTCCAATTTTTAACCAATATAAATGTACTGTGTTAGGAAATCCATGCTCAGGAATAAAAATTTTCCACATTCATTAAAAGAACATTCTGAAGAACACATCAACTCTTGTTCACCTGAGAACGCTAAGCGCCGCACCTCAAAGCCTCATCTTTCTGTTTTTATCATTCTGAACTATTACATCATGCACCTGTGTCCAAATTAGGTCAATTCATAGAAATATCCACCATAGACACAACTTCAAAGTTTTAATAACTTTCCTAGCTTTGCCATTTCTCCTTCAAAATGTTATCAAGACATTGTTACAATGTGGTATAAACATGAGAAAATTAGAAATATTTTTACTACATTCAAGATTTTCTTATAGAGAAGTCTGATAAGGGCCAAGTGAAAATGAATATCTTATTCTCCTCTAACCAATAATCATTTACTTCTCCTAGTCTGAAATCATACAGCCCAAGGTGCGAGTTTAAAATCCAATGATAAATTAACTCAGAATCATTTGCAGTTGACTGCATTCCAGACAGTCGTAAGAAATCATGAGACTTTACCAATCTCTCCCCCAAAAATATTTATCTACATTACAAAGATAAGAGTATTACCCTTCCCTCACTCTCTGAAGTGGGGTAGTATAGGACGCATGCGTTAGATCTCATTACAGCCGAACACGGGGGACTTGTGTCGTTTTGAGGGAAGAGTGTTGCTTTTATGTCAATGAGTCCAACGTAGTAGAATAAAAAGTAAAAACTCTTAAATGAGAGTGGGAAAGCCTTTGTCACCTTGACAAGTACATGTGAGCACAAAATGCTCAACTCCATCGTAAACCTTAAATTGTGCACGTATACATATCAATAAAATGGGAAAAAAATACCTCCCTGTAAGGAGTTAATTAGCCTCTAACAACCTCATATACCTAACCCCTGGCTCCCCTTCCCACTTTGCTACTCTTACCCATTGTCTGATTCAATTCCTGCACCAACAAATTACCAAAATCACAGAGATCACAGTTAACCAGGTCTTAGCATACGATCAGGCCTTACCTGAGATGACTGAGAAATATATTGGCTCTACATCCTAAGATGACACCGCCCCTTGGTAAAAACAGAGGGGAAGCTGTCGGATGCTAACTGGGCCCAGGGATAATGGAGGGTAGTGGCGACTCAGACCCCAGTAATCTTATGAGACTTGCACTAGGGGAGTCCTTCCTTCTTATCCCAAGCCCAGGACAGTCCGCAGCTCAGGTTTCACGCTACTCAAATTTCCAAAGTTCCCTTATCCCAAGACCCTTACGAAAAATCACGTGATCAGGATTTGAGAGACCCACCATGCAAATTAGGCAACTCTCAGACCACAAAATCCCTCCAATCAGTAAACGACCCCTTCCCCTGTTACCCTGGCTGGCCCTCCTCCCTTCCACTCCTTATAAACCTGTCCCCCAAGGGACAATAAAGGAGCTGATAAAAGTGATTCAGACTCTCTGACGTGTGACTACTGTCATACTCACTGCCCTGGAGACCATGCTCACCCAGACTTTAGGGATTCCCAACCACAGTTGATGAACAGTTGTCAAGGACCCCAGGGACCCTGGAAGAGTAGGTTTTACTATACCAGTGTCTATATCATATTCCAACATTCTAATTTGGGGGCTTCATTCTTATAGTATGTAACGTTATTTATCTCTTCGTCATCGCATGGTGGATCTGAGTGTGACTTTATTTCCCCATAGAGAAAAAAAAGGAGCATGAACAAATCGTGTTAAATATTCTGAAAATAATTTTCTTGTCATTGGGAGACATTGCATTTACTCTCTGGATCAATTAAAAGAAAAAAAAATATTTCCAAAATATGCTAACATTCAACAAGAAACCTAGTGCTATGTGAGATTGCTTCTCTCACTTTTCTATGCTTATGAATCACTTATTCTCCCAAAGTTACATTTTTATTTAGTACGTCAGGATGATAAACAATGCTTACAAAAATGTCCCAAGAGACACAAATGCTTCTGGGACACACTTTGCATAGTGAGGCTCTACTTTGCAAACTTGTAATGAATCTCTGTCACAAGGAAGGTTTATCCATCAAAGGTACTATAGGAAATATCTATAGAAAATCCTTCTATAGATATTTACTGGTCTGTCATAATAAAAAATAAACTTACCATTATGTTATTAACAGTTTATGTTGGTGACGATTTATGACCCAGTATTCAGTAGCATTAGATTTTGTAAAGGCTTTATGAAGAAGAAGAAGAAAACACACTTTCTTATCCACTGCATTCATAAGAACTGAATAACAACAAAATAGCAAAAGTCTTGCTTAAAGTGAAAGTTCAGAAAACGCTACACTCCTCCTTTTCACATTATGCAATTTTATGGTACAGAAAGAAAACTGGGGGATGGAGGAATAGCACAGCAGTTAAAGCACTTGTCTCGCAAGTGCAGGGCCTTGGGTTTGATTCCCCAGCACCACAGAAAGCTGGGCATGGTGGGACATGTCTGTAATTCCAGCACTTGGGAGACTGAGGATTGCCAGGTCCAAGATCAGCTTGCTGAACTCCACAGCAAATTCAGGACCAGTCTGGGCTACAGAGGGAGACACTGTCTCAAAACAATCAAATAAACAAAAACAAACAAACAAAAAAGCAAGTAAAAACCTCTGCCAACAAAGTTCATATGAACATCATATCTTGAAAATTAATCCCATAAGTTTTAATCCTTATATTGATTTTCAGAAATTCTAATTAAGGTTCAGTTAAGGCACCGTGCTATAACGAAAGTTGATTCCTGTGACCCCTTGTACTGTTACAGATAAAATAAGAGAAACATGATAGCAAATGACTCTCTACACCATTGGTGTAGTTGACTAGCGTTTCCTTTAAAGTTTTCCACATGGAAGCGTGTTACACTGCCACCCCTTACTTGAACAGAAAGTTGCAGCTTCAAAATATCTTTTCTGTGTCTTGTAATCCAGTAAATCCTCCAGCCCCATTTTAGCACGTCCCCAGGCGTTCCAAAATTTTCAGTGAAAAGTCCAGGGAAACACTTAAGAATTCCCCCCATGTTCAATAATTCTGGTTAGAAATTTAAAATCTTGATTTTATGTGTTGATTGATTATCTGAGGATATTTTAGGGTTTTTTTACATTTATTTTAATGTATTTATTATACTTAGTGATATAAGAGTTAAACATATTTTTGGAAATACACATTGTTACTTAAAAACATAAATAAATTTAAATTCCATATTCTTTTCTATCTGAGTCAGGAAAATATCTTATAGAGGAAGCTTATGTGATTAAAAAATTCATTTTCTCTGGATTCTAAAGGTAACTTTATTATTTCAGATTCTTTTTGCTCCTGTTTTATTACTAAGCAGAATAATAAAGGACAATTAAAAATAAAATAAACTCTAAGAATACAATAGTACTATGAAAAATTTAAAATCTACTAAGTTAAAATATAGAGGGTATTTGTAAAAATATTTGGAAAGATAGGTCGAAATAAATTAAGGTAGTTTTATGATAGCAAATTGTAAAATGTGATTAGATTAGAAATTCAAGACACAATAGATAAAAATTAGCAAATACCTTCTTTCAATGTTATTACTCATTGTTTTCTTTCTGTGTTCTCAAAAACCTAATCATTCCTCTTGGACAATATTCAAACTAAAAACAATTTTCCACAGAGTACTAGAAGCTATGCACAGGATAGAAATGCGGATGGTTTGCACTGGTTCATTGGGTTTAGAGTCCAAGTTAATATCATAGTGTAATGCTTCAGTGCACGTGGTGTACCTGAGAGGCAAATGAACTCCATGAGGCACCTGAGTGTCATTTACTGTGCCAGAAGAGATAACAGAAATGGAACCTCAGTGTTCTGGAAGAATATATGTGCCTCTCATGGGTGAACTCCCAAAGCTAATTTTCTCACAACTGGATGATGGTTGTGGCAATTTTCACTTTATTTCTTTTAACTAAAAATGTATGATCACAAACTGTAATGTTTATACTTTTAAAACCAAAGATGACATCTAAATATAAAAAGAAAACAAATTCACTGAAATGCACTAAGATACAGTTACACTAAACATGCAGTCAAGTCTCAAATTTGACACTTTTCTGACTTTTTTTTCCACTATTGGAAAATGATATCCAGTATGTGAAGCAATGTGTGTATGGAGGGCTGATTCTTCAGATGTCTAAGTGTAAAAAAAAAAAAAAATGGAAACTGTCTCTGACTAAATTAAGAAGAAATTCAGGAGGAGAAAACAGTTTGTAGGGAATTAAATGTACCCTCGTGGGTTAGAAGAGAGTATAAGAAAAAGAGAAAATTCTAGAACTGCAAGAGAAAAGCACCAAGTTACTTTTGAGGGATGCTCTATTACGTTAAAAGCAGATTTATTGGCAGAAATCTTATGGGCCAAGAGGAAATAGAATGAAAAAAATCCAAGTTTTGAAAGGAAATAAGTGGAAACCAAACATACTAAATCCAGCAAAGCTATAAGTGTCATATATCCAGAAGCAAAAGAAATATTACCATCATAAAACTGTATAAAACCTTCTAGTAAAGCAGACACAAAAGAGAAATAGCAAAAAATAAGCGTTTCCAACATAACAAATCATCAAAAAGAAGAAATGAAAAAGAAAGAATAGAACAAATGATATTCAAAGAAAAAAAAATAAACAAATGACAGGAGTATGTTTGTATCTATAGTGATCAATTCCTTGGTTAATAGCATATTGGGAGAAAAAATGGGCAGTGCTGGGAAAGCACTAATTGGCTCAAGAAAATAAAAATTATGATAATTTAAAAAACAATAAATTGGACAAATTAATTTTAAAATGGGGGAATTTTTGACTTATTATGGATAATATACTCACTAAAGAGAAATGTACATAGCTGATACTGAAATTGTGGAAAAAAGTATTTAATACAAATGAAATCCAAAGGCACATCAGGGTAGCTTCTCCTACATTAGACAAAATAAAATTAAGGAAAAGTGATGTAAAAAGAAGCAAGGAAGGTCACCTTGTAACAGTCAAGACATTAGTTCAAGCAGAAATATAACAATTGCCAATAAATATGCACCTAATTCCAGAAAAAAACAGCTTTATCAAATAAACACTAATGAAAGTCAGCTGAAAGGCAGGAATCGATACAATGATAAGTTGGGACTTCAATATACGACTTGAATACACAGATTGTGAAAACAAAAAGCAATCAACAAAGAAATGTTAGTGTTAAACTATAATGCATATGAAATGCACCATATAGCACTCCACAGGTAACTGAATAACATTTCATTCTATGGCTATGAAGTGAGCATTCTTTTCTTCATTGAATTAAATGTTTTGTGCAATAGATCAACTATTAGCACACAGAGAAAGTCTCTAAAATACAAACACACCAAAATAATACCATGTGTCATGTTTGACCAATATAAAATAAAACCAGAAGTGATAAAAATAGAAATTTCAGAAAATGTGTGAATCCATGGTCATTTAATGATATACTACTGAATAAACAATGAATGACTGATGTAGTCAAAAAGAAAGTGTAAGAATCATAATAGAAATGAAAATGAAAACACAATATGTTAAAACTTATTGAATATCTCAATATTCACCCTAAGGAAAAGTTTATAGTAATAAATTTCATCAATAAAGAAAAAAGATTTCAAATAATGATCAAATAATGCATCTTAAGGATCTGGAAGATCAAAAGCAAGCAATAATCAAAATAAGCAGAAGGAAAGAACAAACAAAGAAAAAAAAACCAAAATAGATACCAAAAATCGATAAGCATATAGTTGAATCAAAGAGCTGATTCATTTGCAAAGGTAAATAAAATCATGATTCTTCATAATCAAATTGAGAAAAAATATAATGACGTCCCATAAAATTAAAGGTGAAGGAGAAATTGCAACTGATACCAGAGAAATTTTAAAAAGTAATTGGAATTTATTATGGAAGGTTATACCAATATTTGGATAACTGAGAAGAAATGAAAACATTTCTGGAAAGCCATAACATGCTATGATTTAACCAAGAAGAGGTGTAAAAAATATCTAAATAAACCAATAACAAGTAATAAATATGAATCAATATTTAGAACTCTCCCCACTAAGAGAGGCTGAAAACTGAATAGCTTTACTTGAAAATCCTATCAAACTTTCAAAGATGAATTAATGCTAATTTTAATAAAATTACTTCTAAATATTCAAAAGGAAAGAGTTTTCCAAACTTACGCTATAAGGTCAACATTATTCTCTTTGGAAAGTCAGATGAAGAGAAAACGGGCAAAATGAAAAAAATCAGAAAACCAGACAAATAGCTCTCATGAAAATGAGTGTAAATATACTCATAAAATGCCATCAGATCACACCTAACAGTATTGTCAACTTAGGTTTATACCAAGAATTCAAGAATGGTTCACCAAATGAAATGAAGAAATATAAAACATTGCATGAACCGTGTCTTAGTGACTTCTTCGTTGCTGTGACTCAATGCCCGACAGCCACAAACTTAGGAAAGGAAAGGTTCATTTTAGCTTACAGTTTTGAAGGTCTGTCCATTCAGGGGTGGCCGGCAACAATCGAAGTTCATGGCAGAGAGAGAGGTGGAGGCAGCTTCCCCGGACAAACAGGAAGCCAAACTGAGGCTAGTTGAGACTAGGCCCCGCCCTCCAGGAAGACAGGTGCAGCTTATATATCCTTTCAGGTCTCCGCCCAGTAACCACTCCCTCCTGCATCCAGGTGTGGCCACTACACAATCCTAACTTAACTGCAAGCCACCCCTCCACACCAGACCCCAATCCACCAACATCACATGATTCCATTAAAATACATGAGACTTTTGGGGGACACTCCAGATCCTAACCACAACAAACAGACTGAATTTTTAAAATCACATCACCTTCTCAACATACGCAAAACATAATTTGAAAATATGCATTATACCCTCTGAATTAAAATCATAAGATATTGGAGCATAGAAGGTTTATTCCAAAATGCAATTAGGGCTACCCTCTTAGTTACACATTCGTTACTGGGACAGATGTCACCATCCACAGCTTAAGGGAGGAAAGATTTAGTATAGCTCACAGGGTTAGATGGTTTCACACAGCCCAGTCATAGAGGCAGGCAGCATGGAAAGCGCATGGCTATAAATGGAGAGCTGCTCACAGGACTGCAGACGGGAGGTGGATGAAACAGGGCCAGATATGAGGAGTTGATTGATATCTGTCGATCCAGGAAAGGCTAGGACTTTCCCAGGAAACGGCCATAAGAAAACCACTTCTTCCTTCTTTTACTCAGTTTAAGCAGCAGGTTGGGCCCCAACACCCAGCATGTGTGCCCCTCTCTCACTTTCTGGCCCTGAGTCAACAACATACACCTCAAAGCTCTGTCCTGGGTTCCCTCCATCCAATCTCAACAAATTGACACAATACCTGCAAGTGAAGCCCCAAGCATCTGCCCTTTCCTTTCAACCAGGCCAGATCTCCCAATAATATACATATGTGATATGTTTCCACAACTATCCCACTATATCCAAATATATTAGGCTTCTGGGAACAGTCCAGGTCCAAACTATAGCATTGTATTCCTGGCCTCCAAAAGACATCTGATCACCTTCTTATGAAAAAAGCATTTAGTCCTTCTATAAGAGTGGCAGTCTTAATGGCTGCAGCACTGTTAAGGAGTCTTCTCCAAAGCCTTCTTCGAGACTTAAGACAAGCTCCTAAGTCATAACTCCTATTGAAATCAAAGAGAATTTATACACTTTCAATATACATTGGCATAGGGTAACCATTCCTATTCCAAAAGGGAGGCCTAAGAGGAGAGGAAGCAGTTGGACCAAAACACATTTTAAACCCAGCTGAAAGCTTGGCCCTGGTTGTTTACGCGAGTCTTAAGGAAGTGACACCGTCCCTCCAAAACCTCCAAGTCAAATCTCAAACATCTGGTCCTTCCAGCCAGGCCCCATCTCCAAGAACACAGGATTCCACAATCTCCCTGCTATATTCAGAACATGAAGCTCTTGCGGAACTCCACATCTAAATCATAGAGGCTACATAAGACGAACTCACTGCTAAAATTACACTGACAAATAAAATTCCAGAAATGCTTCCTCTAAGATCTGGGTCAAGACATGGGTATCCGCTATGAGTGTTGTTATTTAGCATTGTACTGGAAGATTAAAGCAGAATAATTGGGCAAAAGAGAGAAAAAAAATGGACACACAGGAAGAAAAGAAGTTAACTCATCACTGGCAAAATGCACAGCACACACACACACACCTATGCGCACACTATTGCGCGCACACACACACACACACACACACACACACACACACCCCTTTGGCAACCTACCAGCCTCAGCACCATCATTTTTAAATATAACAAAATTACTGAGAAATAAAATTATAAAAATAATTCCACTTTCCACCAACTTTATTATTTTATATTTCTTCACATGTTATCTTTTCTAATGTATCTCATACTGCCTTCCTCTCATTTGTGAATTAAAAACTTGGCTGATTTTAGATTATCATATGCATTGTTCTTAAACGTGCATTCCTAAGATTTAGTTATTGCTACTATGAAGAATACAAAGACCTTGTGAAAAGATCATACTTATGATTATTTTACTTATTAGAATATATTTAAAACACTCTATACCTGTCAGAGATGCTCATAAAATTATAGTTAGTAGATATATGTTGTTGTTCCAGGAAAATAATTCTAAATTAACATATTTATGATATCACTTGGAAACCACAGGAGCTAAGCAATGTAACTGGTCCCTACTAAATTTAAATTGTAATAAAGGAGGCTATTGATTTTGGGAGCAATTTGGGAGAGTATGTTTTTTTTTTCTCTCTGATGCTTAACCATAATAATGAAATGTTGATTTCCAGCTGTACTTAGTATATATTCGACTAGAATTAATGAGTCCCTTTAAAAATGCCTGACTTTAAGTGGCTGTATTTTTTTTGTAATTCCAGGAAACACCATTCACTCACCGAAAAGAATGAATGCTTAGCAAACCAACTCAAAATTCAAATATCTGTTGATCTTTTTACTGATTTTTTTTCTTAATGACAAAAAATAACAATCAGTACTACCAACGACAATAAATAGATTTTCTTGGTTTTCCTACAAATGAATCAGAATAGCCTTAAATTATTGTAGCTAATTTGTGTTTGACAAAAATATGTTTATTTGTTCATGCCTTCTAGCTCTCTTTTACTGTATGACTCATAATGTATTGCTGGAAACAAAAGAAGTCATGAGGTACATATGCATTCTCAATATTTATATTGAATATAATGACTATTTATATTGAAAATAATAACAATAAACTCAAGTTTGGTTTCTTTTTGCATTTTAAGCAAATAAACCAATTCACTGTTGACAATACCAAGGTAAATTTAGCCACAATCATTAGCATATGCTTGCTGACCATGAATCATGACAAAAGCAAAATTAAACTTACTTGTGCTTAAATGTTGTTATGCAGAATTTTTGTTAAGTATTCTGTATTATAAGAATAATGATAGAAATGCTAAATCAATTATCTCCAGGGTTTTAAACATTCTGATCAACATTATTCTGGCTATCAGAATTATTACTTCTTTAAACCACTGACAGTTCTCAGTTCAATTCTTTCTGATGAGTCAGGATAGGAGCTTCGTTCTCTTACATTGGAGTACTTGCAGAAGCGTCATGGTTGCACATTATTTTGCCATGTTTTGATGAGCCTGCTTACCTGCCACAGTGTGCAAACACGGGTCCATGAAGCTTGGGAGTCTATAAAATGAGATTTTTGTCTCCTTATCCTGATATTCAAGTGTAACTCTTCATCTTGCATGCTGAAGTTCATCCAGATATTTTTGGACAGTTACCGACAATTTGAGAACTTTTTTTTTTTTTTTTCTTTAATGCACGATTAAGAAAACAGAGCTATGTGAGTATGGGCAGGTGTAATTTTACTAGATGTGTGTTTTGCTTGCCCGCTCCATTTTGAAAGTATTTCAAAACTAACATCACAGTAACATTGAATAACAGAGATCACTCTCTATAACTATGTCCACGGTGATCAATAGTTCTGAATAATTTCGTGGCTTAACTCAAACACGGTATGAACGTGTATGCCTGCTATATGCCACGAATATATGTAGGCATGTGAAATATGTATATACACGCAATCATTCAATAATAATACTAGTAGTAGTAGAAGTAATGGCAGGATTCTGGTTTCTCTGGTCAAATTTGATTGTAAAAATGTCGTTTTATTTCCTTATTCATCATTTCCTGTTTTGAATGATTAGTAGGTAAATAATGCAGATATATACTTACCTTTCCAGGAGATGATGGCGTAGATGTTCGCTCGGCAGTATAAACTTCACCAGAATGCATGCCTACTCAGCTTGAATGTAGTATGTTTTATGAGAAGAATATGAGACTTAGGAGGTAAAGAAATTTACAGAAGTAATGTGTATTTTTTAAAGAGTTGAAGTTTTAAAATGGCATTCACGTGTGTGGGAAATAAATATTTTAAGCAATCAAAACATTAGTTGTCAAGATTTCAATCTCTAATGCTTAGATGAAGTTATCTCTTTAAATTCAAGCACTGTATTATTACAAATCCATTCAATTTGATAGTCAATACCATGCTAAATAAATCATACATCTTTAATTTTGTAGTTAATGCTAGTACATCACATTGATATACAACTTTCTGATATTTTTTCAAAAGAAATATTTTTCTTGTGGGTTTATTATGTTTATCATCTGAACTATTAATATCATTTCTGATTAAGTAAAATAAAAAATCAAAATCAGTAGTATAGCTTACATAAAATATTGAGAAATTTATGAACAAGTTGTGATTAAAGAAAAATATAAACACTGTGGACATAGAGAAAAAAATAATGCAAAATCTATGTGATTTAAGACATTATATCAAGAAGGAAGAATCTTTTAAGTTTTGAATAGTATAGAAAACACCTATGAAACATTAGTAAGAAAATTTTAGAGACGTATGGACAAAATGCAGAAGTTCTTAAAGGGCCTGTCAATATGCTTGTAAGTAGGCAATAACTAAATGTGATTTTTGTCTGTTGGTCCACACATGTGTCTGCAGGCCATTCAAATTGGGCTAACACATTCAGAACAGCAATGTTTTTACATTTTTGATTATTGTATATCATTCAATAATTCACTGACATTTAATTAGCCCTCAGTAGTAATAAACACAAAAATTTCACTCCAAAACTACTTTGACTTAACGCTGCACTGTAACGGAAACTCGCAGGCTCTAGAGTGACTACGACCAAATGGCCTAAGTGATGGGATGGGCTCAGAAAACAGCCTGACTGAATGACCTGCAATAGGAATAATAGAATAGGTCCGCTAGCGGGAGGTCAACCTGACACCGGCATGGCAAGCTGTACTGTCCACTCTGAAGTCACCAGGGCTCCAGAGAAGCACCGAATATCTCCAGAATTGTGTTCATCTCAGGCCAAGGATACTCCAGGGTGCATAGGGTGTCAGGAAGACAAATCAATCTGAGATGATTCCTCCAGGTGTTTTCAATAATATAAATAATTTCTGATGTTCTGCTGCTCTTAGTTTAAGCTTGCATGCTTTTTAGGCAATTGTCCTTTTGCGTGGATACCATTTGCTTAATGTTGTTAATTGCTGTCTAATATTGTTAAGCAACCATTGCTTAGACTTATCATGCGATTGTCACTTAACAATTTTAAGAATGTCAAATATTCATGTAAAATGTATTAGTAGTAAGTAGATTTTAAGGTTACAGCTTGCTTACTTATTTTTATTTATAATTCACACAATATTTAGCTCAAGGAGAAATTCAGAGAACATTATTATATGACTATAGTAGGTAAGGTCCTCTCTGGTAGATTGGGTGTGTAGTCTACAAGATTAAGGAACTCTTCCTTTCCATTCATTTCCTGTCATATTACAGTTTCCAGAGATAGCCTGAGGCAACTCACAAAGATTTAAACAAAGATATGCCCATGAATATTAAAGAGCATTCTACACAAAAGTATTATGTGAAGTGAAAACAATGCAACATTTGGGAACTAATATGCAATATATCTTGGTATGAGGATTCACTTATATTCTACAAAACTTTCATTGAATTTTATCATTTTTGTCTGACCACTTATTCCTAGCAGGTTTCAAGCATTCTGCAATTTATCCTTAGCATATATCAATACAAAATAAACTACAAGCAAAATTGTGAGTTTCATGCATATTTGCATGAAAACACACACACACACACACACACACACACACACACACAAAGATATAATTATTTATTAAGAGGAAAGTTTGATTCTAACAAAATATGTCTCAGAATCTTTAGTTACATTTTAAACAATGTATTCATACCTTGTCTTCAGATCACAGGTCACTTATTAACTTTTTCTTGTTTGAGCAAGAAAGCTTCTCCCACTTCTATTATGATTTTTTCTCTTCCACCCATCTCAGAGATGATTGATATAAAAGTATTGTGTAGTCTGCAAATAAGTCTCCATTTTAACTGCTTCCCTTATTTTTCACCAAATTCATTTTATATACTCTAACTGCACACACATGCACACACGCACGCACACCACACTCATATCCCTTCTTTTAATCTTACAAAGTCATCCATCAACCTTTTGACTCTTACCTCTTTACTCCCTGAATTTATTCTAAAGACACAAAACTTTTTCATTTTCTCAACATTCTCAAGCAAATCTTAATTTATTTTATGCTCCTATTTCTGAGCTATCCAACTTTTTCCACCTAGAATGACCCATCTCCACTAACTATATGATACTAACTATATGATACATTGCTGACTGTCTCTTTCCAAGTCCATCTTGAAGAATTAATATTTTCTGAAACTATCATTCATGTGGAATGTTTTATTAACTCTAAGTCTTTAAGAATGTGACATGGTATTAATAGCTATTGTGCATCTTTCTATATTATTGTGAATATATCCTTTATACTTGAGTTCAAGCTCTTTGTATTTTATAGCTCCAGATTGGTTTTTCTTTTATTTTTGACATTCTGCCAAGAGTAAATCAGAAAATATGTGTTAACTCAACTTACATATATATTTGTTGGTATTAGAAGTCAAATAAAAAAAATTTGGAGATACGAGATTCATAATACAGATAATTGCAAGGAAAGGGCAAAGGCAATATAATATTTTGACAAATATTTCTTAATACAAAAAATTTAAATCATAAAACTATCACAATGTCAATTTCAAAATAAATACATAAAGATGTGGATATTTATAACATTTATTTCTCCTTATAAAATATTAATATCACTTTTTAATATTATATCTCATTGAGACAATGTGCGATCGTTTTTTATTATTACTTTCTCACAGCAAACACAGTCATAGATTTGTGGGGGCGTTCATAATAGGAGAGCATGTTAACAGAAAAGATGGAATTCATACACAAAAGTCTCTCCCATGGCAACAGATGTAATTAAATATTTACTCTTAGTTTTTGCCTTTTTATTATTAACATTTTACTGAAGAGTTTAAATGTGTCTCCTTGCTCTTTAGGGCATAAATTGGTGATATAAAAGTTATATTTATGACTGTAAATTAATTGCTAGAAACATGTTTTAATTTCAGTACATGACAAAAGTATAGTCAAGGATATTAATCATATTTATCTTCTTTATGTCTAAAAACACTAACTTCATCTCCATGAGTAATTTCCTACATTAATTCTGGTTAGCTCTAAAATATGAGCTGTATTTCTTGAAGGAATAAATGTCTTCTTGAAATTATTTACAAAACATATTCTTGGGTAATGAGTTGTAACATTATTATCAGTTTATGGCCATGGCTACACAGTTGGCCTTGGGAAGTTTTAGATCTCAGCTGATGACTCAGCTATGTTTCTCCAGTGAATAGCGATCCCTTGATTACTTATACAACCAGTTTGTAACCAAAAAGTTAGAAACTTGGGAGAAATAAAAATATTGTTTCATTATTTTATTTTTTCAATCATAAAGTGCATCTAACAATGAAAAGCACATTTTTGAAGAATATTAAAAATGTAGTACCCTAGTTAGGAGACAAAAACACTAAAAAGGATTTTCAAAAGACAGCATTTATCTTTCTATTGTTCAAGTTAGTAACAAATAAGCAGTATCTTTTAATTTTTCCTAGATCACTTTGGGTACTGATTGAACTGCTTTTGTCAAAAACAAAAACAAATTAGTCATCTTCCATCAATTAAAATAGAAAGCAGAAGGAAAGAAGCTCTCAGTTAAAGAATGTCCAAATATTCTTAGGCTTAAGGATCAAGTGTAAATATTTCTTATGTGTAAGAGTCAAATTCAAGCTCAAGATAGGTAATGGTGATCTCCAACCTGTGGCCATGCTACCCCTTGCCATTTTGAAAATCAGCGAGACATAGGATGCAAAGAAAATGTTACTTAAAGATCAAGGTTAGGCAGTGTGTTCATTGTTGCCAGAAATGAAGTGTTACTATCCGCCCAGGACAGGATGGCTACCACCAACAACAGAGTATATCTATTTTCACCCCTCCCCACACCTGTGTCCCTATTCTTACAAGGGTGGAAGAGAAAAACAACACAGACCTTCTCCCCATTCACCTGTATAAGTTACCACCTGTGGTGAAGGATGACAGAATTCACAGGGTAGAGACTGATAAGAGGGAAAAGACCTGGACCACCAGTGGGTAGGAAGAAAGCATCAAGCACACATCCTGAGAAGAGAGGAGGGAGGTGGTAGATGTACTCAAGTGTAAGCAAAGTAACCAACATTTTCACACATATTCCCCTGGCTTTTTTTGACACAAAGTTCAAAGATTAAGTTGTTAAACAGTTCCAAATAGAGACCAGAAAGCATTTAATGCCCTATGGGGGGGTCCCTTTAAGCTTCGGGCTCTGTGTAACTACCGTGACAAAACACCTAATGCAGCCAACCCTGTTTCATACCTCTATGGGGTGAGAACAAGTACTTAATTTTATTTAACTGATAACCAATCAGAACACCCATAACAAAAGTCATGTAATATGGGTCTAAAAAGCTCTGGTCTGATGTTCTATACATGGTTCAAAGACACTTCAAAACTAAGATTTTGCATTTATTGGGGAGTACATATTAACTATGTAAAAGTTTAAGAAATGTTAGTATACAGTGAATTATTATAAACACATGTATGAATTCAAACTTGTGGTAAGGATGATAGAATTTCAAAAGTTGAAACTTTGAAAAAAATGCCCATTCTAAATAATTGAAGGTCATAGCGCATATTTAGTGTCTTGTAATAAAGAACTCCATGCAAATGCAGTCAGTTTCACGTAAGATATTCCTTTACAACTTTATTGTCATGATGGATTCCCAAGACCAGTTGGTATTGCTTTTACAAAAGGCGATGCTCAGATGCATTAACATTCCTGAAAACACCACAGCAACGCAAATGTATTGAATTTGTATTCTGTAAAGTTTTGAGTACCTGTCTCAATTCCATTTTAGGCTGACCTATTTAGCGCAAGGCTGAAGTCACCTCGAGGAGATATATCTTTCTATGAACAAGTTTGACAAAAGGTTTAGAGAGGGCCACACATCCATTAGACAAGGCAGCACAAAGCTCATTTAAGAAGATCAATCAGGAAATAATTAGCCTCAGGATATTTGAAAGTGAAATAGCCAGTTTGGAATTAGAGATGAGATAGGGAAAAAGAGGGTCAAGGTTCTTCAAAATGTTCTCTTTTCTAACAATTATGATTAAGTTTCCAAGGAAGAAGACCTGCCTATCATACTAAGATTTTAAAGTCTTTTTCACATGCCAAAAACTTTCTCTTTGTTATAACCCCTAAAATGACCTCTTTTATGACTGGGTTATGTCAATAAAATGCCATAACATATTTCCTCAACTATAAAGCCTATCATTGTATGGAGGAGAGAAGCTTGTAAATCAAGATGAAAGAATCTTAACTCAAATTTTATGTGACATTTGCAAGTGGGAAGTGATGTAGTTTAAGAAATAATTTTGATCTAGGTTAATATTGCTCTAAAAATTCATGCTGGTTGAAGTTGAATTTATATAAATTTATATATACCATATCTATTTAGGTATCCCAGAGCTGCCTAGGATCTCAAGTAAAAACACTTTTATATAAACATCAATTGGCATTTCCACAAGTTACAGTCCCTTAGAAGCACCTCGAACCATCCTCTTTCTTTTTGATACTTTCTTCATTTATGTTTTCTATTTGTTTGTATTTTTTAAAGTTTCTCTCACATTCATTGTTCTTTTGTTCATCTTTTTTTTATCATCATACAACTTCTTTTCTGAGAAACTACCGCAAATGTAACTTCCATGCAGACATAAGAAGATGTATACATTTTACTTTGGGTGGGAAATTCATTACATCAATATGTATGATTTTTCATTTAATTTGGTTATTTTCACAGCTTTCAATAGCAAATAGTGCTAGATGAAATAGAATAAAGAATATCCACTGATAATATTCATTAATTAATAACATTATTTGTGCTTTTTGTTGTTGCATTCTTTCAAAATCCAGAAAAGTTAATGCATGCTTGCTGTTATTTAGCATATATTTCTGGCCTTTCTATTCATTGCTACCCTTATTATCTCATATTGTTTGTATATAGTTTTGTGATTTAAAATCAAATGAATTCATATGCAATGCATTCTATTCTCTAGAATCAGGGTATTATTAAAGTAGCATAAGGCCTATTACAAGAGTTTAGATTACTAAAAGCACTTGTCCATTATGGTACTGTGCACCACATCTGTTACTGGAGTAAGCAGACAGCATAGGGGAGAGGAAAACTTGATATTCGGAGCTGAGACAGTGATAACTTAGCTGAATTTTGGAGGACGTGATGGGACAACAACATGAAGAAGGAGAAAACACTGCCATGCAGAACAAGCAGGAGTTGCAAATGCCCTAACATGAAACAACAAACGACAATTCCTGTCATTTAGTCTCATTAGAAACAGCTAAGACCCTAGGAAGAAATGAGAGAAGAAAAAAGAGAATGATAAGAAGTGAAGATGGAGATAAAAGATAATTAATTAATAGATAAGATAAATTCTGCAAGGGCTTATCAGGATCAAGCCTTAAAAAGTCAGTATTTTCCCATATTTTATTGGAAAAATACTGCAAAAGTATAATGTGCTAGAAATTTGCATGAAATCAGGTGGTAAAGCCATTTATGGCTGTGGAAGGTAGTGACCATCCATGCCAGTCTTGGTCAATTTTCCCTCCCTCTCACCCTGCCACACACCTTCTGTCCCTCCCATCCTCCAAGAGAGATCCTTGCCTTTCCTAGGAGTCAACCACTTGCCTCTCACCTGACCATCTCTCATGCGTTGACCTTCATGGAAATGGAAACTAAAACAACATTGAAGTTCCATCTCACTCCAATCAGAGTGAATTACATTAAGAACTTGGAGAACAATTGTTGGAGAGGCTGTGGAAAACAACAACAATAGAAAAACAAAAACATTCCTACACCATTGGTGACACTGCAATCTGGTTAAACCTTTCTGGAAAACAATCGGGACATTTCTTGGAAAAAATGAGAATAGAAATTCCATTTCATCCAGCTATAGCTCTATTGAGCATTATTTCAAAATGTATAAAATCAGCATATCATAAAGACACATTGTTGGTATCAGCACAATTTATAATAGCTAAATCCTGAGACACTACACAACCATCAACAAAGGAACCATCAATAAATAAGATGTGCTATCTATCCTCAAAGGAATACTATGCATCTCTAAAGAAGCAGATTTGAAACACTGGAAAGAATATGAGATCACTTTGAGTCAATAGTATTCGGTGAAGTAGTCCAAATATAAAAGATTGGCTATCCACTGGGTCTCTATTATGAAATTCATATAAATAATTGTAAATTGCTTTTCGACCCTGAGAACTACCTGCTTGATCTTGCTAACAGAGGGACTCAGGAGTGTGCCTGGAATTTGGAAGAATCGAAGACATTTCCTTCAACATATTTGCTTGCTGTTTTTCTTACAATAGTTTTCCTTAAGAATATTTTAATTGCAGATTCAGCTTTTTTTATTTTGGGGGGGATGATTGTATTTTATTCGTTTATTTATTTATTTGATTTATGGAGCCAATACCGATTTCCTCTCTACATAGATACCTGGTGTACAGCTCTGAAAGATGACTTCTTCTCCCTTGTAGAACTGATAAGCCAAAATCTTGTCTCCAGAATCTTGTAAGGCTCAAGGTTGTGGCTCCTGTTTGCAAAAACTTCAGTGTTTATTTCTGGTCTTCAGCACAGGGAGAGATATAAAACTTTCATTCAAATTGAATAGGTGGGCTAGAGGAATTGTTCAGTGGTTAAAGTGCTTGCCTAGCAAGTGCTAAGTTAAGCACCAAGTACCCGAGTTCGATTTCCCAGAACCACATAAACTGGATTTGGATAGTGTATTCCTGCAATCCCAGCACTCAGGAGTCTGAAGTGGGAGGATTTCCATGAGTCCAAGGCCAGCCCAGGATCCATGGTAAGTTCAGGACCAGTCTGGGCTACAGAGCCAGACACTGTCTCAAAAATAAGTAGATAAATCAACAGCCTCTGTTAAACTGTTTAATACCATTCTGTTTCTTGGCTGACATAAGTTCAAAATTTCAAAGAATGCAAATTTAAAACATAGAAATAACTGATTAGTTGCTTTGAAACCAGAAATCTGATTTTTTAAAAAAAATACACAGTGATACCAATAATGAAAATAGAACAAATCTTTGGGTTGGTGAGCCAGAATTTATCCTGACATTCTTCAATTGGAAATGTTTTTATTACTAATTATTTTTATATAATCTTATTTTCTTAGATAGAAGCCTGAAAACTGATTAGTGGCTTCTAAAGATTATAAAGTATACATCAGACAATAACTAGCATAGGTGAATACCACACATGAAAATAGAGTAGATACAGTAAAGGTCAAAGTATAATCATATTTAACTTGGAGAACTTGAATGCACTGCTTTTTCATTAAGATATTATTATGTCTTCATCCCATGATATATGTACTTGAAAGCATGTCAAATTTCCGTGATATGTCTTATTTCCTAGATAGTATTGGCAAGCGATACTATGGTAACTACTTTCTAAATTTTATCAGATCTTGTGAAAACAGAAAAGTAACGTATGAGGTGTTTTGACTAGTTTAACAAAAATTTCCAAATGAGATTTGCTTTGGAAATTTCAGAAGCTGATATGAAGAATTGGGAATATTTAAAATGTTTCTATTTGTGACTGTTTTTGTAACTACTGGAATGTGTTATTTTTTTCTTCCAATGGGGGAAAAATCGCCATTATGCTTTGTCTGACTGTAATGAAATTGCAAGCTATAACCTAGCTTTCATTGGATCATGTGAGCAGAGATTCTTTAGTTTTGACAAGGATTTGTCCTGGGGTATTGAACCAATTGAAAAACTAGAAGCTAAGAGATGGTCACAAAACATTTCATTTATTGAAAGTAATGTCGATGAGCACTTGGATTAACCCCTAGTGCCATACTGGGATGCTAATTAAGTTCACCATAATCGTGAGTGGTTGGAATTCAGTCCATAGCAAAATACTCCGGAAAGTTCTCACCTATAACTTCATTTCCGGTACAGGCTTAAACAGAAAATATTCTGAAGAGAATATAAACAAAGTTTGAGCAAATTCTGGGAAATTCTGGTTTAAAAATTATTATTTAGAAATGGATATATTTCTGTGACTTTCCATAATCCAAATGTTTTATTGATTTTATTGCTTTCAGTCAAGTACAAAGGCTTGCTTAGGCATTATAGTATGTGATTGAAATGATCTAATACTTATATGATCAATTTATTCAAACAAAATCAGAAATCCTTATTCTAAAATACGTTTTTCTGTACTTTTAAGTTAACCATAGGTAAGTAGATAATTAAACATATGATGTGTTAATGTATATAATTAAATGCAGTCATTTTTAAGAAACAAGTGAATATCTTTAGATTAGTTAAGAAACATTGGTCTGTAGAATATGTAACTAGTCAAGTAAGAAGTTCTTTGACTCAATTATTGCTTTTCTCTGTGAACAGTTGAATTAGATATCCCTTGACTGTCTCATAAAATGTTCATTATAACTTGTGGTGAACATTTCAGAAAAAAAATATCATTTCTTTGTGGAGAGACTTCTTTCCTCTGGTTTGTACAATAGGCAGAATGCTTTCACCAGTCAGCTGAAACTTATTCTTAAAAGTCATTCTAATTAATGAAATAAAATTATGAAGGATTTTGGTTTGGTTTTCAAAAGTTGTACCCTAAATTAGAGACCAGAATCCCAACAGTTCTTTTGTTATAATACTCAATTCAATATTATAAAGTGCACATTTCATAAAACTCACTTGGAAAATTCTCTGGTGACTATCATTTCCAAAAGGTAAATAATATCCACATCTGTGTTCTGTACATGTGGACTTTTGTTTCCACACCTTGTTGTTTAAAGCACAAGGTTATAACTTCCTAGCTGAGGATGCTAGCCAAGAGCCACCCTGCCACTGTGGTTCATGCTTTAAAATTTCTTCCTTGTGTGAGACCCTGGCTGCCCACGCAAAGTCCAGTCATCCCCGCTTCCAACAGGCCCATAGCCTGAGAGTTCCCCAACTCTCCCACAGCATTTGACTCTCACCTTCCTTCTCAGGGGGGATGGGGCATGGGGTGGAAGGGCAACATGACTGTCCTTTTTCCACCCACCCAACAATCACCTACTCTTTCTGGTCTTCAAGCATAGGGTATAAACACTGTACAAAAGTCACCGATTCCCTTCTGTTCATCCTTTTGTTTTCCAGTTAAGTGGCTCAGGCTGCAACTAGGAAACCTCCAGCAGGAAAGTCTGTCATCGTTCTGGGAGGAAAACAAGACAAATAGTTTCTGTTTCTGTTTTAGGTCTTTGTTTTTAATTTCAATGAATATTTAATGAGACTGTTATCTAAGACCAAAGAAATGGTGGAGTTAAGTGTATTACTGATAATAAGAATATATTCTACTTTCATATATTGAAAGTTTTACAATGATTTATGAAAAAGTGGTACCCAAATAAGCAAGTCGTTGTGACAGAAAACCAATTGTTGATAATTATATAAAATCTGTAGCTAGTACCATGAAAATGCAGAGACACAGCTAAAGGCAACGTATCCTAGCAAAGAAATTAGCAAATGGGAGTGAGAGAGAGCATAAAAATAGCTCATTTTCTTGAACAAAGTCTAGTGTCATTCTTGAGAAAATCCACTTAAATGTAAGTGCTTTGAGACTTTTTTTTTTTTTTTTTTTTTTTTGTCCAGTTTATTTCTTGTAGCCAAGCCTCTTACCCACTGGACCCTTTCCAGATCATTTGTATTATAAGCAATAAAATCACAGAAACAACCTGTACTAGAGCTTTGGAATTAGATGTGATTTCTTCCCTTTGAGCATTGCAAATGTTTGTTTGAAGCTTTTTTGATTTGTAAAACATAAAAACAATGATACAATACTAATGAATAAGGCTCTTTGTTTTCTCCTGGAAATTAAAAAATGGCAAAATTCCAATATTATCAGATAGAGATTCGATTTAAGTTGGCACTAAAGAATAAAACCAATATATATTAATGTTTCTCTATATAACTTATTGAAACAGCCATTTTTATTTTTTTAGATAGAAGTCACAATGAATAGCCAGGAATCCCTAGAGAGGATTAACCATTCAATAACTTACCTGGCTTATAAAATCATAGGCCACTTTTAATTTTCCAAGGCTCCTGCAACATGCTTGAAATGCATTTCTAAGAAGCATGTTCTTAGTGAATAGCTGATGCTATAAACTTGTAAATCTTTATTTTTCCAAAGCTATTGTATCATTACTTTACTTTTCTCATTGAGCTACAGACATTACGTTTCTTTTTTCAAACTTGGAGATTAATGTGCTTGGAGATCAGGCAACATGAAACAAATAAACAAAAATCTTCTGCCTAATGACAATTATGGCTCATGTCAACATTTAAAAAAAAAGAAAGTCAGATGCCAAATTAGAAATTCTGTATGGTCTCCTTCGAAGTAAAAGTTAAACATAAGTTAATGAGAACATACGTTTACTAGAGTCTGGGAAAGCTGGGGAGAAAGGTGAGTTTGCAAGGTTGGATGATGAATGCCTAAACACAGTTATTAGAAATAATAAATTCTACAACATACAGAGTAATGTGGTGCTATGGCTCTTACGACTAAGTAGAAAGGAGGAGCTCGAAGTCTTCAAAAAAGTATGAAAATAAAATGAAAATGCTAATCATACTGATTTTCTTAATACATTTTGTATGTTTTGCTGATTTATCAAACTATACCCAATAAATATATAAGAATTACAAAGATTATGGAAATGAAGAATATTAACTTCACTGTTTAATAATGGCACACCTTATATATCTTGAGCATTCACATTTTACCAAGTAAATTTGAGCAATTAAATCTTCATAATAAATGCAATACAGCATGCTTAATAGTAAAATACTGAGTCCTTCACTTGCATATTTCTACATAAAAACAGACAAGGGCGTAGGGAAGCACAAGGAATTTTGTAAAGATGGAACTCTTTCATGTCTTCATAATCATATTTCCGTACCCTGATAGACACACCTTTGTCATTTGCTTCCTATATACTTTATTCATTTGTTCATTTGTTTTTTTTTTTTTAAATTGTTTCTATGTCAAGACATTGGGTAATGAGGACACAAGGTCTTCCTTACCTCACACAATCGTTCCGCCATTCTTGCTACAAACTCAAGCAGTTCGGGAAGATTTCTTTCATGAGTAACTCTACTAGTTGTGATAAAAATGTTGTGGTTTATCCTTATCCACATCATTCACTGAATACTGTAACTGTGCTGCCTTTGGCTTTTCCCAGGGGGTAAAAGGACCATGGGGGTTTTTAGACTAATGGAGGTCATTGAGGCAACCACAATGACGTACTTAAAGGCATATACTACAAAAGGACTTCCAGAATTGCTTTAAAGGTGTCAAGAATGATTGTGTTTGAAACAAGGAATTATAGCTTGAGGGGAGTTGTAGCAACTTATCTTTTACTGTAATCTATTTTAAAATTAAACGTTTATTGTATTTTTGGTTACTTTCTGGTTTGTATCTAGAGTGTTCTCCTAAATCCTCACATATTTGGATGTTGTGGATGATCTGTGGATTTCAGGCACTGTTGGGAGACGGGGGCCTGACTAGAGAGATTAATTACCGAGGGAGTAGAGGACTAATGTATGTGTGGTTAATCCTTGAGGTTTTGGCAGAAAACACGTGCCCTTGACTTGGAATGTACCCAGCCTTGGACCTTCCTCTTGCCATGTCCTGAGCACATGTTTCCACCACCACATTCTTCTCCCATGCCTCCATTGCCAGGTGGTCGTGAATGGACTGAGTCCTCTGAACTACATTTGTGAGTGGCAGGTGTTGTGTTTTACCAATGAGTCAGTGACTAGGGCCCATTGTGCACGTGTTTACTATGTGTGATGTGGCTCTCCTGCTGCTTCCTTGGTGTCATTGAAATATTAGGTCCACTCAAAGGCTCCAGATTTATTTCAACCTTTCTCATTTTTTCTCAAACTTGCAAGCAAGAAAAACATCTCACTGACTGAAAGATTAAATAAGCTATAGTTAAATAATGATTGATCATTCAACATCAAGATAAATGGTTTAAATCAATAAAAATACATGCAGGAATTTTAAATACATGTTAGTAATTGAAAACAGTCAACCTGAAATGCCCACGTGACACATGGTTCCAACTATCAAGATACAATATGCTGGGAAAAAGTTAAACTACGGAGAGATCCTGAAGATTGGTGGTTGACAGCTGGGGCCGGGGAGGGACACTGAGTAGGCAAAGAGGATGGGGCTTCCCGTGCAATGATGCTAATTTTTGTGGATTGCAATCACGGGAATACCTGATGTTGAAGTTATCCAAACTCATAGAACTCCTAATGTTAATATAAACTTGACTTGAATCATAAGCTCAGTATAATAACAATATGTCAATACCGGTTCATCAGCTTTAACCTGTGCATTGCCTTGGAGGGGAAGGGGAGCTGCTGTAGGGGAAGAGGCTGCACCTGCATTGAGGCCGAGCATATATGAGAAATCTCTGTGTCTTCTGCTCAATTATGCTATGATCTTCAATCTGACATAAAAATATAATCTATGAAAAACCCATGGAATGACCAAGACAAAATGCAGTCATTAACAGAGAATAAAGAAAGTAATGCTTTACAATATTTATATTGACCTTGAAATCCTACTTGAAGCATATGGCAAATATTTCTACTTCTGAGGAGTTCCAGTCATGACTGCTGTGACTCTGGAGTACTTTCGTGTTACACACTCTATCTAACGTTAACAGAATATTAATGGTTCGAGCTGGATTCTTAGCCAAATAGAGAACTTTAGGAGAAAGCCAGGCTTGACATGGAAAATTCAAAGTAAACTGATAATGAGCACTGAAATCAACATGGCTGAACATGAATTAACCACTCCTATTCATGGAAAAAAATAAAATTTAATATACATACAGCCATTGTGTTAACATTTTATATTTATTGGGGCTGAATATGATTTAAAGAAGTATAGTGCTATTTGTATAATTTATATTTGTGGCCAATTATTGCTCCAGATAGGGAATTGTTAATGTATGATTTTTATGGGATTTATATGGAATTTTCTGGCCATTTTCATTTAAAAATATCTAAAATTATTATGACAATTTGCTCTACTGCATATTTTCAATTCTTATTTTTTAATAGTTAAAAACTGAATTTTCTGTATTAGAAAAGGAAGGTTGTGAATTTAATGCCTGACATTTTTGTTGCATTTTAAAGGTAAAACTAAATGCTGTACTAGAATAATAAAAAATTTTTAAAAACTTGGTAGAAAGTGGACTCAATGAATTAGTGCAATTATTCAATTTATCTTAATTATCTAAGAAGTTGGAAAGAGCAGTGCAGAGCATCCATTTTAAATATTATGAGTAAACTCTACAGTAATATATTAGATTAAAACAAGAACAATATTACAATGACTCAGCCTGAAGATTAATTTGCAGGGATAGTTCAACTCAAACACATCAAAGGTTTTATGTAGCTACTGAGAAAAAAACATGAATTATTTTCAGTTGTAAATCCTCCATATTTATTTGGCTTAGTCCCGAGGTACTTGCAATATCTTTCCTGCAACCACATTGACTCCCTTTAAGAATTTTTTCACGTCTTGCTCCTTTCAATTTTGATGTTCAGAATTTTCCGTCACTGGGCAGATTCTTCAATTAGCACCTCTTCACTGAGGGAGACTTCTCAGCACGCACTTGCTGTCTGCTTGTAGTTTATTGAGAATAGAATTAATTAGTGACATAAGTGATTTTTAAAAAAGGATAACTTTTTATCTTTTTATCTTAGATTTTCAAGATATGCTTGGCATGCGGATTTGCCAGATTATAGACTGTAAGTGATTGCTAGACTTAAAAGGAAACATAAACTGTCAAAAAACAACAATGGTAGATGAAGGACGAGTGCTAGGATGCAGCTGCCAGAACCTTCATTACCAGCTCCTCCCCTTCTGGGAAATATTTGAGAGTTCAGCGAGGAAAGTATTAAACTATTGGCGTATGTTTGTAATTTGTGATCAAAGTGATAAGTAAACATCATTATACACACTTCATGGGTGACGATTAAAAGGCAGATATATTGTCTGATTTAGAAAAAAACTAATTGTACATAAATAAGTTATTAAAGTATAAAATAAATGTATCTCACATTCTAATGCAAATATAAACTCATATGATTAACCAATGTCCATCACGCACACCTTGTTGTGTTATTGATAAATGTAATACATTTCAATCCAAATAAAATAGTGATATCACTAGATAAAATAAAAGTTAAATGTTGGTAATTCCTCATTTAGGCTGATTGTGTCCATCTCTCATCACAACCTACTCTACCGTGTTCTACAATGAAATTTTATATTCTTTGGAGAAAATATCAGCATACACTTTAGTGTGAAATAACTCTGAGCACAGCTACCATTGCAGGGGGATGTGAATGAGTTTGATCAAGGCATCCTGCTGGTTTAAGTTCTCAAAATGAGAAAACAAAAAAGATTATTTTAGAATGTTTTTAAAAAAGGTTTAGGGGATGAACTGCTGAAAGAATAGGACCTTGTTTAGAATGCTTGTCTAGAAAGCAGAAGGCCCTGAGTTCAATGACCAAGCACAACATACACCCGATGTCGTTACTTACACCTGTAATTCCAGCACAGCCTAGGCTACATAGTGAGTTCAGGATCAGCCTTCACTGGGAGGTGAGACTCTTTCTCTCTCTCAAAAAAAAAAAAGGAAGAAAAATGACTTACTCTAAGAAAGTAATAAACTTGTTCATAGAATAAAAAAATTAAATTTTGTTTTTTAAAGAACAGAATTACCATGAATGGCCACTTTGATAAGACAAGACAGAATTGCTGTATCTTCACAGGAAATATGTAGATCGTAAGAATTAATTTGATCTGCCACATGATGTAAAGGGAATTTTGTGCTCAACAGGAAACATTATCAAGTAGAGTAGATGTAAGAAAAAAGATGGTGGAAAAAGAGGAGGCGTGGCCAGGATAAATGGGCAGGGGGCTGAGGGTAATGGCCACCATTCTCTGAGGCCCTATGGAGACACAGTTTCCCTGTGCTTTCCATCTGAAGTTACTTTCTGATTGCGTTGTAACTGAGCTTTTCTACTGTAAAACATGTAAGAATGACTTGCTATATAGGATAATTAGTTTTCAAGATGTTCTGAGAAATGAAGAAACGAAAACTGTGAACCCACAGGTTTTGCTTATATTAAGGAAGAATATGAGGCCTAACCTTAGAGATTGGGATTCTAGTAACCTTGAAGAATGGAAGGAAGCAATAACATTCTCAGGATCAATAAACTGCATTCCCCCAAATCACCTTAAATGTGATGATTGCAATACATCGTCTAACAGCATTAGAATGGTGGTTAGAAGAAATAATAATTCAAAAAATTCATAATTATTTAATCATCTTTTTCTGATGACTAACAAAATATTTAAAGGTCCAAGTAGACTAAGAAAATGAAAGAACTTACCAATACAAAATATGTTTTATATGATGAGTCAAATACTGTACATATAAGAAGATTATGACTATACCCATTGTTCTTTACAATTTAAATGGAAAATTATAAAATATTATATCTGAAGAAACATTTCAAACAATTAAATGGCATGTTTTTACAAACACAGGTCAGAGATGATTTTACTGATTTTCACACGCTCAATTTAACTTCTCAGAAAATGTAACAGTTAATCATTTTACATGCTGAAATAACATGACTTTTTATTAATTAGCTATTGGGTGTGGCAGAGGAAAGTTCTTTTCATTATTTTTCAATGATTTCATGACTCTCATATGTATAGTAGAGTGCAAGTACGCAAAGTACCTCTAACAGAACACTTGACACTTTTTTTTTAAAATCTTGCCAGTATCTGTCTCTTTTTTTATTTACAAAATCTGTAGCAGATATAAAAAATTTGAATAACATGAAATATTTTAACAATAAGGCTACTGATGTATGTATATAAAAACTATAATCCAAAGTATAAGAACTTTTAAAGTATAACCATGTGAATTTGAGACATGTTTTATAGAATGTAAGCTAACAGATAACATTAGATTAGCTAAATGAAGTTATTTTAGTAAGACCATAATGTACACATGACATAACTTACAAAATTGATTTAATGCTAGTTGTTAAAAATAAGATTTGAAATATCTTTTGCCATAGAAAATCAAGAGTGATGATTTACCTGGCTTGTCAATGGATTTACTTATGTGACCTAATGCTAACCATTCCACAAAATGCTTTTAATCAATAACATATATCTTATTTTATTATAAAATTCATGTTCTTTGTAACTAAACATTATTATCTTTATCATCAAAAAATAAGATTTGACATTATATTCAACTAAGTTTACTTGTACAGTATCTTATCTAAACTTGAAGCTTTTACTACTAAAATTCTTGTTACAAAGTTTACTCAGTGAATAGGCAAAAATTGAGTGCAATATTTGGAACTGATTCAGTTTGTTTTTCTTTCCAAAATACGTACTCTTTCATGTCTTCCAGTTATGAGTTATTAAAACCAAAAGATATTCAGGACAAAGAGATTAATTAACTAAGACATCTTCTTTATATGCCAATGAGAATAAAATTCAAAATTGAGTACTTGCTTCCATGGCAAATATACTGAAATTGAAATTGGAAATTGAAGCTGATTACCTGGTATAACAAATAAAGAAGAAAACGCCTCAAAGTTCTGTGGCTTATTCTTTTCTTTCTAAATAGCACAGAGGTCTCTATTAACCAACAGAAGGAATAGTTTCACCTCAGTGATTGGTCAGTCCCATTAGGAAGTGAACAACATAATTGAGAAAAAGAAGAGTGACATGGTTAATAATTTTAAATCAATTGTTTACCATAGATTTTTGAAAATTAAAGGGTTAAAGCAAATTGCCATTATTTTTCTAAAAGTAAAATTGCACAAATACACATTAGAATATGTTCTCTAATCTTTTACATGTAGGTAACTTTCAGGGTATTACTTACTTGTGAGTAGGCAATACTCAATATCTTATGATAAATAATTCAAAATTATATTTAAAGTAACTAGCAAAGTAGTATTGCACATTTACAAATATTTTGTGGTGAGGTGCTAAACTATAATATTTAGAAGGACAATTCAGGCTCGTGGTTTATTATGTTTTTTCTGTATTAAAACATTGTTGAAAGTCATTCACACAGACTTGCTTATCCCAAGAAAACCGTATAAACCCAGCAGAAAGTTATTACGGCGGTTGCAGCGAAATTCTCAAGCCAGCAAAGTCACGGAGGACGATCATGCGGCAAACAGAAGCTCAGAAAAGCAACGAGGTCACAAGCCAGGTGGATGCACGTGCAGCAGAGTGTACGGAGCAGGAAATTGGGACAAGTGCAGGCGATCGCGGGCAGAACATTAATGTGTACTGACAAGGAAACATTAATGGATACTAGACAATGAAATTTAAGATAGGAGCGTCCCCATCTTAAAAGTATTGATTTTTGTGTTTTTATTATAGGGTGGAAGGCAGCAAGATTATATTACTGGCACTTATGTCATTTAAATACAACACTTAGCTTGAGGGTAATAAAAAAATTAATGGTGGACATTATTCTACCTGGTGCTTAAGTCGTTCTGTACTCAAAAATTATGTGATGACGAATATGTTAACTTTTTGGCACTATATTGTTTTATTAATGACTTGATCAATGAATGCATTTGCTGTATACTTATTCTTTATTTCCAGAATACTGTTATATTTTTAGAAAGCCTAAAAAGGTGTTTCTTACTTTTTTGGTGAAGGTAATTTGGAACAATATTTGATATCTAAATATATTAAATGATTTAAAGCTGGCAACACCATTACCAATGACACACACTGAAATGAACAGCTCTGCATTGGTAATAAGTTGTATTAGATGTGTTGAAGTTATTATTTTGTATGGTTACATTGCAGCATTTTCTGCATAGTCTGAGGTACGGTATCTTTCTATTTCTTTGCAATATATTTTATAATCTTAAAATAATGATCATTAATCTAAAACTTAATTTTTATGTACTAATACGTTACTTTGCTTCAAATATCACTCTTGGCGGGTGAATCAAGTGATTCAGAGCACACATACCTGAACGAATATAGCTTATCCTAACTCACTTCTCCATTATTTCTTCAGAGAATAGTTGGAAATTATCCAGCAAACACTATGTCCTGTAATACCGGCATCGTAAGTTAAGTAGTTTCACATTTGAATATAATTTTCCGTAGAAAATAGATAAATTACTTAAAATAGCAATTATGCATCAGGAAGAAAATAAAATTTAAATTTACCACTTTAGTTTAAGGTATTCTCATTATTTAGTTAACAATTTTTTACAGAAGCTTCATGTGATTTATTAAAGGCAACTACTTGAAACAGTATTTTCAGGTTGTGTGAAAAAGGAAACTAAAATTCAGCATTAAACCAGATGTCAATGCTAATAATTTTTTCATATTTTAAATTGATCTACAATGATCTATTTTAAATATTTATTTTTATCAGACTACCATCATTTATATTGTTTATTAAAATTATTTAAAATAAATACTAAAAGTGAAACTTATGAATCAATTTCTTTGGAGGGCTTCTTCAGTGTGTGGTATGGAAAAGCATAACATTTGGTAGAGTTTTTACATGAAAACCTCCTCTTTAAAATAGGAATGAAAAACACTCTCTTGCCGTGCTCACAGAATTTCTGCAGTATATGTGTAATTTATAGCCAATATGAATTTATAAAAGGTAAGAATAACCTTCACCAAAAAGATAACTTTCTGGAAATTCAACAGTCATACAATTTTTTTTTCTCCGCTTAGAGCTTTCCTATCTGGTTAATAACTACAAATGTGTTGGTTTTCCTAATATCGGCTGTTCCCAACTATGAACAATGTATTTAAATAGTAGCTATTTCTATATATAAGTAATCATAATCAACCTTCTCTGAGTTATTTCTTTTAAAACTACCAGGTATATATTCTCAATCGTATATGAAAATACACATCAAATATGGTTAAATAATAAGGATGTTTCTAATCTGAATTTTTTCTCATAAAAATCAAGATTACTGTCTTACTCATCTTACTAGATGAGTTATAAGGGTTTTTACAATTCCACAATGTGTAATTCAGGTTAAACAAGCGACTATTGAATTTCTGTCATGAAAACTGCTTACACGGTAATACACTTATTGACTTAATCTAAAGCTGCAAAATGATCCTTCTTTATAACACTCAGTGCATCACAAAACCCCCTCTTTCTCCTTGGAGATATTCTCTGTTCTGCCACAGTGGCGAGGCATAAATGTCAGGAGTTTTTGGAAATGCGAAATTGAATAACTTAAACTGGCCTTTCAGTGAACTGTGACTTCAAGTTTTTTTTTTCCTGAAATATTCAGAGCATTTTTTGCATGTCAATGCATTTGACGTGATTATACTCCTAAGAATGGAATGCCTTAGTATGGTTCCCTAACATTTGTTTCTCTTCTGTGTGTTTAAAAGCATCACAATTATAATCATTTGAAAATATATTTTAACATAGAACTTACACTTCTGTATATAGATATTATATTGTAAATTTTAAAGTAGGTTTTCAGAGATTGAAATTAAGAATGCTCACAGGGTGGAAACACGTATAAACGGTAAGAGTCTCCATAAACTTGTGGCGTTTGGTGTTGTATGAATGATTTCCAAGTAGTTAGTGCATTAAATAATTCTCCCTCATGGATAATTACGTTAATATTTGGTTTTCTTTTTGAAAAATATTTCCACATGAGATGTGTGCTTTTAAATCTTCAGTCTGCATGCAATTAGAGTTATGATTAGATACGGGTGAACTTCACTTTAAAGAAAAGTAAAGCAAACTATTCCAAAAAGATACAATCTTAAATATTTTTTGATGACACAGAAAGACTCAGATAGCAATCTTCGGTTCTATAACATATTCTCCTGTTTGGGTCAGGAAAGGATTACATTAGCCTCACAGTTGAAGATAAGCAATGGGCACTTGTGATGAGAGTTTTGCACAATGCCTCTTTGTTAGGCGGACGTGAAAAATTAATGAACTTACTTTCACATGTAGGAGTCAGGCATGTGACTCTAAGAATGAGGAATTCGAATGAGATAGTCTTAATAGCCATAAACACATGCATGAACAGATCTTAACACAGGAGAAAGGGAAGGAGTAAGGGAGATGGGCTGCAGAGAAAGGGAAGGGACATGAGTGAGAGAAGGGTCAAGAAAGGGTAAGAGGCAGGAGAGATACAGTAGTATATATATATATGGGCATGGATTACCCATGTTGTATGTAACTGATATTAAACTGTTAGCTCATTCATGCTCAAATAACAATGTGGGGAAAAAAGAGCCTTCGTTAGCAACTCAGGTTAACAACCTAAGTGTCAGCAATGAGCTATATTTCAAGTTTGTCAAGGGTTATTTCCTTAACCCTTAAGAGATTTGGCCAGGCTGGAATTATATGTATATACAGAAAATGGGAAAGGAGGAGGAGAGAGAAAAGCAGGAAGTGTGGGAGAAAAGGTAAAAGAGGAGGATCAAAGTAAGGATGAAAGGAAAAGGGAGGGAGAGAAAGAAGGAAGCAAGACACAAAAGCTGTTTGCACAATGAAGTCATTTGTCACTCGTGTACATGTTCTAGCTATAGTTTCTATGAGCCCTTATTTAGAACAGATTATACAATATGTTATCCTTTATTGAATACAGCGTGGTTGACAAAAATTTATTCTCCCCACTTTACAGCGGCATTACTAAGCAAGACGTCAGGAATCTGCAACTCAGATGCTTGTGGAGTAAAAATACAACTCAGTTTGCAGTGGCAGATCTGTGGTCCCATCAAGCCTGCCGCTGTTGAGCGCCAGCTGAGCGAGCAGGTGCGTCTGCAGATTTCATGCATGATGCATGGTACTGGGGAATAAAGAATAGCAAAAGTGCGAAGTGGGAATTCATCAGGGCAATATACACAGCTAGAAATGACGCCACGGATAGACCCAATACTGGACGAGATTACAAACTTTAACGAATAGGTGATACCAAGAACCAATATACAGACAAAGCACTACTACAAGTTTCGGAGCCATATGCTCTTTCATTCTGAAATGCTTATAAAAATACTTAATCATTCAAATGTTTCTTCACTGTTCTGATCACTTTTATTTTAAAGATTATGAAATTAATCTCATAAAATTGTTAGCTATATTAAATTTTTTTGTATCTCAAAAGTATTTTGAAGAATATACTTTTTAAAAACAAATGAATTCCAATACATAACTTTATAATGTATGTTTCAAAATTTCTGCATAATTGTGTTAGATTTTGTAAGAATTTTATATCAAATGATATAAAATATTCAATTATTTAGCCTTATTTTTGTTCATATTAATATGCAGAAGATATTTATAGTCACCATATTTTCTTATTTCGATGACATCAGATTCAGACTCCTTCAAATCTGTTCATTGCTCTGGTCTATAGCTAAGTAGAGTAAGAAATAGAAAAGTCACAGCTCACTTATATGTCCAAGGTGTGGACACGTTGCATGCTTCTTTTGTAGAGAACAGGACAATGAATATGTAAAGGATACAGTTAGCCACAGTGCCAGGTCAAGATGAGGAAGGGATCAGCAATGTGAGATATGAGTTTTAGTATACCTCTGAACAAATTTGGTACAATGATACAGGGACTACTCTCTCCACCTTAGTACATACATAGTACTTTTAAATCCTGATATTAAAGCTGACACAGATTGAACGAGGCAATAATTTCAGCTTTAAGTAGCTAGGGAAGAGTGACACTACCCTAACTTTCAGATAATCTGAACTACACTCTAATGTTTTGTTTCTGTAGCTAGCATTTATGCAAATTCAAAAAAAAATTCGTTTGGGTATCATTATTATTTTATATCTATGTTTTATATGAAACACATTTTATTATGTTCAACCTTGGAGGTCCAGGTATTTGTGAATGTGCATTTGTGAATCATTAACTTTGCATTTAAAAACAGGTAGAATTAAGCTAATTTCTACCTCACAAGGTAACAATTAGAATAACAGCATTTGTTTAAAAACGATATTTCTAATAACTATGAAAATAAAGATGATGTGAGTGGTTTTGTTTAAAGTAACATATATGTATAGGTAGCAAGCTTGTATTAACTATATAATTTAACTAGACATAGATTTTACGAAAAAAATATGTCTAAGTATAAACTGCCCAGTTGCATTAATTATACAGAAGCACATTATGTGGCTTATGATGTGAGAAATTAGTAAAATAAAACCCTAGAAAAATGATAGATTATTTTTTACTTTCCTGGAGAAGTGTATCGAGCCTAGATTGGAAGCTTGTTGCCTACAAATGCACTTACTTACCTCTAGCAGTGCCTTGGCTCCCCCAAACTGTATGCCTAAGCCCCTTTTTCTGTTATTAGAAACACTTCACAAGGACACTGTCAATTATTCTTAATCTGTTATCTCTTAATCGTCCCTGTAAGACTCAGAATCCCAGTAGGTTATTATCTCATCTATCACGTCACAATGTACAAGAAGTTTTTCCTAATATGTACAACAGGAGTTATCCACAAATTCAGAATGAAGATATGTAAAAAGAAAACTAAAAAGAGCAACATTAATACTTAACTTGATATCGATATAAGGGGAAACTTAAACTTCAGAACACAACCATGAAAGGATCTTGCTGTACACTCAGTATTCAGCATATTAGGAAGTCATTACTGAACATCTTTCATTGGGCTTCCGAGGCTATACACTCACTCAACACAGGAGAGATTGCAGTCCATGTAATCAAAGATGCAATAATCTGAAGAGGAGAGGGATTACAACATGCAAAAGACATAGGTATTGAGAATCCAATAGTTTATGAATAATGTTTGTCTGTGGATTCCAGCACATGACATAGTAAGGCTATTTTGAGTGGTTTTCTATATGGAAGCCTTTTATTCTATAAAGATATTGTACAAAGCACTCTGGATCAGAGTTTACACCCTGAAAGAATTTTCCTGGTGTCTTAGTTACTCACTCATTGTTAGGACAAAATAGTTGACACCCAAATTTAAGATAGCAAAGATTTCTTTTAGCTTACCGTTTCGGAAGGGCTCATACACTCTATTCAAGGGTGGCTGATATGGTGGAAACACATGGCAGAGGTCTAGTCAGAGCGGAGATCTTCCCACCATGGCAGACAGAAAGCCAAGAGAAGTAAGGTGTGTGTCCAGTAAGGGCTGTGCATGGACATTTGGAGAAGGCCAGACCTTCTTTCAGGAGAGGTTCTAAGATAGCTCTTTTATCTTTCCTTCCTTTACTTTTCTCAAGTTTCTAGTTAGGCTACTCACACCCAGAGTGGATGATTCTCTCCCACTTTCAGGCTCACAGGTGAATAACAAAAACTTGAAAGTCCTGGCCTGGACACCCGGCAAAGTTGACACAATCTCTCCAATTCAAGTCCCAAGCATCTCCCTTTCCCAGCCCGGCCCTACCTCCCAAGAGCACATGTACCTCAAGAAATTTAAGTGCATAAGGTTTACAAGGAAAACACCAGATCCAAAACATCACACTGAAATACTCTAAATTATAATTTATGTTCATTAGGAAAATCCTAAGAGATTCCTCAAATTCCTCCTTACTCTAACTACACCATTTCCCTTACAACAAACATTTCTGGCAAGTCCGGAAAAGAATGGATTTATTTAAACCTTCCTGAAAAGAAATAGGTGATTTGAACTGTAGGAATGTTCATAGGATGCTCAGACTTCATCTGGCTTGTAGACAGAGCAGAAAAAGCAACAGCTCAATCTTGAGATATTGAAGAGTAAATGTTCAGGGATGATGTATAGATTCTGGCCTAGAATTATATTTTTCTTTTATTTAGTATATTTATTACATTTAAGATTTTTCAGTGTTCAAGATAGTACTTAAAATCATGTTTTAACTGAGTTGTGGTTGTTATAAATGACAAACGGGCCACATTATGGGGAGAAAAATAAAATAATTCTTGACATCACCCATATCTTTACTAGTCATATATCATATGTGACTAATTTACTAAAACCATTACTGGCTTCAAAATGTTTTGCTTACAATACCTTAATAAATTTAAATTAGCCTCATTGGATAGGTTTACTGTGTCTGCAGAAGCGCGGTTTGTTGTTGTTTTTGTTTGTTTTCGGGGGTTCTAAGAGAAATTTTGTTTTCTTACCTTTTCTACCTTCTGAATATTCCCTGAATCACGTGTCTTCCCATTTTCAAATAGAGCACTGGCTTTTGGTAGAACATTTCTGACATTACATCACGTCACTAGGACTCTTTTTTTATTTCTTTCATATTAGCAAGTGCTTTAATCACATCAGACACAATTATCTTAGCAAAAATAAGATTATCATTTAAAGTTTTCTATAAGCAACTTTGACTTCATTTGCACAATACTTTCCCTTTCCATGTGGTCTCACATATTCAGATTCTAAAGACTGTGATGTAGATACTTCTCAAGATTGAGGTATTATTTTGTTTCACAGGCATCCAATAACACGGGCAGCTTAATTTGTTCTCATAATGCATTTAGCAACATCTTACTAGGCCTTGGGCTATTCTGTTGTTGTCACTGGCTTTCCTGAGACTCCCCTAAGGCAATCCACAGTGGTTACATTAAGCTTGAGAATTTTGTACACAAATATATTGTGTCAAATTCACATGCAACTCCCCTACTCCCTTTTCACTCTCCTACCCACTCCTTCATGACTTGACTCCCAACATCTCACCTAGTTGACTCTATTTGTATTATTACATTAGAGAAACTATGCAATTTTTAGCTTCCTGAGTTGAACTCACATTACTAAAGATTTCTGTTGTCTCTAAAAAAAGGGAGCATGCCTTAGTATAAATGCTAAGGCTGTTTGCTGGCTGAGAACATCAATTGAGAAAGATGCTCTGAATGCCAAAGTCATAACTCATTTGCTAGGACCTTTGCTCACGTTTGTTCTCTCCAACCATACTACACATAATTTACCTCTCAACATGCTCATAAATATTGCTAAAATTAATTGATTTATCATCTAACTATACTCATCTCTAATCATTCTCAATCGTTCTACTCTCCTGGAATGTCAAGTAGTTGAACAATGTTATGAGTCTTATTGTAAGCAAGATCAGTATGGTTTGGAAATAACTTGCCAGCTTTTTTCTCTGCTTTCTCTAATCGTTTTCGTCTTATAAGTGTGAGAAAACAATATTCTACAGTGAAATAGTCACATTACCAATCTTACGTTCTTCCTATAAATATTCACGCATTTTTCTCAAATTTACTAGTTTTCACTCAGTTTTATTAACCACTTGTGTTGATCAGATTTTCTATTGTTGGGACAAAAATCCTCACACATACAAATTAAAAATAAATAAATAAATAAAAGGGGTAGTTTGGCTTATAGTGTCTAAGAACTCAGTCCATGGTAATCTGCTCCCATGGCAGAAATGGCATGGAGGAAGGGCATGGTAGCACCAAGCATTCAGTTCACTGCAGTTGGGCAGAAGAGAAGAACAGTGCCAAAAGGCCATACTTCCTTTGAAGGATGCTTCCGGTGATTGGCCTCCTCCAAACTGGCCTTACCTCCTAATAGTGTACTCAGCTATAAACTCATTAAAAGTTAAATCCACTCTGGAGTATAGCATCCCCATGACCCAATCTCTTTCCAAAGGCCCCACTTTCAAACACATCAACTTTGACTTTGGAAAGATATTTTTAAATCAAATATTTTTTTTTTGAGACAGGGTCTTGCTCTGTAACCCAGGTTCTTCCTAAACTCACTATCTATGTGGACCCACTGGTCCTGGACTCATGGCAATATTCCCATCTCAGCTTTCCAACTGCTAGGATTACAGGCATAGATCAAAACCTTAGCATCACTAGATAAATTTATTTTTACATATTTCATCCATTTTTATTTCTATTATATATATTTTAAAATTATATTTTGTGTGTCTGCATAGAAGAATATTTAATAAGAATGCAATATTAGTACCAGCTAAAACATATAAAAGTTCATTTTGTGCTTAATTCATGTGATGACTGTCTTGCACAGTTTAATCTAGTGTATTTTGAGACTAAAATTCATTTAATAGTATTCCTACTTGATTTTAGTTCTTTCGACATTCCAATCACTGTTTCACTCCAAATCAACATTTCAGAATAAAACATTATGTTTTTATGACATTGATTCAGTGGCTACACAATGCTAATATATTTTTACTAATGGAGGTAGGATTTTCTTCTTTTAAAGTTCAGAGGAATCAAATACAAGGCTTTGCGGATGCTATAAAAGTGTTCTAACATTGAGTTCTATCTCTAATAAAAAATGTGTCCACTTTTCGTTCCTTTATTGCCAATCTTTTCTCTAAGTCTTAATTCAATATAGGAGATTAAATAAAAATGTTCAGTTGGTAAACACATAATGAGTGTAATGAAAGCAAGAAAATATGTGCGAATAAATTTAACAATCAAAGCAGATGATTTGAAAAATTTGGTGCACAAATATTGACTGAAATAATGTGAATGAAATTGAGATAAATTAAAAAAATAAAATAATAATATGAATTATCAAAAATCTTAGCTGAAAGTCTAAACACGGTGAATCTTCTTTTAATCCAAATAAAATAAAATAACATTAGCAATAGAAACAAAGAAAATCAAGCATTTTCTACATCCAGACTATGTGATTTTTCAAGAGTATTTGGAGATAGAGAAGATAAATCGAGGTTTTTTTTTTTCTCTCTTGTAACTTCAATCAAGAAATTCCTTTCTCTGCCTCTTTTATAGATAACCTTGGGATAGACAAACCCGTGAGTCAGTGGATCAGAGACTACGAGGGAATATAGTTCTATATTTTTGAAGGTGGCAAGGGGACAACCTTTGCAAGATCTTGAAGATAAGAGTGAAGGGTTCTAAATTGAATTCAAAATTGGTTTGTGTTATTTGGTAGAGGAATGGAAACTCTAAACTCGGGGAGTTGTTTCCTTCTTTCCTGTTTTATTCTTCTCACCTTAGTTTCCTCTGGGATTGTTCACAAACATATCAAAATATCTGGAATCATTCATCCAGCCTCACATTATCTGAGCCACCATATAAAGAAAAAAAATCAATAGTAAGTGTTACCTGATCTTTGTAACTGTGATTTGCACTCTTTCGGTGTGTTTTATTTGCTTTCAGTCACCAGAGAATACGATGATCAAGCCCTGGAAATTTGGTGTCACGGCTGCTCTCTATTTTGTCACTGTCACACCTAACCACACAAAAAACACCTATGATTTCTCAGTTTATGAATTTCTAAATACATTTAGGCATGGAAAATTTTCATAGCGTTCTATGTGGTTTTAAGTTTATAAAATGATAACTTTTAGAGATAAAGTTCAGGGTTACTTTACAGAAAATAGGTATCATGGAAAACAAATTGGTATATTTGAAAGTTTAGTATTTCAAAGAGTTTAATATATATTATTCCACCCTCAATGTTTCAACATACATTTATCTTTTCATTATTTTATATACTTTTGTATAGCAATACTCATATAATTTATGATTCTCTAAGAATTAATTAAAATGAATCATTTCTACATTATTCGATTCATATTTAAAAAGAGCTGTCACACACCTCTAAAATTAGGGATGTAAAAATGCATGAGTTGTTGTGGTTGAATTCTGGTCTTGCACTACAATTTTATTGAATGTGGAATCACTTGTATTCATAAACAACTCTGCAAAATTAATTATTTAAAAGTTATTTTGTGAAACAAAAAAATATGCTGTCCACTGAAGTTAAAACATGTAGCATTTATTCAGCCTTAAATTCCTATTTAATGAGTAGAAACAGAACATTATTGACGATATCTATCTAAAGACATGCGATGCTTACATAGTCCGTCTATTTTCTAAAGTTACATGCAGCTGTGTATTTTAAAAATCAGCAGAAACATCAAAAAGAACAAGGTAAAGAAAAGCTAAATATCTCAGAACCTTCTCTGCCATTGGTTCACCACTGAAAAGTGTTTTTATTATCTCCAAAGTGTTTCCCAAAAGTGCTGTAACCTCTCCATCTTTTTTTTTTTCTCGTTTTGCTTCCCTTAATTCCTGTTTGGATAAATACAATAGATATCGAGCCACTCTCAGAACTACAGACTCACCAAGAAATATTAATGTTGTCATTTTTTCTGTCCAAAATCTAATTATTTTTTAAACCAGAGAAAAATCTCCAATGTTTTGTGAAACTATAAGCCTGCTACAATTTCAGATCATTTTTTTATCCCTCATTACATTCTGAAATATATTCTGTATTCTAATTTAATATCCACATAACAGAGAAACTTGTGTCCATGGTTGACATGACTATGGAGAAGAAAACATCCAAGGATCTGACCTTTGCGACATGGGAACAAAGAGGAAGCAGGGAATTGTTGTAGTCTGACTCCCAAAGCCTGATAGCCAGAAGAGGAGAAACTGTAAGTTCCAGTCCAAAAGCCAGCAGGCATGGGGACTGGGTCACTCAGTATTTCAGATTAAGTCTGAGGGCCTATAGAATGCACCAGCCCAGCATAGTTCAGTGACAAAGGAAGAACTCTTTATATGAGAGTGTCAAAACTTATTTACCTAGGCTTTCAACTGATTGGTTGAGATATGCATCCCTTAATCATTAATTAACCTGATGAACCCTCTCCCACAAGATGCTAATCTTGTGAAAATAAAAGATAACCTCACAAACACACTGAGCAGTAGTTGACCAAATACCTAGATGTTTCGTGTCTATTCAAATTAACATAAAATTCTCTATTATAGATCCATTCATGATTGACTTGGGACCCACATACATCAACTGCATCCACATTTAATCTCAAAATTGAAAGGAAAAGCTCATAATATTTCTAATAGCTATCTTAAAGAAAGGATGGGGAAATAGCAGAGCAGCTAAAGCACTTCCTATGAAGCATAAGACCCTGGGTTTGATTCTCTAAAGCTACATAAACTGGGCCTGGTTTCACGTACCTGGAATCCCAGCCTTCAGGAGACTGAGGCAGGAGAATTGCTGTTAAGCCTAAGGCCAACCTGGGCTACATAGTGAGTTCAGGATTAGCCTGAACTACAGAGTGAGACCCTGCCTCAAAGACAATACAGACTAAAAATAAGCAGATAAACAAAATTATCCCAAAGACAACCTAACATGCTCTAACCCCTTTCCAAGGAGAGAAGTCAGTTCTCCATAGCGTTCACTCTTCATCTGGTTACTGTGCAACTTAAACACTGTCAGGTATAGTTAGCAGTTGTTAAACACTAGGATATGAAGTCGATGAACAGGGATAAAGAAACATAGCCAAACATAATTGATAACCAGACACATTACAAAAATTATAGTTCTCATTATTGTGACTTAATCCTTGTTTCTAGCTGTTATTCATATCTTCATTCTTTGATTATCCAATTCATTTCATTCTTGAAGCATCTGGTAGTCATTGATGAGTTAAAATACTGTTAAGTTTCACTAACTTTGACTACAGATTTTTATAATTTAAAGAAAGAGTGAGATATTCCCTATATTCAACCTGTCCTCTTTCTTACTTCCACTATGGATTCTAAAGTGTCTGGGAAGTAGATTTTTCTTTCATTTCAATAAATGAATGTCTTACCATATGATTCTTACCTTTGGGTTAAGAAATTCAGGCCAACTGAATAAGGTGACCAGAAAAGGCAGGAAAGAAACTTGCAAATGGATCGCTATGGGTGATATTTACCAAGGCCACTCCATATCTGTTCTTTAATTCCAGGACTAGTACTTTATGACTATAGAGGAAGTATTAGTATATAATAGAGGCTCATTAAAAGCATGGGCAGCCTTCTGGGAAATCTTATTCCAAACTTTCAAATCTTCAAGATACATTACAAATGGAATATCAAAAAGGCTACAAGTCCAGTTGATTGGTAGAGTGCTTATTTAACCTGGTTGTTGTCTCAGCTCTAAGAAAAAAAGTAATCAGTTTTTTGATCATTCTATCAGAGCACCTTCTACAGGATGACTAGATCTATGAACTCTATGAGTATTGGTCCATGATAACCTGTGCTATGAAGCAATTATCTCCACCAATAGTGCACTGTGGGAAGTCATGATGGTGTGTAAGGAATCTAGAGAAAATATAAGTTCGCATATTGTCATTTTAGCAGAAGCGTTGCATGCAATGAATACAAATCTATGCCCCTTAGAATTACCTAGTTCAGTTAGAAAATTTCACTCCTTTTAAGAGAGAAGCAGGCTATGCAATCAACTGATTCACAACCCAAAGAAGATGGCGTCACACAGGAGATACATTGCTGTCTTCTGTTATTGGAACACTGAGCACATGGCAGTGTCTGCAGACTGGTTAGTCTTGTTTGGTGCATGGAAGACCATACTGGTATAAGTTCATGCATAAATTCAACCCTTGTAACTATGGTCACAGCTCTCTTATTGAGTAATAATAGGGGCATCTTATGAAAGAGTCTGAAAGACATCTATAAAATTTGTCAGTCTACCAACTTAATTACTAAAAAGAAAATATTTACTTAAAATTAAAGTATGATTTAGTTCCGCCTACGATCTTTTCTTAATGAGAAGGGTAAGTCTTCCCTGCTCAATTTATTGATGGAAATCATCCATAGATTTATCCAAAATTTTTATTTACTAAACTGTTATGAATTTTTATTCATTTCTGTTGGCATTCATAATTATGATTATAATCCATGCCTTGTCATTTTAGCATCCTGATACATCACCTTAAATCATACATAACCTACTAATACAACAGCAATTTTATAATCTCAACTCAACATAATACAACTATCCTGTTTAAAGGTAAACATATAAATTTCCTCTCCAAAACAGAAAGTAAATTACCTTGAGTAATATTTTATCATTTTTTGACCTTCAGTAGCTTTACTATAATGTACACTTATCAGTGATTAAATTAATCACAATAATGTTACAAAAACAAAAAAATATATCTGCTTAGTGTATGGAAATATGCATAATAATATTAATAGCGTAGAAAAGAAACACTCAAAATATTTCCAGTTATCATTTTGTAACTGGTTATTATTTTCTTCTACTACCCTTCCTGTGTTCTCTTCCTCTTCACAAACACCTCAGCAAGTCTTATTTTTTTACCTGTCAGGATAACTCACCTTTCATTCCTGAAGGTTCCAGGCCATTTGTCACCCTGCTTGAATTGAGATGTCCTGGTATTCTGCAACCTTAATAACAAAGTAAACTAGAAGGCGCCCTAGGGCTTTCGTTCACTTCAAACATATTCTTTCTCACCTTGTGGTGCAGTAGTCCAATTTCCCCCTGATAATCTGGATAAATCACCCACACTGACAAATATAGCTCTCTTTGTTAGTTGTTGACTCAGAAGTACAAGGAGTGCAACATGACCAAAAAAGTCTTAGCTTCCATCTCAACGGCATATATTTTCTACCTTCTGGTAGAAGCCTTCTGCCTTTTGGAACAAAATATGTAGTCCAGCAGAACAGAATGTTAGAGAAGTAGAAAGCAAATTTTTGCTATTAATTCACAGGGATAAAGGTGATTGTTGTTCTATTTCTACCTCGTGGTTTCTGGACCCATGAATCTTGGCAATGGGAGAAGCAAACCCATGTTACAGATGTTTATTCAGAGCATACACAATGTTCTAGAAGTCTTTGCCTTAGTCTTGTAAAACAATTGATACTATCACAGAACATTCAAAAGGCCAATCCACTATCCTATCAATCCATGTGCTTCTGGGTGGTGGAGAGCAAGGTAAGGGCAACGAAGTTCATTAAAATGAGGCACCTGGATGCTTCTTTGGACGTGAAGTCTGTTCCTTGTCTAGAAGTAATGGTGTGTGGGGTAACATGATGGTGGACAAAGCATTTTATGAGTCCAGACATGGCAGCTTTGAGCAAAGCGTTTTGCTCAAGGATGACTAATTCTTGTCCAAAATTATTGTCAATCCCTGAAATGTCAAAATACTGTCCTTTCTTTGACATAAATGTGGCATTATAATCAACCAGTCTTGAGGTTGCCAGCTAACCACCCTGGAAAGTAGTGGCAGGTGAGGACTCAGTCTTGTTCTCTGGTGCTGGTAAGTAGAACATTCAGTAGTGGCTGTAGCCAAGCCAGCCTTTGTGTGTGGACATTCTATAGCCTGTATCTCAATTACTTCAAACTTTTATGCACACCAGTTACAAAACCTTCTTTTTTCATGGTCAGATACATTCACATCCATGGTTCTACTTCTCTGGCTTGATTTTTCTTGTGTTACTCAATATATATTCATATGCCTGATAATTTGTCCATAGCAAAGTGACTAAATCTCTGCCCACTTGGAAGATTTCTTTCCACTGCTCTTCCTTAGGAATATCTTGGAAATTTGTTTATTTGTTAGTACCTAGAGAAATATGTGCAAATTGGGTTGACTTCCTCTACCAGTTTTTTATAGTAAACTTCTTATGAAGCTACAGGTACAACAGAGAGTGAGAAGACAGCATAGACAGAGTGGGAATGAGGAAAACTTAGGTCATTTTTTCATGCACTTACTTGGAGCCTCAGGGATTCTCAAGCCTGACACTATATGTCACCTCCATTTAATGGTGGGAGTGACCATGTTTCCAAGAGACTTTATTGCATGGAGATCAAATAACACCCAGTTGAAAATGGAAAGCCTAGGTAACACAACAACTGATTACCATGGTAGCCAAAGGTGAAGTGTTCAAAATCTAGTGAGAACCAATATTAGGTCAATGTTTAGAAAACAATATTGTTATCCGTGAGAGAGAAAAGACTTTGCTCAAGGTTTTGCTTCAGAATTCTAATGACATATACTGTGATTCACTTATTGAAAACTGCCAAAGGCTACAAGCCACTTTTCTATCTGCTTTTGACACTTCAAATTACCACTGAATTTGTTAAAATACATGTCCTAAGTGGCAAAGCAGGCTTCAAGAGGCCTGGGTGTGTCGTAGATATTTCTTTTGTTCTGGATCCCATCCAGAGCCAGCACCTTTTTATTGGTAACTGATAAATTAAAATATTTTGTTCAAAATAGAAAATAAAAAGGCAACTCAAGTGCTTAGACTTGTTCTTTTCTTTTTCTTTTTTTTCTGTCTTTTTTTTTTGGGGGGGGGGAGTTCATATGAAACAACTTAGCCTTCAATACGCAATGGAATTTTGACACGGCTGTTAACCCGTGGACCCTCAGACATTTCATTAGCTTAGGGGACTCCTGAGTTATTGCTATACTGTGTCCCATCCTCTGCCATGTAAAACCTTACTGATAATTCTAAAACCATTGCTATATTTTGTCACCTAGGTCCAATCTGCATAATGTGATTAGGGTATTAGACTACCATGACATTTATGGAAAGGCAAAAGACCAAGATCCACGTTAACTGAATTCTGACACATGCTTGTAGAGCTGATGTACTTCCAAGGTTAGATTGACACACTTCTGAAAGTGTATCACCAGCTTTGGCAATCAAAATTAAACTACTTCAAAGGACCATTAAAAGAAATGGTCTCACATAATTACGGAGTAAGAGAGGTACTAAGAAAAGAAGTTGGCAAGCGGAGATTTAAAGGGGATGAAAATATGATTCCAGTCTATGTCTAAAGATATAAAAAGCATGAGACACAATGGTGTAAGATTGCACCTGAAGTAAAACTTTTCCTACTTTTTTCATTAGTACGTTTCATGTATAGAGATTAATGAGTTACATTTTTTGTAAATTCCTACATGCACATAACACATTTTACTCATTCCTCTCCTAATTTAAGTCAACGTTACAGTGAGTCCAAACCCACTGAGACTCGTGCCTAAGCTCAGATCAGTCAGGTGGGTGATTTCTTCGTTACTTAAAGGGAGGGGGTGCTTTCTGCTCCATTTAGATATTTAATTGATTGAATACATTCATCCACAGTAGAGAGGACCATATAGTATTACCTTATTATGCTACTATAAATGTTAGTTTCAAGCAAACATACTCCAACAACACTCAGATCAATTTTGGACCAAATGCCAGGGTCTAGACATGAATATTCCATGGTAAAGTCAAATTGACTCTAAAAAATTAACTATCGCAGTCAGCTTGTGAACACTGCTTGCAAATAAAAAAAAATGCCACCAAAAACTTTTTTATTGACGAAATGGGGTTTTGCTTCTTCATGGTGTGGTCCCCACCTTCCCGTGTGTGTCCCATTTATTGAGTTCTTGTCACATGTGCTGCCTTCAATTTTACTTGTAAGAATCTTCTATCGGCGACTTTTCTATTAATATTTTCTGTACCTTAAATAGACAATTCATAAATTATCAAATATTTTCCTCTTCATTTACTTCAAGAATTACTAGATGTCACCTAAATGTGAGGTTTGCAGTTAGGAGGATTTATCTCCAAATTCAATTTCAACTCCGTGTTTTTGAGGTTTCTCCATAGCCCTGTTATCGTGTCATACAACACAAAATTTCTCTTTTTATATGTATTGTGTTTGACTTGTTTCTTTAGATTATGTAATTCAAACTAGCAGAATTTTGTGTGTATTTTCATTTTCATTAACTAATAAGCTGTTAAGTATTCAATAGTTCTGCAGTATGTTTTCAAATAAATAATGTATAAATTGATGAATAAATCTGAATGATCTCACAATTGCTGACTGTATAATTCATTTTTATAGCTTCTACACTTTGAAATCAAACAGTAAAGTCATAAAATTTATCTTGACTTCTAGAGTTATGTGTTTAACTAATGCCTATTTTTGTGCTTGAAAAAAATCAAATCATATTAAATCACCACAATAAATTCTCCACGGTTTTTTATTTAGTTATTAAAATGTGCACTTTATTCATTGGTCAACACTAAATAAATGGAAAGCATAATACACATAGAGTTATCTTTGTGTAAGTTATATGTCTTAATATTTTGTCATTATAAATAAACAATTTTAGCAATCACTATAGATTTTCTTGAGCTTTATAGATAATTCAATTGATCCAGTACAATGAAGAAATGGATTTATTCTTACTATCTATAGCTAATAACTGGTAGAAATATAAATTTTTTCTGAGTACTTAGGTGTTGAATGAGGTCAGCCAGCAAACAGAAACAAAAATACCATGTCAACGCATCAATGTACAAAGCAAGTGTGGTATCTATCTATCTATCTATCTATCTATCTATCTATCTACAATGGAGCACCACTATACCATAAAGAAAGTTATATTTGACTTATTTATAAGAAAGGGGAGACATTTTGAGACTAAAATTCTCAGTAAAGTGAATCAGAACAAGACGATTAAATACTGCATGTTTTCTCTAAGATGAGAAACACAAAGGATAAAAAGTAAAGAGCCAAATAAAAAGGATGGTAGTGAGCGGACAAGATAGATTTGTGGAAAAGCGAGAGAGGAAGTGGGAGAGAGAGGGAGAGGTAAAGAGGGAGGAGAAGTGAAAGTGAAATTAGTGTCATTTGAGTATGTATCGATTCCTCAAGTTTAATGTTACTATTCTGTATTGCAACAACATGCTAATCAAAAAAATAAGTCTTAAGAAAAAAAAAAAAGATTTATGCCCCTCAAAGGCACGATTCATTTCTAGTTAAACAGGTCCTAATAGACCACTTAGCTATGAACGCACTGTAGATTGACCCACTAATGAGTTTATAGCCTCCTAATTCAAGTTATTTCTGTAAGATCCACCTTTTAACAGATGACACTTTTAAAGGATGTCTTACACCTAAACTACAACATCACATTAATGCTATTCAAAATCATAAGACTCTACTATGTTCCAAACAGTCATGAGACCAATTTAATCTTTAAAACTGTTATTATGGGAAGCTTCACTCTATAATTTCAGAAAAAAAAAAAGATGAAGTTCTTTCAAGGTAGAGGCAAAGGTTGAGCAATTGTTTCGGATAGAACAAAGACACAGGACTTAATAGAGTCATAGGGAAATAAATGTTAAAATAAATTGAGACTGTACGAATCTCATTCATTACACTGGAAAGATTTTAGGCCAAACTAAAACCTTCTGGTGAGGGAACGACTGAACATTCCTTCTTACAAACTAAAGTAGCTGTTCCCCTGTTAAGGTGTTCTATAATTTTCTATTTCTCCTGACAACCTGCTAAATTATCTAGAGTGAACAGACTTTAGATTAGGTAACCAGATCACACTGTTCTTCTATTCCAATGAAGACTTAACTAACATAATATTGAATTTTCCTCTGAATCCATATATACAAACAGGCAACTATTTGAAAATTAATGTAGTGAGAAAATGATTAAACATGTAATTTCCACTTCATGCACATTTGTGTTATAAGTTCGTATTAAATTTAGATTTCTAGTGACTTAAAGACCATAAGTACCGTCAGTGTTATTTCTGTCCTAATCCTACACACTTCCCCGGCTCACTTCATAATGTCACTTCATTGCAATAAATAAGGGATCGGAAAAGAGAGCGAAGTCGACTGTAATCAAACTTGTCGAGACAGTAAACAGTTCCAGCTGTGTTTATAAACTACACAGAAACGGGCTGCTTTTATTTGATTGAAGGTCACAAAAGTCGTTGATGGAGAAAATAGAGTCTGATTCATCCATTTATGTCTCGCCATTTACATAAAATACTGAAATACACTAGTGAAAACATCGCTATACTTAAGGTATGTTAGCATACAGGATATCTAGGATTATACACCTAATTTATTCTTATGTTTGAAGAAGAAGGAAAAGATACTTAGGAAATTTATTAGGGTTAGCCACTAGAAGTAGAGAACAGTATAAATTTGCCTTCTACACAAGGGCTCAAATATTCATCATAATTATTTATTAGGGTTTCATTAATTTTTCATTTGATAAATATCATGTGCCAAAAAATGAAATAAATCTGGAGATACGATATGCAAAGAATCAACTACCTACCATTCTACAGCATACATTCCAATGGAAGACACAGACAGCTAGCACACATCAAAAACATTTATAGTTCCAGAAAACAAATAAGTGTATAAAACTAGGCTTTTATGAAGAAATGACATTTTAGCTAACATCTAAATTGAGAGAGCTCATATGCAGATATTAGGGAAGCAAATAATAATCTTTCCTATATTACTGAGCAATTTTAATAAAATTTGCATTCAAAAGTTTACATCCAAAAATGAAGATAGCTAGCAACAATCTCAGGTTAAAAAAATCAGTAGTTAAACTTATTTTAAATAATTTCATCAATTCATAAAGCACTAAGTTCCAAAATTTGGTAGAAAACATTAATAATTTTAAAAATCCAATACAGACCAAATGTCATTTCATTCATAAAATTGTACCTGGTATTACTGAATATAAAAACTGACTCTTTTAAATCCTGAAGCAGTTTTTTCCCCATTGTATTGACATATATAAGGGCAAACTTCAAGGTTTACAATGAAGTTGAGCATTTGGTGCACATATGTATCTTGTCAAGGTGACAAGGACTTTCCCACTCTCCTTTTGTCCCTCCCCTACTCACCCTACCCTCCCTCACCGCCCTACCTCCCCTGGTTCACTTTGTTTACTTTTTAAGTTCCATGAGATAGTTGTGGTCTGGGTCTCTCATATCAGAGAGACCATTCGATGTTTCACTTTCTGCCTCTGACTCACTTCACTAAGCATGATATTCTCAAATTTCTTCCATTTGCCCACAAAAGCCTCCACGCTGTTGGACTTTATAGATGCATAGTATTCCACTGTTTATAAATACCACAGTTTGTATATCCATTGGTCTGTCGATGGGTATTTTGGTGGCTTCCATATTTTAGCTATTGTTAGTTGTGCTGCTATAAATATGGGTATACATGTATCTCTGCTATGTGTTGTTTTCACCTCTTTTGGAAATATTCTCAAGAAGAGGGTTTTTGTTTGATACCTTCATTAGATAAATTATAATAATGTATAATAAGATTTTTATTTACCTCTGAAAACTCAACATGTGATGTATTTTGGATACAATGATTATACAAAGCATAAATAAACTGAGTTCTCTGTGAAAGCATGAAGTGATGACTGAGAAATGGTTGTATCTCTAAAGGTCAAAGCTATTACCAGCAGGGCTATTGTACAATCCTCATTATCATTTGTTTTGTTGTGGGTAGTATTATATTTACAAATTTTGGTACTTATAATGAAGAAATAAAATTAATTCAGTGTCACCTGTCTCTCTAATTTAACAAACTCCAAAATCTCAGTGGCTTGACAAACAGAGTTGTATTTCTCACGCTATAAGCTATGGAGGGTCTTCCCGTCAACCATGTGTAATGCATCAATTCAGCTTTGAGCAAGAGGCTGGTCCAGTGTCAGCTATACTATCCGGAATTTCTGATGAACTCCCTTGTCTGTAGCAGGAAAGGAAATACGGTGTAAAGGACACACTCCACTCTCCCTCTCCTATCATTAAGTGGAGCAGGTGAACAACTGTGCATAACTACAATAGGCGATCTATCTGGAAAGAGAAAGGACTAATTATAGGGGAAGAAATTTACATAAAAATGCTGTTAATACTTTGGATAGGGAAAGAAAAATAATATTGAATCTATTTTACAAATGTAAATACCAAGTATAGGTAGCTATGTGTGGTTATCTCACATATTCAGCTATAAATTATGCTAAACTTTGCTAATGTGGTTAATCAATAAATCATGATCTAATTGTAGTGCACCAAATAAATTTCAATTAGCTTATCGTATTTTTATTGTATGAAATACGAATAGCATAACTGTTAAAAATATTTCACGAATCGCAGATCACACACAGGGTGTGAGAAATCCTATATTATGCAGTTTTTAGAGTACATGTTTTAATACTGTCTTTGTTACCTTTTTCTTCCTGGGACAGAATACCCAACTTCCACAACTTATGGGAGAAAATATTTGTTTTAGCTCGCAGTTTCAGGATGTCTTAGTACATTCACCATCAGCTGCCAATGGTGGAAGCACATGCCAAAGGTCCAGGAGAGAAAAAGCTGTTCGTTACATATCAGACAGGAAGCCAAGTCATACGATGTAAAAACATATGACCCAGAGATCCACCCTTCAGAGCACAAGCCCAGGTATCCACCAGTTCGGAATCAAGCCCTAAGTATCTGCCCCTTTCAGATGGGCCTCTCCTCTGTACAGCACGTGGAATCCACAGCTACTCCACAACATCTAAGTAAATGAGACTTTTGGAAGACATTCCAAATCCAAATCATAACAAATACCATATAATATATTCTTCATTATGCAGCTTAAGAAGAATAATATAATTTAAAATCCAGAATCATAACGGAATATTTACTTGCTTGTCCAGTATTAAATAACTTATTTTTAACCATTCTTTATTTCAAGTTGACTTTCTAATAATAGAGCATTACTTGCAGTTTGCAGATTCAAAAACAATTTATCACAATGTTCCATACTTGTTTCCTTTCTGTACAGTACTATAGCAATCCTTTTTATGAATCTACTTCATCTTTTAAAATTGATTCAGTTATCAATTTTTTTGTCAAATATCAAATACAGATGAAATTGTTTTGTTCTTACACTTTGGAATTCTGTTCTCTCTAATGTAAAGTGTTCATAATTTTGTTAATTTTTTGTATACCAATCATTAAACTCAATTGATTCTTGAGCTCTGGATTACTAAGACTATTTTTTATGTTTTTATTCCAATTTCTTTCACAATTAGCTTAAAGTACAAGGAAATATTTAAAAAGGATATTACGATTACTTGAACAGTCATATGGATGGCAATGCCAAAGACAAAAAGCCATGGTCATTGTCACTACTTGGAGACTTGGAATACTCTTGCCAGTCTGACCCACTATAGCTTGCTGAGTTGCAGTGGACACCCTGCATCTGAGAACACTGCTCAGCAGATCAACGAGACGAAACTGGAACAGCAAACCTAGAATGAGCAGACGTAAACAGAAAGGGCCCAGCTGTTCTCCAGAGCACTTTGCACTTTACACGGCACAGGTAAGGCTTCAAAAGCTAAAAAGAAAAAAAAAAAAATGAGTGGGCTAAAAGGTTTGACATTTTAACCTTATTCAACAGAACTCTTGCCAACCAACTTACCTTTTTAAAAAGTTTTTCAATAGCACTTTGCAGAGACAATGCTTCCAGAATCAAGAGATTTCAGAAAATTATTTGGATGACCTAGTCAAACCCTAAAGCCTAGGAATCGATTTAATATTTCTAATTCGCAAAAGAGTAATGGCTCTTCTTTTAGTTAATGACCATGTGTTTGAGCTTAGATTTAATGATTTAAAAAGCAACATTCAAAACTGTAATAACTTGCACCAACCAACCATCCTGGTATCAAAGGAAAATTTCAGCAATGCAAAAACTAGAACTAATTCTGAGCCAATTTACTAAAATAAAAATAAGGCAATGATTTAACAAATGATAAAAAAGAAAATAAGAAATAATATATTCAGAGATTATGAAAGAATTTATCTCCTAATTTCTCTTGATACATGTAAAACAAAAATCTATCTTCCACACAATGAGCTGGAAAGCAATTGTACCACAGAGAAGCGCAGCGACCACAGAACAGGATCATGAAAAAAAAATGCAGCACAGAACAAGCTTGATAGATTTGCCATGTCATATGCAATGAAGATGGTTAGAATGAGAGCGTCTTGTATATTTTATCATTTTATAATTTATAAACATAAAAATTAGCATATATGCTTTCTATATTCTTTTTCTCCATTTTATTATAATATATATGCAATACAGAATGGTTGCATTAAACTGGAGTATTTTGTGTACGTTTATATTGTGAATTTTTATATTCTTACTGATGATTTTTCTTTTTTGGATAAATATATTCATGCTTATGAAACTCAAAATGGATCTCCACTTTTACTTATATTTTCAGGAATACTTTTATCTTTTTTTCTGAAAGCTTGTTTATTCTTCTACGCCTGCTCATGACTTCCTCTTTAGTTACCAAATATTATCTTTTGCTGCTATTAATATTAAAATGAATAGAGAAGGTACATATGAAAATGTTCTCTTCTGATATGTAATTTTTGCTTATATTAGGAGAAAAAGGCATTTGATTTGAAATAATGTTAATATTCCTAGAGTTTTTTATTCTAGGAGATTTCTAACTCAAATAGCTATAACTATGTATTATTTTATTACTTGTATACTCAGGTATATGTGTGATGGTCTGTGCATACATGTTTAAATTATATACATGTTTAATGGGAAGGATAAGGTTTATATTTTAGAATCTGTACATCACAGAAGAATATTTTCTAGTTTCCCATTTTCCTTGTTTTTCTTTAAGTGAAATCAAGTAATTTTATTTTCATTACAAGTTTATTTGATTCTTACAGATACTCCAAATGGATAGGATCGAATTAGACTATATTATTGCTTAGCCAAGAGAGATGGTCTGCTGATCTTCCTCTTGATTAAACCCGTCTGTCCTTATTTTTTTTTATTTTGTCAAGTTACTTGAAGAATTCTGCAAGTCCCTTTAATCAAGCCCCCACATAGTTTCCATTATCATATTCTGCAAACAATTATGGTCACATGAAGATGAAATAGCGGTGAAAGAGATGTCTTGAATAAAAGGGCATGTAGCATAAATCACTCAAATTGCAAGTATTGTAGGAAAAAATATCTCTGGAAGAATTTACATTTCAAAATTCTTTACATATAACACAGAAATGAGTCACCAAAAGAGAATGTCCCAATTAACATAAAAATATACTCTTTCACCCCACCTTTATTTCAGGGCAAGTTTCAGAAGTAGGAATGTCGGTAGTATGACTGTGGTAGTTCCTTCGCTTTCCCCTTTCATTTCTCCCACAGCGCAAGCTAACTCAGGCACTTTAACAATACAGAGGATCATTTACAAATCCTGGCCGGTAGTCAACATGCAAATTTCAGAGCTGTCGAGGTTGAGTGTTTCAATCACGTTTGACAACTCCTGTCATGTCCTTTCATATTCTACCTTCTATAAATAATATTCTCTCAGTGATACCATTTCAGGTTCACAGGATTGTTTCTCGCTCTAACATAAAGAAAGGTTGCAATTTATCTCTTAACATGTCTTTTCTTTTCTACCGCTAGTCTAAAAAAAAAAAAAAAGTGATACATTGAGTCAGCTACCTGTCCCTAAAATGCTTTAAAGGAAATTTATTGTTCAGTAATACATGAATAACATATACAGTAGCACTTGTATCTTAGGAAAACTTTCAAATGTGTTACAAATTTTATAATAAAAATTTTAAATAAAGTAACTTGCCTATTATTTGAAAGAAATTCCTTAAAATGATTACTAGTAATTTTCCATGCATGTAAGTTATCCAGAATAATGGTAAATATACCCACATGATGATTTTTTAAAACAAAAATGAAAAGTTTTTACAATGCAGTTCCTTGTAGGATATAACACTCACTAGATTTAATCTTCACAGTATAATTAGACCTTTTAAATTGGCATTACTGAAAGAAAGTCACATAAAAATTCTAAGGGAAACTTAAAGAATAATTTCATCACTTTCAAGTTTAATTTATACTTTTAATCATAATTATATTGTCCTATTTAGTAACTAAATAAAGACACTGAAGATGCATCATGCCATGCTAAGTTAGTATTTTTTTATTTAGAACACTTCAATTGCCCACATTAAGGCATCTCTAAAGTGAGGAAAAATGATCTTTAAAAATTGTGATTCTTTTTTTTTTTTTCTCACAAAACCTCAATAAGATTCAGTGGCAGAAACAAAATGAACAAAAGTTACTCACTCACAGTTCGATCTATTTCCCTGGAAGCCTCTATTTTTATGCTAGATGCCCTGAAGCTCCAAGTGCCACTTTGACATAACCAGGCAAATAACTAAGGAATCACACTGCTGGTTACTGGCATTTTTATAATCTGATTGAGATAACTTAAGGTGGCTACCGACATTTCTGTGCAATGTTTGTTATACCATAATTTCTTTCCTGTTTTTAAACACTGTTGACAAGTTTTCAGCCTTTCATAGATTGGGTTGCAGCTAAGCCTGTTCTCTGTGATTACTTATCAAAGGAAAAGGAGTGAATGTGCTTCTCTAGAAGACAGTAGGAGATACCAATGATACTTGTTTCTCTTCTCCTTCCTGGGCATACTAACAAGCTCCTTGAAGTCATTGCAAAATTGTTAGTGCTTTGTGCAAAGAGACTGTGAGTGAGCCTGCGGTGTATCCTCTGAAAGTCAGGACAACACGATGTCTGGTGCAACTTTCCAGCTTATGTCTATTATTAGATCATACAGTGCACTCTTTAAAATGATGAGAACAGAACACATGATAAATGCGATATCGAATGCTGAACTGTCTTAAAGGTCCAATAAGGTCAGAATAGATTTGAATGAGAGAAAGAGAAAATGTGATTGTGTAAAAACATGTTTATGGAAGCTCCACTAGTGAATCTAGATTGACACAATTATAGAAATATATTCTGAGAATTTAAACAAAGAATCATCAATAAACCACAGATATTAAAATTGTTTTGTAATAGAACCCAGAATCAATGAAGATTTTAATTCATCTTCCTAGTGACACCTTACATTTCTTATTTTTCTCCATTCCCCCGCTCCTTCTCTGTCCTCCCTGTGTTTCCTTTTCCCCTCCCCCTCTTCTTTCTTTCCTCTCCTCTCTCTGTTATTTTCTGTCTTTTTTTTTTGAAAACAACAAAAGGGAACAACTGACATGGTAGAATACAAGTTTATGTCTGTTCTTGATGTATAGGTGTCACACATGTTCAACATTTGTGAATATCTACCTATCTATCCATCCATCTATCTACTGATCTGCATTCTGTATTACTGCTCATTTCTATATTTACTTTTGATTTTGGTTGAGAAGATTATCTTTCATTTTTAAATTTTTAATTAAAATACTTGTTTCTTTCTGAAAAATGCCCCACCTCTGCTGTTTCTTGCTTGTTCTTGCATATGAGATAACTTGGGAATCTCTTGATTTTTGTTGTATGGTAGCTCTACTGAATCACTCTTTTCCTGTGTTGTACCTTAATCATACTTTGGAAAAAATAAACTAATTATTCAAAAATTCTTTTGTTAACCCAAAATTTATGGAAATTTCATTGTTGGTCTAGAAAGGACATATAAAATTGGGCCCAGGAAGATATAAAGGATAAAGAGATAAAAACTCAAAAAGTCAAATAATTTGCATCAAGACCATATGAATCAATGTGTGAGAGCAGCTCAGGAAATATCTAGATCTCACACATGGATGATTGGAGTGTAAAAGGATAAACTCCTTTCAAAGACTTAGCATCGAGACATGAACTTAAGAGGATGTTGCATACTCTTAGAGAAATTTTATCCTTAGTTCAGTCATCCCATTTAGGCACTCTGAGGACACTATAGCTCAGAGGAACAGGTCACTGTTCAAGATGGCAGTAGACATTGGGTTCAATTAATGGTCTTGTTATTCTGGAAAGCTCAATGCGAGAGTTGTGGGAGTCACAAAGTCACCTATGTAGATCAGAAAAGAAAAAGAAGCGAGAGGCTGAGAAATATAGTTTTGGGAGAGTAATTCATGAAGCTGTGAGAGTGAATCAGAAGGTATGACAGAGATGTCAGAAAGTCTGAGATACCAGGGATTTCAAATATCTGCTGAGGAAAGCAACTTACAGTGAGCAGACTCACCCCAAAAGAGAAGGCGCATGGACTGAAGCACCGAGTTCTTAGAGTGGGGCTGCCCAGTCTCTTGAGAGTTCACAACCTACTAAAACATTCCCTGGGTGCTAAATGGAGTTGCAGGAGCTAATGTTTGTCTTATAGGTATACGGTGCTCCTCTGGAACAGTTCCTGCCTCTTCTCCTTCCTGTCCTTTTTGGAGTGGGAATGTATACCTTGTGCTATTGCATTTTAGAAGTGCTATTCTTTCTGATTTTTCAAGGGCTCACTGAGGTAACTTTGCCTTGAGACTGAGATTTAAGTGACCCTAAAATTTGAAGACCTTGGCAACTCTTACAATGGACTAAGTGCACTTTGCATAATGAAATGGACACGTGCCTTGTGGGAACCAGGAAAGAACATTATAGATTAGCTTTGTAATTAATTGGAACCGGAGTATCCTCCAAAATCCTCATGCATTTGGAATTTGGAGATATGAAATATGTATGGATTTCACATGGCATTAGGAAGTGTGGGACCGGGAGGGAGCAGTGAATTATTCAGAGTGTGGTGGCTCATGAGACTGTGACCTGGAAGGTGGTACTTGTTCTCCAGCTTCCCCTCAAGGCCTGTCCCTCTTGTTTGGATGCTGTAAACTGCTTTTCTTCAGCTAGGCCTGCTCTAGAAACTTGCAGTTATTGGAAGCTATGCAAGAATGGGTAGAAAACTCTTGAAATAGTGAACTAAAATACACCTTTTCCTCTCTTAAGTTATGAGTGTCAGCAATTAAAAAAAAAGATCTAAAATATTCTCTAAAAGTCTCATGTATTCAAAGACGGAGCTTTTAGAAGGCGTTGAACCCCTGGGGTACTATACTAATCCTGGCATTAATGCATTGTTGAGTTCATAGATGAATGCAATTTAAGGAGGGAGAAATTGTCTAGAAATGAGATGCTGCTGATCTGACTTGGAAGTTCGCTTGCTTGTGCTGGTTGCTCCCTTCTTTTCCTGCTTACTGACTGCAGTGGGTCAAAGAGGGGTTTTTTTGATTGCTTGTTTTGGTTTTTTTTTGTTTTGTTTTTTTGCTTTCTTTCTTCCTTTCTTCTTTCTTTCTTTCTTTCTTTCTTTCTTTCTTTCTTTCTTTCTTTGTTCCTTTCTTCTCCATATCCTTCTTATCAAGACTTTTCTGATTTGGGGCCATCGAGACACTCAACCAACTGAAACCATAAGCCAAAAAAGACCTTTCCTCATGTAAATTGTAGATTTTACATATTTTTGCCATTAAATGTAAAGTGATACACAGCCTTACATACTCAGGCAGTGCTGTTGTCCACTAACTTACTAATCTAAGTGATGTTCTTAGACTATGGCATAATGAGTGGCCAAGAAAAAGAGCAAGATCAATCACTAATTAGGTTATTAAATCTTTAACACACTGGAATTTAAAGGAAATCTTGTATGGTAATACCACAATAGTAGAAGGCGGCACAGGCACACATCTAGGAAATCTTAGTTGACAGGAAGGTAATTAGTGAGTTAAAGTTTTACAATATATTTTCTGTTAGCAATATATTTTGAAAAAGTCATGTTCTTCAACTAAAAATAAATATTTTCTTAATTATTAAAATATGAACAATAACAATATACCTAGATGCTCAATTTTAAGTGAATTTTTCATTTAAAGCAAATTTATTTTGCAGAATAATTGAGGAAATACAGATTGCCTTATACCTGGAGGCTTCACATATGCCAACAATCTCCTTAGTATCAATATCTTACACTGCAAAGATAAACCAGTTGCAGTAGTGAAAACCTACATTGACATACCATTTTCATCCAAGTTTATCACTCGTGTTAGTTCAAGTATTGGTGTTTCACAGTCTACGTGTTTTCACAAATGTAAAATGATGCATATACTTCTTTTTCTTACTCTCTGGAATCATTGATCTTTTTGTGGTGTCCACAGATTTGACTTCTGCAGTACATCACACAATTGATTATACAGGGTGTGGCCTTTTCCAATTGCTTCTTTAACTAAAACACATGCATGGAAGTTTTCTCCATGTCACTTATGGCCTGACTGATCATTTCTATTCAGCATGTAATGATCCTGCACCATATCACTGTATAGCTGCTTCGTCTGCTCACCTACTGCAATGGATGGGTTGTTTTTAAATTTTATGATCAAGAATACATCTGCTAGGAGCAACTACTCCTTTAAACCTTATGTGAAAATGTGCTTTCAATTAATTTCCGCAAATTTCAAGGAGCATGATTATTTGACAAGATACATAACAAGTGTTTAATTTGCTAAGGAATCGGACTCCAACTTGGCCTTCTTACCAACTTTTGATACTGTCGCTGCTTCAGATTTTGGGCATCATATTGGGTGTGTTATATTTTACTGTTGCTTCCTCAATGACATCTAACATAGATTGTGTTTTTAAATCCTCATTTTCATCAGTATATATTCTTAGGACCAAGATATGAAGATGTTACTGCTACTGCTGTGTTTCAAGAGTTTTATGCACGTTTTGGACAATAACAAATTTAGAAAAGATAATCTGTTCAAAAAATTTCTCCCAGATTCTGTCTTATCTTCAACTTTTCTTTAAAAAAACTTTGTAGAGCATGATTTTATATTTATGGAAGTCCAGTTTGTCAATTGTTTATTTAATTTATTTCCCTGTAAAAACAAAACTGTCATCATAATTCAGATAATCTAGATTTCACCTATGCTATCTTTTAGGTAGTTTTTTGTTTGTTTGTTTGGTTTACATTGTACAGTTTGGTCTATGAATCTTTGAATTAGTTTTGTGGGAATTTTTTTTTCTTTTATTTATTTTCTCTGTTGTTTTGGGGATTTCAATGAGTGGTTCCAGCAGCATTTTTTGAGAAAAAATGCCTTTTATTCAATTGTATTGATTTCTGTCCTTTAATATTAGTCAGCCAGCATATATTTCTGGGTGTATTTTCTTCCTTATTTTAGGATTTTATCTACTTTATGATTTTATGAAAGTTGAAACAGATGTACATTAGTGTATATTTCATTAGATCAAAGAAAAAGACACTTAATTTATTGCCATTGTTATGATCATCATCCTCATCATCAATGCTAGGAAATTCCTCTTTTAGTGTGCCAAGTGCTAGTAAAACAGATGAAAACAATGTGGCTTTTATTTTGTGGGACATTGAGTCTCAGGCCAACATGGCATGTTAATATTATGATGTCATTTATTTTAATTTGCAAACTGGTTCAATAAAGAGCACCTACTCCTCGTACTCTTCATTATGTGCTATGAAGTATTTTGTCAAAGCTTGAAAATTAGCAAAAATCACAGAAACCTTGGCATCATACCTAATTTTGGTAACTGCCTATTTCGTGAGGAGGTGTACAGGTCTATTTGCAAACTCATCGCACCATTAGCCAAGGGCAGATAAAAAGTGAGAGTCGGCCATCTATCTCTCTTCCCCACACCTGGAGGTTACACTTTCAGCTGTCTATCCACAACCTCCTTAGAATTCTTCGGGGGACCCACTTCATGGGCCTGGTCTTAAAAAAGCAGGCCATTCTGCTCTCCTGCAATTTGGAAGCCCAGTGAAGACAAATGTATCTTTGAGCTCAAAGGATGCCTCCTCACCTGGTTGTATGCCTGGATGCAGATTTTGTACGCATTCTTCCTGACTGATAATCTCTGAGCTTCCTGCATTAATAGTTTGATGTCTGATATTACGTTGTTAAAATTCCCCATCATAATTTTTCCAATACATCAACTATTCTTTCATCTTTTTCTTGTAGTATTCTCATTATGAAAATGCTGTATTTTTGGCAAAATTGTTACTAGTAGCATTTATTTGTGATGCGCAAACATTGCAGCCATTTGCAGAAACAATGCACACACATCTCACACACCTTCACCAATTTTATTCCTCACCTCCCCACTCTCTCATCTCCCACTCTATCCCTCATTCTGGCTACAAAGTCTTCCTCCTTTTTTTCTTACAATCACTTGTAATTTGCTCTCTTATTTATTTGTCCTATATGTCTATCATATCAGAGAAACAAGTAATATTTAAAATTCTGTGATTCATTTCATTAAGCATGATTGGCACAGGGTGTATCAGTTATTCTATGAACTATTCTTAATGGTAGAATAGTAACAACATTCTGTTCCTTTGTGGGGTTTTTATGTTTTGTTTATTATTATTATTATTATTATTATTATTATTATTATTTGCTTTACAGTTTGGAAATTTTAATCAACATATCCTAGAGTCACAAATTTGTTTTCTTGCTCATGTTTTTCCAGACTACTAACGAGCCCATCAAAAGCACCTTTATACCTGTCATACTGTGGTTGCTGTTTTTACTCACAAATATTCCTCTTTGATATTTTTTTTTACAGTTTATGTTTCTTTGTTTACATAATCCATCTGTTTTGTCATTATAAAAGACCCTTATATTAGCATGATTTCAATTGTTGTCTTTTTTGATTACACTTCTTATCACATCAATCCTTTCACTCAATATCTAGATCAGATTATTTTCATATACTTTTCATGGCTGGGATTTGTCCGTGTGTGAGCTCTGTCTCTGTAAGCTTTTTAAAACTTTATTGTGGTATGCTTTATGTACACATAATTGCTGTTGTTGTTAATGTTGTTGAAATGCTGACATGAGGCCCAAGCACAAGGAAATCACAGAAATGCTGCTTTACAAGTGGAATGGTGTCTGCGTCTAGATTCTAGTCTGCAAGAGAGCATCAGCACCTAATTTGTGAACCTCATAGATGAAATTCAGTGAAAAATTTTTTTTCACCCTGTGTTTGATTCTGTGTGACTACAGTGGGTAGAATTGTGTCATCACCTTCTTTCTGGTTAGTTAGGCTTTGCCTCCTCCTCAACAGACTAGGGTCAAGGCACAGATAATGTTGAACTTAGAAGCTATTAACAATACTAGAACGTTACAGTGTATTTCCAAAGAATCACTTTACACTTTCTTCACCCAAAAACTTAAAAAATATTTCTGTCATTTTCATCACGAAAAATTGGAGCTAAAACTCAGAAAAGTGTGAAAGCGTTCCTATAATTTGGTCCACCTGAAGTTTTTTATCTCTCAGAAAAATCTGAGAGGTAAAAACTGAGATTGAGGAATTCATTGAGTGTAGTGAAAGTTTTCCTAGACTGATAATGATTTAAAAAATAAAAACAGTGAGATTATGCCCTGGTACAAGGGTAGTCAAAGTCTATGATGACTGAAAAATTAGAAATTAAAAAAAAAAATACTGAAAAGACATACTGCCAGGTAAGACAGAATAATGTGTTTGAAGCAAGGGAAAGAGGAGTATTTTAAGTACGTTGAGGGGAATTATTAACCAAGTGGGATTCAATGAAATAAATTTTAGATAAATGTTTACTACATTTTTACGGACCTTTCATCAATCAACGTTTCTGGCAATTTCTGTAAAAGGAGTGCTCATCAACCTTATTCACTGGATCGGGCATTGTGTAATCATAACCAAGTAAAGTAAATGCTTTGAAATAGTTCACAACAACAAGGCAGACACACAACACAACTGAACACGTGCAGGTCAGAGGACGTCCAAACAGCTTCAGAGAGTTGCAAGAATGAGGCTAGAAGAGTGTTCAAAATAACAGTGGACCCTTCTGGACGGACTTTCATCTACCTCATGACATTCGTCAGTTCTTACAGACAACAAATTATTTTCTGTCTTCTGGAAACATTTCATCAACTCTATTAATTATGAAACCCTTATATCAGCAGGCTTTCAGTAAAGTTAATGTGAATATTTTTCTTAATTTGTTCAACAATTTTCATTGTTTGTTTAAATGTATTCCTACCTCATTAAAATAGTGTTACTGTTGATTCCCCGTTGTTGCAAGGGTTTGCAAGTAAAAACATTGTTTTCACGGTTTGGCATGGGCAATAATCTAAGTGTCTTTAAGTATATTAAGTGTTAAATAATATGCTTTTCTTACCAATACCTAAGAAAAAAAAGAAAATATAAGAAAAAGTTTCAAAAACACTATAGTGGTCTTCATGTATTGTAAAATATATGGTGATTGCCATCTCAGATATGCCTCTTTGGCCACAGAATGTATTAACATTAATTTTTTTCAGTGTGACTATTCAGATAAAACTACTTTGTCCTTAACTTTCCGCATACTAGGGTATAATTAATTGGGTTTATTCTGTAAAATATATTTATTTTGTTCACTTTAATGGTTTAGGAAAAAAGTCAGCCTAGCATGTATGAAGGCGTAATGAGACTGGTGGGTTGCTAAGAACCAACTCAGGTGCTAAAAAGTTAAAAAAAAGACTTTCACTTTGAAAGAATTTTTTAAAAAAATAATTTATGATACATATAACTATATTAATAATTTTGTATTCAATGGCATTTAAAAGGTGTGTGTGTGTGTGTGTGTGTGTGTGTGTGTGTGTGTGTGTGTGTGTGGATGATTAAATGTAGTAATTGGCACACACATTGTCCTAATATTTTTAAATAAGCACATTACATCCCCTCTGTTGCATTTTTCAGTAGTATTACATACCATAGTTAATTGTTATTACTACGCTACACAACAGATCTTTGAACTTATTCCTTCTAACAGTAATTACGTATTCTTTCATTCACTTCTACTGAAACCTTTACTCATTGCTGAGCCTAACTATGTTCAGCTTACTAGAAATCACCCTACTCTTTGCTGCTATGAGAAAAACCAATAAAATAAAAGTACTCCTACAGAGTGAGATCTTGGGATTTGTTTTCTGTATATTGCTTTTTCAATTATCACAATGCCATTCATATTTTTTTATTCTGTTGTACATTACAAGATTTTTTTTTCTTTTATGACAAAATGAAATTGAACTGAGTGTATGGACATTAGTGTATATCATATACCCATAGCCCTTCACTTTTTCATGTTGGTTTCTATGAATAGATTTATAACAAGCCTGGGACTGTAGGTGTCTTTTCACACTGATTTTATTTTCTTTGGATATGTACCCAGTAGCAGGGCTGCTGGATGCTATGGCAGTTTTGCCTTTAATTCAAGTTTTTAGTACTTTTTTCTATACTCCCATAGCATCAATCATAATTTATATTTCCATCGGTAATTTTCAAAGGTTGAGTTTCTTTTCTTCATATACTCTCTAAACACTCATTATCAGTTATATTTTGATTTTAACCATTTTAAGGGTAATGAGGTGTTATATCAGTGTAGAATTGATTTACATTTCACTAATGATTTTGAACATTATTTTTTACTTACCTTTGGCCATTTGTATGTCTTATTTTAAGAAAAGTCAATACAGGTCATTTACTTATTTTCAAATTTTTGTTTCTTTCCAAGTCACTTGGCCACTCTCAGACTGAAAGTTATCAGTTTTCTGCTAATGAGTCATCTGTTCTGCTTTCATAAATTAACCCTTAGGCAGAGGTAGAATTTGCAAATATTTTCTCACATTTTGCAAGTGGTTTCTTGAGTCTGTTATTACTTTTCTAGAGCAGAAGTTAGCTAGTTTTCGGCAATCTCATTTGTTTCTTGTCTGCGTTGTTCACTGTACTTCTAAGCTCATATAATAAAAGAAATTGCTTAGACCCTTCCTATGAAAATTACTCAACATAGTTTCTTATAGTAGTGCCGCAGTTTGAGTATTTAACTTGAACTCAGTCCATAAGGATTGGGTTTTATGTCTGTCTGCATCTCTGAAGATTTAGGAAATTGTCAATTATTATGCTGTGAGATATCTATTTTTTTTTGCATTTAGTTAAGACTCTGGTAAATTGTAAGGCAAACTTTGAAATAAATTACTTGATTATTAAGTGTATTTTCTCTTTATTAGTCTTCCATAGAGTATCAAACAGCAAAACACCAAAAATAATATTTTAAAAAATCATGTAAAGTAGGTTTAAGTCATATTACATTTGAAATAAAACTTTAAAACTAGATTTTTGAATAATTAATTAAATATTTAATTAGATTAGATACAGGGTCTCAATCTGTACTTTACACTGGTTATGACTTTACTTTGCAGCACAGGTTGTCCTTAAATACATGGCAACCCTCCTGCCTCAGCTTCTGTTATGGAATTATAAGTGTGTGCTACCACACCTTGCTATTATGTGGTAGTAAGGAACTGAACTAGGGGCCGTGAATTTGCTGAACAAGTTCTCTAACTTCTGTGCTATTACTTCAGCTTTAAACTAGATTTAAAATCCCAGAAACCCTAAACAGTTTATGTATAATGGAGTAAGCATTTTAATCTAAACTTTCCTTCACATGTTTTATTCTGCACATTCTAATATGATAAAGATTTAGTGTTTCCCTCATAAATTTGACTCCTATTACTTTTTAACTGACAGCAAAAAATTCTAGCAATTTTTTGAAACAACACAAAGATAAATTTTCCAAAATTCTTCATCAGATGCCATTTTTACATTTAATAAATAATTTTTGCTTCCTGTGGAATGTACAATAATAATCTCTCCCAAAATATCTGTTAGCCTGCCCTCATTCTATTAATAAAATACCATATACAAAATGATTTATAAATAACAGAAATGTATTTCCTAGATTTTGAAGGCTGAGTTATATATCACCAAGTTGCCAGGGTGTGAGCAGATTCTCTGCCAGGTAAAGGTATGTATCCTGATGGGCTTTCTCCTTACTGTAACATCTATAACAAAAAGCCAAGGGTGTCTACCTTGAAATGTTTTGGGGGATGGATGAGTGGTTCAGCAGTTAAAGCACTTGCCTAGCAAGCACTAAGTCAAGTGTTAAGTACCCGAGTTCAATTCTCCAGTACCGCAAAGGCTGGGTGTGGTGTCCCATGCCTGTAATCCTAGCACTCGGTAGGCTGAGAAAGGAGGACTGCTGTGAGTCCAAGACTAGCCTGGGATCCATGGTGAGTTCAGGACCAGCCTGAAGAAAAATAAAATAAAAGAAAAGAAGTTTTTGGAGTCATTCTTCTTAGACTGAACAATAGATTTCATCCTTCAGTCTTTCACGTCCATGTCTTACTATTCGTGGCATTGTCATAACGAATGTTGATTTTCACTGAAAAGATGGATCCACACTAACTGATTTGTATTTGTATACTTCTTCAAATAGACTACATTCTTTTCTTTTTCTAATATGAGTACACTGAGAAATGTCTAAGTTGTGGAATTCTGCTTCTCATTGGTGAAAAATTCTACGCCGTTTCTTCTCTCAATCAACCAGATCCAAGTCCATTCTTCAACACATTATCTATGTATTTCCTCAGTCATTTTCACAGTTCACAAGTTTTACTTTCCACACAGCATTAAGACATAAACATAATTTATCAACATTTTCTATTGATTTACCGAGAATGGTATTTTCTCCATTGCTAATAGTATAGTCTTCCTTTCTGTGTGAGACAATTTGTTAATGGCTTATACTGTGCGTAATTCTACCAATGTTTTCTGTATGAGTAGTCAGGCACGTTTTATCTTAAAAGTTCAGGTTTTTCTAACAGTACTTTTCTTTCTGAGCCTTCGTCAGAATGTCTCTTTGTGGTCCACTCATGTGAGTTCAAGCTTTTCTCCCATGCATGCCCATGGTTTTCCAGCCTTACTCTTTAGTAATTTCCAAAGAAATCTCTGTATTTTAGCAAGGTAGCCATGTCTAGTACCCATTTTTACTGTCAGTGATTGGTCTGTTTTAACAATATACCACTACTGGCTTACATTTAACAGAAATGTATTTTCTACAGTTTTGTAGGTTTTGGTGTCCAAATTTAGCACACTGACCAGCTCCACATGTGGTGGTGGCCCAGTTTCCCATGACAGCTGACTTCTCACTGAATTCTCACATGATAGAAAATACCAGGGCCACCTCTTGAGTATTCTTTTTAATGATACTAATTCCAGTCGTGAGGGATGCATGCTGCTATTCAAAGCCCTCCCAAAGCCCTCCTTTTCTCATACCATCACCTTAGCACTTAGCATTTGAATGTTTAAATTTAAAAAAGATTCAAGTATTCATGACATAGCAGTCCTCAAATTTAAGTTACCACAATCTGTGACTATATCGTGACACACTGAAAAGAGTGATTAAGATTTCTTCTCATATTTCCTTCAAGTGGGGGACAATTATCTGGATAATCTGAGTAGAAAGAAGGTAATTACAAAGGCTCTTATGAATTGTACTAGCAAGTGGAAAGAACACTAGAAAGATAAGTGACGATGGCATTGCAGGTACAAAATTTTCTGGTTGTGTAGATGGAAAAAAAACCCCAAGATTCCAAGAATATGCACATTATCTAGAAAATACACTGAGCAAGGAGTTTACCCACATGAAAGGACTTCAAAGGCATCCAAAACCTTGATGTCAGACTAGCTTTAGATCTCTGATAGAACGAACTGCAAAATAAATTTACATTCTTTTAAATTTCTAAAGATGTTGATAATTTGTTACAGCAGGAATAGGAAAGTGATACCATGTTGTATTAATCTATTTGACTTTTCTGTTAACATGCAAGAGGGTTTTGTTGTTGTTGTTGTTGCTATACTTGCTATTCTAAAGGAACAAACAACTAACAAGAGTGCCTTCAACGAAGTCTTCCAGGTGATACAGGTGCTTACATAGCTCTATAGGCAAGCGTTTTTCTTAGATAAAGTAAGGAATATTTTGATCTGTTGACCTTACAATAAGGGCTGGGCCTGTGCCATAGGCCAGTAGAGGGTGCTCGTGTATAGGGCAACACTGTTCCTGTTTCATACATCAGTAGACTACCAAAAAAGAAAGTAATTGGAATGAGAATTTGTGAATACATATGCATTTGAAGAAAAATCCAGCACCTACGACTGAAACTGCCAACAATCATTATTTTGTATTTTCTGCTTGGTTATCTCTTCCCTACATGAGCACATGACTCTTCTAAAGGGGAAACAGAAATTTTAATTTACAATTCATTTGATTTGAACAAAACATGGAAAAGGTGAAATTCAACTATAAACAAGAAGTTTGTAGTATTTAGTGGAATATCTGTGCTTCTTTCACACAATTTTAAGATAAAGGATACAAATGTAGCTTGTTTTTTACAAAGTTAGACTAGAATTTGGATATTTATGTTGATATTACACATCACAGAAGTTGTTCCTAGTTACCAAAATTTATTGTCAAAAAGATTGTATATCTTGGTGACTTCATATTTTGCTACTATTATGGAATTCCCTCAGAACTAATTTATTAGTATTTCTAGAATATTATGATTACTCATTTTGTATTTATCTCTATATTTCTCTTCCTCTTTCAATATTTATATTTACTCACTGATACATGCCTGGCTTCAGTATTGACCTTATTAATGGAGACCTATCTCAAAAATTAAGCTTCTGTCTATGAAATAAAATTCTGATCTAGTTTACAGTGTTTAAGTGATCCATGAACAGAAGCTTTATAAAGTTATTGCAAGAAAAAATTTCACATGCACAAATGATGTACATGGAATGAATACAATCCTTCCCTGTATTCCAAAGTATACGTACATAAGACAGATATATTTGATGCTTTTGTTAGTAGATGGTCACAACTTAAGACCTTCATGCTTTACTGAAGGGATCAAATGAATAAGATTACACATTGCATGATTTCTCTAACATGAGAAACCGAGAATACAGGCATTTTAGAGTCAAGAGGGTGTGATATTGGGAATCGGGGGGACGAAGGGGTCCAGGAGGGCAAAAAGGGGAAAGGAAAGAGATTATAATGTTGACACAATATATATATGTGCACAGAATACTCAAGCTCAGTTTAATCATTATGTATCACATATATGTATTAACAAAAATGAGAAAATCATACACAGATATGTATTTTATAGTCAATTAAGGAAAAAAATCAATAACATGACACTCAGATTTGCTTTGTCATTTCTTCTACTGAATTGGTCCTTGTCAAGAAAAACAAATCATTGAAAAGGCTTACCCAATTTTAGGACTTGATCCTGTTTAATGTGAATCCCAAAGTTGCTACTATTAGACAATTATACTTTTCATGTTTACGTTTGTTGAAAGAAAGATGAGCACACACACATTATAGGCCGCCCTTGCGGACATAGTACGTAGAAGCTAAGGAAAAGTGGGACATTTAAGACTCAGACAGCAATTCCAAGGAAGTGATAATTCCTTCAATATCATCAATGCTTTGATAATATTTAAGTAAATGAAAAAAAGTGAATGCTCAATCGAGTGTAGTTTTGTCACGTGTGGAGTACTGGGAATTGTATTTCATGAGTTAATGATTCACAGAGTGTATTTCACATGTGCACTAATTGGCTTCAGTTTTTCATTTGTTCTGCTTATCAGGAGTGTGGCTAACTTCATTTTTGCTTTGATGATGGAATTCTTTTGGAGATTTTTTGACCTGTCAGTCAATTCGCAATGCATTTTACTGCTTTGCCATAGTTGGGCCAGATGGATCAGTAGCTATGTAAGACTCCTACGTTAGAAAGCTACTTTATCTGGGTCAAGATAATCCATAAACAGTTGAACACATGCTTTATTGGTTTAATATTGCAGGTGTTTATATCACTTTCCTAAAAGGGCTTTCACTTTCTTTAATTTCAATGTAGAATCTGGCAAGTGCACTGATAATCAATCACATTTGTTCTGTTGCTTTTGAAAAGCTTAAATGTTACACTATGAAGAGCTGCAACTGAGTAGACACAGTGAGATCTCAGAAGGGTTTTTATTAGGCAGACCTTACACTAGCTTAAAAATGATTTAATTTTCAATGTGAATATAGCACAGATATTACCGTTGCAGAAGAAGCTGTGGGGTATGAAATATCAATTTACATTTTTTTCAGGATCCAATCTTTTTAAATAGGTGTTGTGTCTGTGGGCCAATTCTCAAGGGAGATAGAAAATGGAATGATAAAACAACAAGCAGGTGCAGCGAGTGAATTCATCTCTCCTGGATATTTGAAATCATGAAATTCAAGTAGCATTTACTGTTCTCCTTTATTCCTACAGCTGCAAGTTGTAATGGAAAGTGCACTTCTCCGGGACTCAAGAGTCTTGGAATCTATACATGGTTTTATGTCTAAATAGAAAAAAATCTAGACTCTCAGATACTAAGTTAGCATGGATGTAGTGATCTTAATTAAAATTACTCTCCTATCCAAAGACTATAGAGCCAAAGTTTTTGTTATTTCCAAAAGAAAAAAAAAAAAAAACCTGTGCCAAGCCTTTTATATCTAATAAGTTCTGACAACGATCTACATTCTTAGAGGGGTTTATTAAAGTTTGGGTGATTCTAAGCAAAGAATGAAGCAAATAGTAGGTGTTCAATACATAATAATTCAGTTTTATTTAAATCTTACAAATGTTTTTGTAAATTATAGGCTGTAATCTAAATTATCATTTGTGGATCTCTTCACATCTCTTGTTCCTTTTAGATCGTTGAGGAGCGGAAGAAGAGAATCATGATGTGTAGGTGGTGTTCCTTAGGGGTTTCTTAGTGAGCTTATTATTGGGATATGGAGACCAAATTAAGATCAATAATGTTTACTGAGTGTCTATTTTCTTTTAAGAACTCTCATTGAAATAAAGACATACAAAATTTCTCCACCTATCCCCATATTTTTCTACCTATGATAACTTTTGCCACACCGTGTATGATCCTAAGTTTTAAATTAGTTTTGGGATGTAGATGCTTTTATATCAATAAAATATTGCCCTTAAATACGGAAATGATTTCATTAAGTTCACATGGAGAGTAATTGTCAGCACAGGCGTTAAGTGATCCTTTATCCATTTCCAAGGTACTTGACTTTCAAGTTTTTCCTAATAGCTGCAATTTGGATATGGTTTGTGCTAGAAAGTTTAGTGTATTGGAAGCTTGAGCCTCAATACATTATTATTGAAAGGCAGGGAGACTTTCAAGAGGTGGGTCCTACTAAAAGGCAGTTGGATTTCAACCACAGTCACAAAAAGGCTTTGGTGGAGATCTAAGGAGTAGATTAGATCTCATGTGTGTACCCCTCCTCCCCCCCCCCCCCCCCCCCCCCCCCGTACCCATGATAACACATTGAGATATAAAACAAGCCTAGCCCCTCCTGGTCTCCTGCTTTTTCCTGCCGTGAAAAAATATCTTGTACAAGCTCCCAGCCTTTAGGACTCAATGAGAGACCATTTTGTGAGCAGCAGAAGGCCTTTGCAAGATGCTAGCATCATGCCCTTTGGACTTTACAGCCATCAAAATTGTGAGTCAATAAACCTTATTTACCATATTGTTTAACCAGTGTCATATATTCCATCATAGGAAAATCAATCACAAATTAGATTTTGCAAGAATTATCATTCTCAAGGTTTTTAGAAATGCAATAGAATTATTTCTAAATAAAAATGTGTTAATATTTGAAAGATCTATTTTTGATTAAAAACTTCAAATATTGAATTCAATGGATATCAGCTTATTTGCTGTATATTTATTAAATATTGAACTATTTGACACATCTGCTCATTGAATCTAAGTTCATATTTGTATCTTTACTTGAAATCTGGAAAATACAACTTTCTCTTCCAGATATACAAAGAAACTTAGAATACTGACAGTAATTGCTTTTAGGAGCACTGACCCGTTTGCGATAAACTTCTCACATTAGTAATAGATTCCAACACACATGAAAAATTGTGAAACCTCATCCTTGAATATTCAAATGTATACCTAAGACTAATGCATGATTGTAGTATACTATTTATAAACTTTACATCTTCTTTAATCCATTTTGATTTAATTTTAAGCTTTTTATTTATTAGAACTATCTTTCATCAGATATGGCTTCAGAATCGTTCCCATGTTATGAATTATCTTTCCACCCACTTGATATTGACCTTTGCAGAGTGGAAATGCGTAGTCATAAAGAAGGCTAACTCACCTGTTATTTCTCTTCTGGTTTATGCCTTTGGTGTTTTACCAAAACATCTTTGCTATGCATTTGGTCATCTAGGATTCACACAATATTATTTTCCAGTTTACCCTATACCTTTGTGCGTGCTTTTTACATTATCAAGGAACAGAAGGGGCCTTTGCTATAGAGGTTAGGTGTTAGAAAATTACTGGCCAACTATAGGTAAGACAGAAACAACAGGTTTTTGCACTTGCTTGCTTTGACAATAATTGATTTAATTAAAAACACTTATTATGTGATAATCCATTCCACTTTTCCAGGCAAGTTAAAAGAAACCTTAGTGGTCCGTGTCAAAATGTATTATTCAAAGTCAGATAAAGACAAAGTAAAATTTCCAAATACTCCCAAACACCCTGTCTGTGTACATCTGTACGCATGTGTGTACGTGGATATGAGAGATGGGCATGGGGACTTTTATTTATTCAGGAGGATAACCTGAGTTGGTCTGCATCCCTTCTCCCCTCAGGAAGTGCTCATTGTACACTGCCTGTCCTGCCTGCTTCCTATGTAATTTAAGACTGCGGCCTCCCTGTGGGAAATAAAACCCTACCAGAGAACATGCTGCACTGCCTTCTAAAGAAATCATGCCTTGGTGACTGCTGATGTTGGCTCTGTCATAATAGAAATGTATAATTAATGTCTTTGCTTCAATAGTTTTGCAAATAGAGCCACCTGAAACTGATTCAAAAAGAAGGATTTAATATTGAGCCCTCTCTTTGTCTAACCATTAATGCATTGGATTGTAGGAATCATAGTTTACTAAAACTGGATGATTAAATTCTTGGTACCTAGATTGGTTATTGTGTCTGTAACCAGAATACTAAATAGTAGAAGTTTGTTATGAAATATCAAAGAGAATGAAAAAGCCAATTCTGTACAGGTGAGATTCATTTGGAATCCTGGGAAATCAAGCAATTTATAAATCGTTTACTTCCAGTGCTTCAGGTTTAATATATTTTACAATTGAGAATCATATTTATTTTTGCAGCGAAGGATGGAATTGTATTTTTGAGATGTATTGTGTCCTCAAATATTTCTAATTAACATTTTTTTTTTTAATTCACAGTAGAGGTTTAACATCTGGTAATACGATTCAAATGTCCTCTGTCTCCTCACCCTTGAGATTCAGTTTGACTATCTGCTATTTAGATTTTGATTCTAATTTTCATATGCCTACTTTATTCTTTGCAATCTGTGTTAAGGGATTTGCAATGGCTGAATCCAATTCATTCTTCAAGGTAGATAGCTCTCACAGCTCTCAAAATATTGGTGTTAAGTAGGGCATGTTTTCAAAGAAAATGGATGTGTTAACTGGAAAATGGCTTGGTTATTAAATAAATAAAAATATAAATCAATAAAAGAATAAAATTTAAATTTTAATTCTGGTATAGTAACTACAGTAGTCAGAGATGGTAAATGGTTGGTGAGGATAAATATATATTCTTAAGGAAAATATCTAGAAAAATAGTTACATGTGTATTTTGTTGATTGTACTCTCTTGAAAGTACTATTTTAAATGTTCACTAGTCTCTGAAACCAGCATGCATGGCCAATTAATCTGATTTTCGAGTCTGTTCTTATCACTTCTAGCTAAGTAATCTTAGATAATTATTAGGCACCTTCTGCTTGTTTACTTGTCTTTTTTTTTCCATAAAAGTTCACATTGAATAGTATCAGAGTATATGAGCAAACTAGAAACATTTTGGAATTTTGAAGATGATAGAGATAATTAATGTGGCATGAAAGCAATTTCAGTTATCTAGAAGCGTTAGCATTGTACAAATTAATAAACACTACAATTAGAGTTTTTGTTTTTTCAACATATTTGTAAAATGTTTGTTAATATCAAAATATTTAAATCCTTTTTTCTGTCTTTATAAAATATAAAAAATTAGATCTACCTTTGATATTTTGTCATTTTGTAAATTGACAATTTAAAATATGTGAAAGCAATAAATTATGTATGGTTTTTCTATATGCGTTATCTAGAAAATAAAGAATGCAAGTTTTAAAATGAATATAGTATGCTTAAATTATAACCAATGTGTTTTATATTCATGAATGTTTTATAGTGCTGAATTCTACTTAAACCTTTATTGAGTCAGGAGGTTAAAAAAAATTCTCTCAGAGCCTTAATTCAAGTAGACAAAAACCGAAACTAAGCGATATACATAATAAAATGTTATATAATCTAGCTCATATGTCCTGCTATTAAAAATAAGAGAATAGGACAAGGAGATAACAAGAAAAATTTAATTATACTCCTTAGAAGTACATATAAGAATTCCACACATTTTGGATGAAAACATATAAGCTTTATTAAAATTTTCTACCTAGAGTTTTTCTAAAAGTATAAGACGATACATGGCATAGGCCCATTTTAACTCTTCAGTCAATGCCTCAGAATCCCTCCATTTCCTCTAAACTAATTCTCTCGTCTTAAGTATATAATCATTTTTTTGGTCAAATCTACTAGTCTAGATCAGCTGTCCTAAAGCATTTTGGAGTTGGATGTAATGCTGAGTGAATGTAAAAGACATTAACTACCAATGAATAACACAGTTACAAAATCCTGTGGTCTGCCAGTAGAGAGCACTCACTGGCAATGAAATAAATTACAAGTCACTGAATAAAGGCCCAGGTGTACAGGTGTGAAGATGCTCTGGGAGTTGTTGCTTTCTCCTTCTAATTAACTATTCCCATTTCACAGTCAGTCTCTAGGAAACCGACCGAACTAACCATGGTGGACACTGCTAAGCTAGTGGAAAATTGTCAGGAAGGAATGTACATTTTTCTTTCAAAAAGATTTGGCTTGGCTTTTTCCTTGAAAACCAATACTTTAACAAAAAGTTGACTATCTACAAATACCATGCATAAAATCACATTGATTTCTAGCATTTCTCTATGAAAGTAAGTGATACTTATTTTCAGATGGAACTACTAAATCATATAAAGGATAATAATTCTTTCCAAAATGAGAGTGAGAATAATTTTTAAATCCAATTTGAAAAACCCTTCATCTTCTTAACAGCAAATGTGTTCCACCTACCACCATAGATCTTTACTTGTTTTGCTGCATCAAAGCAAAAGAAATTTTTATACAATGAATCTTGAGAAACATTTCTCTCCTTTTGCTATATACTTAGTAGAATCTTTTATCTTCCAACAGATTTTTAAATATTCGAGTATTTAACATGAAATATTATAAAACCAAGAGGGAATATTTCATGTAGTTCAATGTGAACATAAGGCTAAGTTAAGTTAAAACTGAGCTGAAAAACCTGTGGTAGCTGAAATCTTTCCAGTAAGTTCAAAAAGAATGGGAAAGTCCTTGTCACCTTGACAAGATACGTATGTGCACAAAATGCTAAACTTCATTGTAAACCTTAAATTTTGCACTTATACATATCAATAAAAAGGGGAAAATTGGATAGGACTTTCACATAGTACCTAGTTTCAGAGTATTAGTTTAGTGAGATAAATCTAGTAACTATGCTTTTTGTGTATTACCATGAGCACACAACACATCACTTACCCTTCAACGTTTGATTTTTTTTCAAAGATAAGACTTTTGTCCAACTATTTCAACTTATTAGGAATAAGGAATCATATGTTTGCATTTTATACATGTAAACCAATATTTATTTTCATGGCATAATAGTAAATGTATTCAAAGTTTATGCAAAAGGTGCACAGTTTTCATTTCAGGAAGTTAGGAAAAAGCGCAGAAATAAAAATATAGAAGAATAGGAGTAAAAGAGAAACAAAATGACAATTCTTTATCTAGAACTACTGGGACACAGTGTCACACATTAGATGGAGAAAGAAAGAAAAAACAAATATTGCTGCCCAGTTCCAGAGGGCAATTATCTAATCAAGATGTTAGTTACAACACTTCTCAATGTTGTAATGGAAAATCTTTGAAATCTCCCCTGTAGCTTCTTGAAGCTTTGAGCATCCCCATGTTGTAGATCCCGCTGTTTTTTCTGTCTTCAAGTCATCCATCCTCCATATATGTTGGTTTGAGCCCAAAATTTGTCTTTATACAACGACATAATCAAACAGGATTATGGTCAACCTTAAGGACTTTAAGAGACTCATCTTCAAACAAATTTTTTTTTTAAATCTAAACAATAACTTCCCACCTATCAAGAGGTAAGAATTAAAAATTTCTGCATGTAACATTATGAAAGTTGCAATAATATGTAACAAATTCACTTGGTTATGGAAACAAACTGATTTCAACTGGAACAATCTAGACATAATTCCATAGCACCAGGGTATGGGAATAAGGTATTTCTTTTCTTTTCTTTCTTTCTTTCTTTCTTTCTTTCTTTCTTTCTTTCTTTCCTTCTTTCTTTCTTTTGTTCATTCTTTCTTTATTTCGAGATAGTGTCTCACTTTGTAGCTCACGATGGCCTCAAACTCACAGCAATTCTACTTCCTAGGCCACCCACAGGCTGGGAATACAGGTAAGTGTCAACACACTCAGCTAATTTTTTTCTTTCTGAAGATATTTTCTCACTAATGGTTAAAAGTAATTTTTATCTGAAAGAAGCAGAATGAACATAATTTTCTTTTTCTTAATCTACTAGCAAAAATGTTTATGAAAGCCACACATTGTCATGAAGAAGATCAGTAAATTTGGAAAACTGTTTGCATGAATGAAAAATGCAGAAAGCACACACAGAATGAGGCTTATCTTTAGTGAAAACAGGTATAAATTCAGATTTCAAATAATATTATTTGTGGATGTTCTGCCTGACTTCTTGTCAAATATGATTCACTGATAGGCACTTCGGATCTTAGTATGTCTGATAGGAACAGATTTTACATCAAAATCTTAGGACAAAAGAAGAGAAATTTTACCACTTTTTCATATGGCCTTGTTTATATTTGCATCGTTTTGTTGTATTCGATGGACATTTGCTTTCCAGAAACTTAAGACATTTGGAAAAAGTCCAATAGTTACCTCTGTTACCATCAGATAACTTATTTTCGATTATAACTTAACATAAAAAATATGAGACCCACAATCAACACATATTTGTCCAGAACAAAATAACTTCGGAGGTTCTATTTTTCTAATGAATGGTATCCCCAATTTTATAGATATCATATTTTAGAATCTGAAATTAAATGTCAAAAATGTATAAGCTTCATCCTAATAAAGAAAGTTCTATGTAGTAAGAGTGAACTAGTGCACTAGAGGTAGCTCATATATTAACATGACTAGCATTCACATTATGTTTGTGGGCTGTACATTCAATAAACGATAAAAATTTTTCAGAACAAAAGAAAAAACAATTCTGTGGTTACTCTTCTGCACTAGCCCTAAGCATACCTGGGTAACTGTATTTCAATAACCTGTTTTTGAGAACAGTTCTTCTTTGCTAATCTAAAGTAAAGGAACAGAAAACACGTCCCTCAAAAACATCTCTTTAGGCACAAAGCGTACAAGAATTCCTTTGAGGTTTCTTTCCTGCAGTAAACAGATTTCCCTGTATTCACTTGCCTCACAAACAGATATTTTTAACCATCTTCCCAGTTTTAAGGCACTGGGGGAATAATTTAATTTTAATTGTTTTGTTTTCTGCTCTGATGGGAGCAGATTTAAAGTTGAAATCCTTTTTGAGCTTCTGTACATGAAGACACTCTGAAGAGAACCACAGCTCAGTGAAATGTAACAAGAAATAATTCTGGACTCATCACCTCACATGTCTGATGTGCTGAATAAATATAAAATCGTAGTTCAATAAGTCATAAAATATGAAGGAATGATAGAAGACAGTTTTGTCAGTGATCTTAAGACTTAGCTCCAATAATCAAATAACTAATATATTCTGAAAATAGGTGAAGGAATTAAAATGGTACATTTTATCACTCTTCCTGCAAGTCAGGTTGGAACCCCAAGCTTTTTAAAGATGGTCCCTCTTGACTGCAGTCACAATAAATGTATCTTAGAGCTCCTTTGTTTTCAGAGTTATGAGATACCTTGTATCAGATATTCTAGCAAAAGAAACTTCACACAGGTAGAAGTGAAATGTACATGATATAACTACACTTGGCTGTTATATACTATGTTTTCTGAAGCTATGTACAGTTCACAGGTGATTATATATATATATATATATATATATATATATATATATATATATGAAAATTTCCAGAGGTCCCACTGGTCTCATTAATATTTGCAGAAACTCTTAAGCTGTTTTCACCAAATACATCAAACTAAAGTCTGGGAGTACTCAGTACGATTGCTGGACTTGCTAATTATTACATACTATTAGTAGTGATTCAAAGGCTTTATTTATGGTCAAAGAAAATATGGAAACAAACATGTATTATTTTTTCCTTGAGAAAAGCTGTTAGAAAACAGGTTCACTCTTTCCACCTTTGCTGTGCTTCTGGTTCCTTCTGGTCTTGCCGGTGAGTGTTTTCCACAGAAACCCCAGGGGCATGGGGAATCCTCACACAGAAGGCAGACGTCATGTTGCTAAGGGGACGTCACGCTTCACTATTCCCCTAAGCAAGGGAATTCTCAAAGTGATGGGTATTAGGGAGTTCCTCTCCACTAGATGCAAGCTGGTTAAAAATGCAACCTCTGAGTATACATGTTATATTTTCCATTTGATTCCCAGAAAACAAATGTGGGAAGTTATTCTTGTGGTTACCACAGGGGTTACGGAACAAATTCTTAGGTACTTGAAATATCTGACCTATTTGGAAATATAAATGAGACCAGAATGAAAGGTGCCTAGAAATAAAATAATTTTTATGTCAATGCAGTCTTCTGACTACTAAAGGTATTTTATTCAATTATTGGAGGATGGCTATAGAGAATCAATTCTGGAAAGGCATCATCAAGGCACATGTCAAGAGAACATAGATACTTGTTTCAAATACTAATCTTCATGTTACAGAATATGAAGCAGTCCCTTTATTTCACAAGACAATTACCTATTTTTGGTGTAGTATTCACAGGTGAATGCTTATAATAAAAAGAATGTCGGGAGAATCTGCTAATACCTTTAAGCTACATGGTGCTCATGAACATTAGTGCATATATTTTACAATAAAACATTAAGCATTTAAAATTGTTTCTCACATATTGATATATTAAGATTAATATGAGTTATGACAAGGGATAGCATTTGAGTGCTATCCATTCTCCATACGGTCACCGTGCCATGTGTAAACTAGTTATTTTATACTTAGAAATTTTCTGTTATTTAAAGAAACTTTTATTGAATTATGCAAAATTAGAAGAGTTATTTCCAATAAACCTAGGCGTATGGTCAACTCAAAGTTTTTTACATGTAAAACATTTAAGAAAAATATAAAAGCCGTATATTTTATCCAAAATAGTACCTGACACAGTACTTTCCCTTAAAAGGAGTCCACTTCAGAGAATTATTTCACTGAAAATGTGTGAAATTAATTGACACAAATGTATTCTTTTATTTGACTTTAATTTTAATGTCAATCAATTAGTCCACTTAATCTTCTGATGTACCAAAAGTCTATCATCTCATGTGAACTTATATCTTAACAAATATTTAAAAATCTTTCACTTTCTTAAAAATTAGAGTATACTAAGTATTATGAACAACTTTGCTATTCTGTATGAACATAACTCTGTGGCGACTAGTGGGTTTGTCCTCTGTAGGTGCTTAGCAAGGATATTAAAGCAAATTTTTGCGTTCAAGTTTTTCTAAGTCATTTTGATATTAACCTCAAAAATTTATTATCTAGTTTGTCTAGCCACTCCATATTTTAAATTGATCTTTTGTTGTCATTTCAATGGCTTTTTTAACATTAATATGTTCTGTCCTATTGAGCTTACATGCTTTTATTTTGTGACATTTTCTAAATTTGCAAAATAATTTGTAATAGTTCTTGTAGATAGATTGCATCAGGGTTGCTTCTTAGGAAACTGGCAAATGAGGGAGCTTCATATGTCACATTATTCTCATGTCATATTAAAATCTTCTTATAAGTTTCATATGATTCACAGTTAAACATGAAGAACAGTCATAAACTTCATTATCTTGTGGTGTGAATGTGTGTGTGTGCTTTCCAAAACCAGGTAAATCTCTTTTCAGTGATATGAGGCTATGACTTTTCTTATCAAGTCAAATGCTTATGTGGCTCTGCCCTTTGCTCATTGCCTAAAAATGTTCTGCTGAGTTCCTGGCAAGGCCTATAGGTTTCTGTTTTCAAACTTGGCTAGATGGTTCTTGAAATATGTCAAAGAAATATTGCATTGGCTAAGGTAAAAGCACGAAAAACACTACTGTAAACTGTAACGTTTCAGACATGGAATCAAACAACTGAGTCCCAAGTAGGAAGGCCCTGAGTGACTTAGCAGGAAAGTTGTCTGAAATGTTAACAGAGAGGGTGGTGACCTGGGCCAGGGCCCTGGGCTTGCTAACTCGTGCTCAGCATTCTATGCTCAGGCCTTCCCTAGACACTGGGGAAAGAGGCAAGGCCATGTTTAATCAGTTCTCTTTTAAAGATGGCTTCCAGTTCTTCAAGGAAGATATTCTCAGGTTGAAAAATCAATGAGAACTTGGGAAAAGATCCGCATGTGAAGAAGGAACTCACAATTACAAAGTTTAGTAAAGCCCAGGAAAAACCTCATGTTGTATTGTTCTCAAATGGATTACATGGTGATTACAAAAATACTAGCTCTTTCTTTCAGAAATTATTGAGTCTTTCTCACTTTCCACAGCTCTACTTACCCTCCACCCAATTTTCATAGTTAGGAGAAGTGCAAATTAAGACTAGATGTTTGAAATAACGGGAAAGATCTTCAACAGTGATATAATGTGATTTTTATCTGTTATAAAAACCTCAAAATAATTATAGAAAAGAAATTATTAAAACCAATTAGTGAATAATTCTTTAACAAATTTGAATATGAAGTGCTTTTTATACTATAAGATGCCATTTAACAATAAGAAAATATTTTAATTGGTTCCTTTAATGAACAATACTTATTCATTAAGGGCCTATTAACAACTCTCTTTCCAAATCTTCATGTCCTGTATCTGAGTTTTTAAAAGAAAGAAGTTTTGATCCATTTGTATAGGCCATCAGGAATTAGAGTATCAGTGACAGCATATGTCAACTGCAGAAGTATCAAAACCCAGTGAAGCAAAACATGTAATAAAATAAACATCATTTTCAAGAAGGAACATATGTGCATTTTGACATAACAGCCCAATCTTCTCAGGAAGCTGAATTTGTAAAGTGTGAAATTATTATTTATTATACTGGCAACCTTGGAGACTTCCTGCATGTCTCCACAACAACTTTGCCAATTCTGAATAAATAATATATGTTGAACATTGGTTGATTTCTCTTCCACTGGAATAATAAAAGCCCGAGAAAGGGGATAAAGACCAGTACTTACAGAGAAGCAAGTAGAAACGGGAACAGTTCTTGTCACTAAGACGCACCACACAAAGGTAATTGTAGAAATTGAGAAGCACCATGATGTTGCTTATGCCCTGGTAGTGAGCTAAAACATATATTGAAATAGCACTCTAAGATCACAAGGAAAAAAAATCATTTCTTTTAGAGTTTGGGTATTGTGCCATGTAAATATGTCTGTGAAACCTTATTAAAAAACACCATATCACAAAATCAGAGGTAAGTTAATTGAGACAAGGAAAAACTAAGCAATTTATCTGTAATCACAATGAGAGTGAATCTATATTTTTTAAACAACTTAAAAAGAACTTTGACTTCCATGCTGAATGGATGACTTTTTTGATTTTCTACATGTATAATACCTATCTTGGGTACAAATATAAACCAGGAAGCATTGCACACCTCACTTTTGCATGAAACTAACACTCACTGAAAATTCCTCCTGGCTCTGTTGTCCAAATAGACCCACAGTCCAAAGGAATTTGCGCTACGGATTGCGCTGTTGTTCTTTGATTCCCCATCATTTTGCTTGTATATGGGTTTCTCTGCTTTTTGGTTTGTGGTGCTGAAGGTTGAACTCAGGGCCTCAGATAAGACAGGCCAGTACTACACACTGATTAGCAGCTCACACATTTGCCATCACTTTCAAACTTTATTACCAGTCTTCCTAATTCCCTTGCCCTTAGGGCCAGCTGAATGACTTCTGTGACCCAATGCAAAATGACACTATTAAAGGAGGAAAAAGTATCTCAGGTCTCCTGCTGAGCCAGCTCCAGCCAACCTGCTACTTGAAATAACTTATCAGCATCTCAGGCAGTATTAGCAGAATGGAGCAGTCTCCACCCAAATGTGTGAGGAAACTTCACTTCTTTTATGTTGAAGATGTTAAATTTTAAATACGTATTCTTTGTGTGATAGGTAGACGGTGGTTTTCCTAATCACAAAGATTTTTCTCTACAAAAGGAATCTTTTAAGTCACTCTTCATTTTACTATTTCATCTGAAATTTCGTTCTCTGGCATTCCATTCTTTTCTAACAATTAGCGATCACCGAAAGAGAAAGAGAAAACGAGAGATGAACACGGTAAAGGAGGTACAGAGAAGCTGGTGTGTGAAATCCCATGTGTTCTTTTGTTTTGTGCTATTTCATTTGGACCAAAGGGGAGAGTTTCCCAACAACTCAGTAACTGAAACCAAAGTGTCTCCTCTTTCTTTTGGTTTTCTTAAGCTGGTGCTTGTGAGAAATGAAATTTGAATTTAATTCTTTCATTATCAATGAGAATTGTTCAGTCTCGTTCAGGGAATATGTTTGAGGTATAAGATTCTGAGCCCATTTGCAAAAGAATTTTCTCAAAAGGCTTCCATGTTTTTCAAGCAATTTGACCAACACTTAAGGAAAAATAACATAAAAAAACAGCAAAAGTAATTTTATTGCAAACATTTTTCTTCATTTTGAAGCAGAGTCAATTGGTGACTGTTCCAATGCGTCCGAGCAGGTGCTCCCCCCCCCCAGTTCTTTAATTTTTATTTTAATGGACAGATAGCATAGAGAGTGGATGAATCCTACTTTAAATCACTCCTTCAAATGCTCAAAGCATGATTTTTCAAGACATTATGACATTTCTACCAAAGGAATTTGGATAATACAATTTTTCTAGAAGCATTTGATTATACTTATTTTGAAAATTAAAATGAACAGAGAACTTGAACCTATTAGAAGTCCAGTTTGTGTTTAATATTAATTTAAATTATACATATAACATGGTATGAAAAGAGTTTTTCTTTTTCCTTCTACTCTTTATTATTTTTTGTTAAAAACTAGAAAGAGAACCTAGGGCACTCTTAATGTTATGCAGGTGTTCTGCCACACAGCTGCACCCATAACCCTGATGGTGAGGCTTTAAACTCACAGTTTACAAAAGAGTGGATCCTGAATATGACTGGCAAATGCGCTAAATATTTTCACAAAAAATATGTGTTATACATATGCAGTATCTTTACCTTAAAATGCATACAAGTAATAGATATTTAAAGATTGCCTGCATAATAGAGTGAAACAAGCACTCCACCACTTCCAAGTGAGTGTTAAAAAAAAAATAATAAACAGGGCAGATGTCATGGAACCCGAGCCAGGGCGCTGCTTCCACTACCAACAAATCGTGGCACATTTGCAAAATCACTTTTTCTCTGGGTAACAAGTTTCTAGTCTAAAATGAGGGTGTGAATAATGAGATTTTCTTGGTGACTGTATTAATTACAAATCTGTTACAGAGTTTTTGTCAATAAATTGAAAGTAAGAGAGTTTTCCCCACAAAGCTGCTACTTAAATGGGAAGTTAACGATATTTCCCTCTTCCTCTGTGTGCAGGTGGCCTGAGCTATCAGCGTGCATCCCTGAGTGGGAAGGCATTTCTTCCGTCCTGAAAGAGCACAGTGTGGCCCATATCCTTCCAAAGGCAATTACAAAGCACTAACAGAGTTCACAATCTTTGAAAATGTGGGCAGAGAAATTACAATTGTAATTATATATATGGCTGTCTTTGTCTCTTTCCTTTTTTTTTTTTTTTTGTGCTGGGCGTAATACAGAAAGAGATGAGCAAACTTTAATTTGTAGTCAATGCAGGTCAAACTTGTCTATGCTATTGTTTTATTTTTAGATGCCCCCTGCATACAACTGAGAACAAAAATTGTGAGCCAATCAAGGCCAGAAGAGTTCTTCAGAAATCAATGTTATTTTCTGGTTTTGTTCCTTTCTCATCATAGCTATAAGGGCAGATAAAACACTCTTGTAGAGAGATTTGCGGTAAATAAAAAGTGCCTCTGACATCGTAGGAACTGTGTACTTGTGGGGGGAGATGAAGTCGTGCGATCACTTTAAGACTGAAAGGTCATGGTCAAGTTTCTGTGAATAATTAGAGATGTAGGAGTCATTACTTCAAGTCAACACATGCAGGTATGTGCCATCACAATCGGGCATTCATCGTTGCTGGCCTGTACCATTCCCTACTAATAACATATTGGTACTTTAACTCCCATCCTGGGCAGTAAGATCTATCATAATGCATTTTTTAATTTTGTACAGACTGAGGATTTTATACTTGGAAAACACTACCACCTGAGTGAGAGCTCCCGCCACACACTTTTTGTTGAAACGAGGGGCTTAAACATAACCCAGATAGAAATGAGAGGGACATGCTGGGATTGAGACTCTAAGACCATCACACACGCACACAAAACGTTAGTACTCTAAAGTTTTCTAGCCTACTTTGAAGGCAGCTTTTTTTTTCATTCCACAACACCTACTGTCTTAGAAAAAATTAAAGTGTTGACATGCACTTTTATAATTTGAATGGGAGAGTTACAAAATATCACCCATTACAGATCACTAAACAGTCTTACAATTGACAATGTTACTTGTCAAGACCGATTTATAAAATTTAACTATTGAGCATTATGATAATTTTATAAATATTTATATTAAAAGTCATGAAAAATTTTCATGGAAGCATATGACAACCTTGTCAAAAGCTAATTAAGACCTTTATATGTAATCTTATTAGGACCACCCATCTTGTTGCACCTCATTAAAGGAATAGCAACCTTTTCTTTAAGAAGACATCTGACATTAAAATTTTAGAAGTTTCTCAACTATGGGCCACTTAAGTTCAAAGTAGACGAAGTTGTCATAGGATTCCAGCTACGTAGACTAACTTATGCGTCTGAGTCAAATCCCGGTAACTGACCACATGACCTGTATTGATGCAAAATAAAAAGTACCTGAATCTGAACAAAAACAATGAAAAATATAACTTCAACACCTTTACTTTCTGGATTATATAATAGCATACACACACACACACACACACACACACACACACACACTCATGTATACAACATTTTATATATAATATTTATATATTTCTAAAACTCATTTTGATTTCTATGTGAGTATGATATGAAATTTACATTGAAATTAGGGAACTGATGCAAAATTTTATATCAGCACTGAAGCATTCGTATGTCAATAAACTTTAGGAAAAGATGTGAAAATTGTAAATACATAGCTTTGGTAGTATAATTATTGGTATTTTAAGAACTAATATCAATATTTAAAAATAAAGTTTTCTAAAATTCCAATACATTTTTTAAAAAGTACTAAAATATAAAATGCATACAATAAAATATAAAATATACTTGAAAGTACTTTGAGCCCTATTTTTGAAATTAACATACTGAGGGATGTGTATAGTGAGGTCTCTCTACAACAGAGCCATCCTGAACTCAGAATTAAACAAGACAGAGCTATGCTCTTAGACACTGGCCAGTTTCTGGCAGTAATGTATTAATGTAAGGTTTATCTTTTCTGTCTTTTCTTAGCTGGTACATGATTCTGTGTTTATATCCCAACAATCAACGGATCATGAGGTCTTTATTCCCTTCTATGCCTTCACTCATCCATACACTACATTTAGAAGTTTTTATAAAGGACAGTCTCAGTCAGGTGAGGGCAGCAATGAGCAGAGAAAAGCAAACGTAAATATTTTTATCTCTCGGGCAGAGCAGCTAGGGAACCAGACATGGGAGAGTGGATCAGACCAGGGATACAAGCAGCAGGAGGCAGGCAGCGGATTTCCAACCTCTGGAGGATTTTGCACTGCACACGACATTAAAAAAGCATAAAGACAGCAGCAATATGCAGATTAAGAGACTCACGGCAGGGCTTGTGCAAGGAGTTTTCAAACACAGAAACAGAAGCCAGATAAGCGAGACGATTTTACCATGGCATTCAGGCCCTAACATACCTTCAAGGGCTCGCTTGTTTTATCTATGGCCCTTCAAAGTCAGTCGATACTAGTAGTTATGTCTCGCTGCAGCGAAGCTCCCTGCAATCAAAGGGAAGGAAAACAAGCACCGAATAGTACCCCATCATCACAGCACTCGAGGTAGTCCCACCCTGGGCAGCATGGGGGTGCTTTGAGTGTTTCAAAGGAGTAAAATATGTGTTCAGATCAATGGGACACTGAGACAGAAGTGCTACGAAAGGGGCTAAAATAACATCCCCTCTTCGCCTCTGCTCCTTTGAAAAAGCCAAAGACAAAAACGGAAACTGGAGTCTTGTGTAGCTCTCCTAGTGGTAAGCTAACATGCCTAGCTTCCAAGCGAAAGCAAGTGCATTGCTAAAGGAAGAGCTTGATTTAATGAAGCAACCTAGGGTGTTGATCAGATAATTACTTTGTGTTCCAGGATATCAATTATTCTCAAACCCTAATAGATGAAAGAAAATAAACATAATAATTTTTAGGATTTGTAAAAAAAAAAAGAAAGAAAGAAAGAAAAATACCTTCCGTAGGCTTTGCTATGTCACTGTTAAGGTGGTTTATAATTCCATTTGCAAGGTGAAAGCAGAAGTTGTAGTTCCTGATGAAAATATATGTTATCCTCAAGGTTAAATTAGGAGACAAAATGTGTGAATTAAAATATCACCTGTATCTCTACTTGTTTAGTATCCAAAAATGCAAATTTCAGAATAAAAAATTGCATCTAAAGTCATAGCTAAATGTTACCTTTAAGCTTATGCCCAATGAGCATATGTTGAGAGTGTTTTATTCTGTGCAGAAAGAAAGGCTTTAGTGTGGAGGTGTGACTGTCAGTAGCTTGAAAAGGCCTGTCGTTCCTTCTTCTTGCCTTATAACATAGCTGAGCAAGTCATCAAAGGTTGTGTGCTTTCATTTGATACACGTGAAAAAATCAAACCATGAAAACCATAGAAGCTCTAGGCACATCAACAAATTACCCTGAAGTCCTATAGTAGGCTCTTTCATTTATTCTCTCAAGCTGATTTTGGACTCTGTTCTGATCCTCCTCTTCTGTATCCATAAAACACCATTGGATGCAGTAACCCTTTTTAATCCCACTCGGTTTAGATGACATAATTTATCTCCGCATCCAAATATTATTTGAGGTGAAATACTTATCTTTCTTTTGTGGTTTTAGCTTCAATTTTATATATCAACTTGACTGGACTAAGGGTTGGCCAGGCAAGTAAAACATTCCCCAGTACATCGTGGGGCTGTGTAGAAAGTTAAAGTCAGGGCAATTTCCCTGATCTGGTCCATGCCTCATTTATACTCAAATATCAGTGCTTCTGGAGCCTCGGCTCTCAGGCTCAGAGGAGGATTCATCTACTTCAAGCCCCTTTATCTCGGCCCTTTAGGCTGAGACTGAACTGTACTACTGGCTTTTCTGAATCTGTAGTTCAGACTACAGTTCACATCGAATTTCTTGATAACCTTGAAAGCTAATTCCCCTAACTACTTTTCTCTAATATATTTCTCTGTGTTTTACATAGGCACTGATTCTCGGGAGATTCCTAATAAAATTGTGAAAAGATAGCATGTTCTCTTAAATGGGCATATTTTCTTTGATGTTTTGCTTTTTACATTTTCCTAGGATACCTAAAGAGATGTTGCATGCATCGTTATCTTAAGTTATGATTTTTAAGAAGAAAATGGAAATTCAGAGCCAATGCACATTTCTTTATGATGTATTTGTTATTTGTAAATTAGACAAGTATCAACAAGTTCCTAGAGAACCTCTTTAATCACAAACTTGTAGACAATAAAGTGTGTTTTTAAACTCGAAAGATGCTCCCTTTCCTACTTTTTGTAGTTGTTTTCTAGTTATCATTATTTAATACCATTTTCCCCATTTTCTTAGTCTTCTGAAAACTTAGCTGGCTTTACCTACTCCTAGTTTTATGACGTTAGTATGATTGATTTGCAAGTCCGCTCTACTTTTCTCATTAGCATGTAATCTTTAGGCACTCTGTGTCTTTCTCTTCTTAAACCCCAAAGTCCATTTTTCACACCATTTATTTTTTAACCCAACATATTCTGTATCTTACAAGCCCCATACTGCTCTCTCTGGTATTACAGATATTTTCTTTTGCTCTTAGAACTTCTCAGGCTACTTTTCTCTTTTATAATTTTTTTTTTCCAATTGGGATCTTTAAATTTCTTCAATATTATACAAATGTAATGTTAGTTGGCAAAATTTAAAACTTTAATAAGTTAAGAAATAAATATTAATTTTATAGGTTGGTCAAAAATAACTATATACTGTGACCGCTTTTACTTCATTATTTTAATTTCAAACTCAATTTTAATGTTTACATTTAATAAAGGTAATAGTCATTCTATTTATTTATTTATTTACTTATTTGCTTTGACTTAGGGTCTTGCTGTGTAACCCATGCTGGTCCTGAACTCATGATGTAGCCTCAACTCATGAAAATCATCCTATCTCGGTATCCTGAGTGTTTCAGTTACAGGTGTGTTCCACCGCGCCGAGTTTATGTGATACTATTTGCCTAAAATGCAAACATATAGATTAAATAAGAAATCACAGTTAACCTAGGTAAAACCACGTTTTGAACTGGCATTCGAAGCTTTCAACCCATTCAGCTGTGTCCCCATCATATGTCATGTTATTTCTCTTTAACGCAAAACAAACTCAGCCTCCCTGTTAGGAATTTCTGTTTTAGAAACCCAATGTTCACCACGTCAATACTTTTGCAATCCTTGGACATAAAAGCTACCCTGGTTTTTTCTCACATATGGTTTTCAGTTATTCCCTCTTACTTGTTCTCCTTCAGCTGACTTTGATGCAGATGACTCTACTCCCGGGAATCTTCTCTTTCACAAACTCAGTTATAGGTTGATACTCAAACTTCAAAATCACAATCGTTTGGAGAATAGAAACGGGATGTGGTATACGGCTTCGACTCCTCTTAACCTCCCCCTCCTCCCGCAAAAAAAGCCAAGCTGAAACTAATTTAACGTACCTAACAGTGCCTAACATGTCCTTTCCTACCCCTTCCTCTTGTAAGCTAATGACCTCGTCACTGGTTTTTACCAAATTTCTCCTTGGCAAATACAGCTTAAACTTGTTTTGCATACTTCAATCCCACTTTAAATTAGATTTCTCAAAAGTTGCGTTCCTTATATTCTACTATTACTCATTATTTAGGGTGTTAATTCAATTTCCACCCTGATTTATCTTCTCGATGGTGCTCAACAAAGAGTAGATACATTTTGAATTCCTTAGCAAAGCTTTGAAAGCCATGCATAATCAGATTGACCTCTGCTTGTGGTTTCGTGTACTCCAGAGAATTTTCAGAACTTACTGGAAAACTTTGCTCCTGATTTACTGAGTTATGTTCTGTCCATGAAAACATAACTTGTTTTTATTAGGTGTCTACTACTTTTGGAGAGTTTTCCTTTCTCTAACTTCACCCCCACCTGCCACATTTCTTCTTCCTATTTGTCTCTCATGTTGACACTCAAATGTCAGCTTGGGTGGCCTTCTTCCATATTCTCCTTTGCAGGACCCAATTGACACTTCTATTTGTTCTTTACGTATCCAAGCATAGCTAGCCTAGCATAGATTATTTTTCCACCTTTTGTTATTTTTTATCTATCTATGTAAGTACCTTGCATATTTTACAGCTTTCTGTTCTTTTTATCATTGTATTTTCATTCAAAACTAAAGTAATTTTTTATCTGCTTTGTAAACACACAAATTAATAGTGATTGTCTTATATGGACTGTGTGGGGACACATCCAGTAGTTAGTTTAGGTCTTCTGCTTTCCTATGCAGAGCATGAGCTATATCTCTGCCATTTTATTTGCAATTTAGTAAATTGATAACCTCAGATGTTGGGATTTTCTGTGTTTTCTTCTAGCCCTGCCAGTTTTCATTATTTTACTCCCTGACTTTATTATGACTATTTTCAAGCTCTTTTCTTTTGTACATATATCTAAGACAGCCTCTTTTCCTTCTTCAGCTTTTGGGTACAAATCTATACCAGAAAAGTGATCAGTGTCATTGTGTGGCCCATGGTACAGAGGCATTAGAGGTGAAACTGAGGCCTATATCTAACTGTCTAGCCTCAAAATTCAAGGTTAAAAAAGCAATAGAAATTGCATTTCACCAATAGACACAACACTAATTCAGATTACTCACAAATTATAAGGTGTGTAATGCAGAAACTCTTGCTAATATAGTCATAGTTTGTCCATCAACGAGTTTACGAGAACTACACTCTGTGTTTTGTGCTTTGGTTAGGTATTGACATAACTATGAATTTCAGAGAATCAAAGAAACAAGTAATTGTTGGCTTTAAAGACATTTTTCCATTAACCAAAAAAAGTAGGCATTCCAATTTTATCTTACTAAATTCTCAGATATTCGGATATTCAAGAGTCCTCTCTAGTTTTATGTTCATTTTTGTGACCTCTATTCCCAAGGTCACCTCACTTTTTGAAGCTGCACTACTTTTAGCCATGAGAAAAAATAACAAAATGGAGTAGTAGTAATAATTGAAATTCAAAGGGTTTCCAACCTTATAAAAGAAAACTTTGAAAAGTACTGCATAAATCAGGTCAATGTTATGGTTTGAATTTAAAATGTCTCCCAAAGCCTTCTCTGTCTAGAAGATGATTGTGGGAAATAAGGGGACCAAGTGGATTAATGTATTGGTGATTTCATGTGTTGTTAAGAGGTGGAAGCTGCTTGGAGATGAGTCACTGGGGATGTGACCTAAAATCTGCATTTCCCTTGGCAGTTCCTTCCTGGTCTTTCAATCTGCTTCTTGCCCATGGCAGGATGAGGGGCTGTTTGTTCATCTTCTAAATTGTGAGCTAACATAGACTTTTCAGGGGCAGCTTGTTTGGGACCTGATCCCAGAGAGGAGTAATTTTTAACCCCCTATCTTTTGTTTCTAATATATATATATATATATATATATATATATGTGTGTGTGTGTGTGTGTGTGTGTGTGTGTGTGTGTGTGTGTGTGTACTTTTATTCTGCACCTTGAAAAAATAAATAAATGAAACTTTTATTTTTCCATAAATTGTGGGTGTCAGTTAGTTTATCCTAGAGATGAGAAAGAGACAAAGACCCACACCATATAAGTAATATCAAATATGAGCAAAAGCTCAGAACGAAAATTTGTAAATTTTGGCTAAGTGACAAAGCACAGGATAAATTAGCCATCTTATTTCACTTTTTCCCACCCAGTGGTGTCAGATGGTTGTTCAGGAGAAACACATTTTTTGTTTGTTTTACATTTTTCCTACTCACTCTTAGCCATTGCCTTTGTTTGAAAATGTTCTGTACAAAAAGCGACCCATCCACTGCTACACCATATACCTTGTTGAACATGGTTTTACTTACTGATTCCTATTATTGAGGGCAAATGTTACACATACTTAATTTTACCGCCTTGACATTTTTGCATTACTTAATGCTTGCATCCATTAGCTCCTTTCCCATTAGCTCTGCATCACAGAGCCGATCCACAGAACCCTCTGAGGTCAGATCCACGTCGAGAGGGACTGAATGTAAATTGCAGTGCTTTAGAATGAGAAAGAATTACAAAATGTCATTTTGACCTGCTCCTTATTTTACAATTTAAAAACAAAACTGAAATCGAAATCAATATTCTGTTCTTCCAGCTCCATATACTCCCTGCTCTCCAAAAAGTCACTCTTAGGGCTGATCTGACCTAGAGATTCAAAGTGGAATTTCCAAGTACAGTTGGAAAAACTCAAATTGTAGGATATAACAGCTGAATGCATACTTGAGTTATTTCTTTTGCATTTAAAATAAAATAATTGAGATGATTGTAATTTTAGTACTTAGAGAAATTTATTAACTTCATCTATCTATCTATCTATCTATCTATAATTGAACTGATAAGTGATCTTTAAGAATCTTACATAAGATGTTTGCCGATTGTTCCTTGTAAGATGATCATACAAAATTGAACAATTCTCTCAACCTATTTCTGGGTAGAGAAAAAAAACCCAGTTCAAATTTCTGTTATACCTAAGTTAGAACTTTTCTTCTTTTTAGGTCATCGTTTAGGTGATTAAATCAGTTACAGTCATGTCACTAGCATGCAACCTAGCTCCTAGATTTATAATATATAAATCTATAAATATTTATAAATATAATCATACCATTTATTTAGTAAAAAACTAAATGTTAATAAGAACCAATATTATATGTATATAATTCCTTCGGTTGTATAGTTATGCACAAAGCAAGAGTTGTAAATGGAGAGTTAGGAAACAACAGAAGTATCACGATATGGCCACTGCAGCCCATTCTAGGGGTGGGAAGCTGACCAGAAGAGTGGTGAGTTAGGTGGTGAAGTGAGTCAGATGCAGGATATGAAAATTTTTAAATATTGCAAGGTTTCTCTGGTTTGAGAAACCCAGAATACAGGCGATCTATAGAACCAAATAGGTCTGACAGTGGGCGTTGTATGGGGAAGAGGGTACTGTGGGAAGACCAATCATGGGGAGAGGAAGAGTTTGCAACGGTGATGGAAAATACATGTGCACAATAGACTCAAGTTCAATGCAAAGTGTGACAATACACACTGAATCTATTTTCCCCTAGAAGATACATTTTGATAAAATACTTAAATATTTGTCTAGTCAGCTGTCCTATAGTTGGGATTAAGTATCTAACACAACTTAAAGAGAGGTTAAATTGGCTCACAATATCAAACGGTCCAGATGAGGGTAATCTGTCTCCAAGGAAGGAACTTCTTGATAAAAGAGTTGGTGAAGCAAAGCTACTTACTTCCAGGCCACGAAGAAGCAGAGGAGGGGAGCAGAGCCACAGAGGACGAGAAAGGGGACCAGATACACCCCTCACAGAGGCTCACCTAGAGGTCTGCTTTCCTAATCATCTTGGTGGCTTTCAAGTCAATACTCTGAGTCTCCACCTTAACCATCACAGTGTTTGGTAAGCCTCAGGCTCAGTGTTTTCTGTAATTAACAAGATCTTGACTCATAAATTTCATCTATATTATTATCAATTTATTTCTTTGATATTTAAGAGCCCTAGACAATTTTTCAAAATACTTTGACCGGGTTTAAGAATAATCAATATCTAAGTAAATTCTTATAATAAGTTGATTCTGGAAGAACAGGGAATGCTGTCACTTAAGTGCGACTCTTGTTATCTAGGAATGAGGAAGAGCTTTCACTCATGGAGGCGCACTGGAATCTTAGGCTTTGCTTTGCAAATCCAGTAACTTTGTTTCAGGAACTACCTATAAGCTTCAAAGGTCTTTAAATACAATTTAATCAGTATGTCTTCGGGTAACGTCTCTTAGGAGTCCCAAATACGAATAAAATTCGCACTGCATTAATGCAGGAATTTTAGAGACACCTCCTTCATCTAGAAAATGAACGTGTAAACACTAAATGAACTATCACACTTAATTTAGATTTCTATTCAAAGTTTTCTTTTAGGAGCATTTACATGAGTGACTCAGTACAGATCTTAAAATTGCCTTTTGAGCATCAAAGTACAGTAACAGAATTGGGGATTTATTAAATACATAGACAAATTCAGAAACTAAAATAATTTCATGAGGTTAAGTGGGCCAGAAATTCTTTGTTCCTATATCTAAAGGATAAGAAGCCCATGGTAGAATATAAATTGAAACCTCAGCTAATTTCTGTAGTATTGTTTTGGTCTTGTTGATTTAAATTAAAACTCAAGCTCCTTTTGTGTGCTTGTAGACCACAGTTAAAATGTCACTGGAACAGATAAGTGTTGAAATGGAAGCATCAAGATCCTAATTTGTTACTTTATATCTGTTTTCCCAGTCTCATGATGAAAATCATTGACTCTGTAGCAAGGTCTTTCACCAGAAGACATAGAAATTGTTAGCAATAAATTTTGTTATTGTAGTCACAGTCCTAAAATGAATATTACTAAGTTTCTTGGCTTAACGTGGCAACCATGTTTGTGCCCTTCCATGAGCTCTTTTATTAGAGCTACCTCAACTCCAGCTTCCATCCCTCACACGGTTTCCACTAAGGGCTCCGGTGGGAACTGGATGCCTGTTCATCAATCTATCCTGAAATACAAATGGATGCTGGGAACATTGGAGTATTACTGCCTTTTGGGAGCTACCTTTAACTAAGGACTGTCACAATTTTGTGGATAATGCTAACCTTGGTCCTCATTTTTGTAAGCAATAGACTTTTATACTTTTAACGGTTTCCTGTAATTCTGTAGAAGTGAACACCGTTTACCCAAGGTGACTTGTTGCTTGCCCTGTTTCTTGTCTTCTCCCTTTGCTACCCCTTTACGCTCTGATCTTAATATTGTTCTGAGATTCATTTTTCCAATACTCTATATACTCTATCATTTGTCTCAAGTTCTTTTTACAGAAGAACGATAAATTCAAAACCAATGCATTCATAAATGTTTTGTTGAAATATTTTATCAGTGTATAGTTTAACCTGTTGTATTTCCTTTCCTTTATTTTTTTAACTTAACAAGATAACTATTAAGGGCATTAAAATGCATTCTGAGTAGTGTCTTTAAATGTAGTTCATGAGAGAAAGAAGGATAAAGTTCTAAATGCTAGTTTCCTGTTGCAATTATTTAATAGTGTTTTAAAAGCTCTGAAGGTGGGACAGCTAGCAAACGGTAAACAAAAATGACCATTTGTAAGAAATTTGAAATTCAGCAAGTTTTGAAGATGTGTACGTTTCTATGACTTGTGTGTACGTGTGTGTTTTGGGAGTAAATCTCCAATCAGGCTGTGTAAGTAATATGTAGGTGTGTTTAAATAGCACAGAGACTATGATCAACATTGAGAACAAGGCCACCTGTGCACAAAGAGAATGGTTGATGCCATAGAGAAGGACAATATTTTAAATGAAGGTATGGATTTGATGCTGAAGTCTGATATTAGCAAATAATCATCACTTTAAAAATAAGTAGGGTAAAAAGGAGTCATTTAGAATGCAAGTGATTGAGCAGTGATATTTTTCTAAGGTTTCTAATATTAGATGTGTCATATCTAGAGAACAGGCACATTTTATTAGGAATTGATCATAACGGCAAAAGAGATTAGGTAAACAGGGAAGATTAGGTAAAGATTGTCTTCCACGCAAAAGACACCAAGGCAATAAATGAACCCACACATGTACAAGTAGAGTCCTCAGGAGCCCGGAAAACATTTTTTTCACTCAAGTTTAAAGGCCAGTAGTATAAGTTCAGCCTGGAAACAGGCTCTGTAGCAAATGATTATGTTGGCAAGAAAGTCCACAATTTTAGAAAGTACCTATTAAGGATTTGACACCCAGGGAAACAAAAATGTGTGAAAAGCAAAGATAGCAAGAGGTAGAGACACTAAATGTAGAACAGGGCAGGGACATGTACACTCGCACAATTTTTTTTTTAAAAAGGTCAAGATAAGATCAGAATCGTATAACCAAAGTCTGGATAAAGGTCAATGACAAAACTGCAACTTAATTTTATAAACACGTGATTTTAAATAAAATACACGCATACACGATCCCTTGCAATATTTTATTTATGGGACAGAATCTTAGAAACAATCTATTCCCTCCAGAGGGATGATTATCAGACTTAATAAAGGAATCAGACGTTAAAATTATGTATCATTATACCATTATGTTAGTGTATAGTCAAAAGGTCAGAGAAGAGTGACGTAATGCGCTGAGTAATTCAAAGCTAATTCAAGAGACACACTGTCTGGGTTTAAATGTTAGCTCTTCATAGACAAAATGACTTACATTTACCAAGCTTCAGGTATTTATTTGAGAGATATAAATAAAATAGCACATGTGCAATTGTCAAATGCAATGCCTGGCATCAAAGGCTATTGGCCAACAATCACAAGGCATCACTTAAGTCAGGAATATCTGGGTTTGTTGCCGTACCAAGGGAGAAGTAATAGGAAAAGCTGTGTAATCTGTCAGTGGTGAGGACTTGTAAGGGAATCATTGCAAACACGTGTCTTAAAAGGATAGTGAAAAAGTGAACATCTATTTTAGATTGCACTTTTTTAGTATTGTGGGGCCAATTTCATGAATCATAAGTTTTGCATAATATACAAAAGAAACGAAGATCCTATAGGGTGATCATAGACAGGTAAGTATTAGTAGCAACATATGATATTTGCAGGGACACGCTTAGTAACTTTTCCAACTCTGGTGTATCCTTCACTTAGCATTCAAACCTGACTACTGTGCAGGTTTTGTTCTTCTCCTGGTGCTCCGTGGTAACAAGCAGTATCTGTCAAGTATTCTGTATATCTTACAAAAAAATCTTTATATTTAGTAGTGTGCAATATGGCAGACAACCTTCTAAAATGTTCACTGAGGATCCACACTCCCAGAAAGTCATGCCATTGGATAATTTCACTTCTTTGTAAGCTGGGTCTAGTAATTTACTTCATAATCATAGAATATGCAAAGAGTTATAGACTATCACTTGTAAGCTTGTAATGGAATCTATAATTTCTGACTTGTCAGTACCCTCACCCTAGCTGTAACCTTCATGCAGTTTCCCATGACTTCTTGGCCTGTTTGAGAAAAAAATTCTGTCATATTGGAGTGGCTCACTTGTCAACAACAGAAGAGGGTTCTTAACTCATAAGGACCTGAGGTGAGGTCTGTTTAAGGTCTCGCGAAGGACGGAATCTTTCCCATGAGCACGTGAGTCAGATTCGGAGTATGTCCTCCTATATGAAAACCTAAAAGGACAACATTCCTAGCCAAAGTTTGAATTGCTGCCCTTGAGAGACACAGAAGAAGAAAACTCAGCTACTCCACCCCTGGCAACTGTGAGGTAATAAATTTGTTTGAAGCCAGTGAGTTTTGAAGTAATTAGTTACTATTCAGGGAAAAATTTTACTCAGCAGGCTCAGGTTGATCAAAGTGGTAAGATTCATAGACTAGGCTGTTTATCAGGAGCGGCCATTGGCTGCCTCTTGAGACATGACAAAATAGCACCGAGGCTTCTTGATCCTGAGACTCCTGCCAGCAAATCTTTGAGTCTTAAGCTGGTTTGGAGAGTTTCAACACAGGTACTGAGAAAAGCCTAGGATTTTCTGCTCTCATTTTCCTCAATTAAGCAAAACAAAATCTAAAAAGAGATAACCATTATAAAGTGAGTACTAGTCTGGTAATTTTCAGGAGAATACTCAGCACTCCCTCTTGAAATAATGACAGTATCACAAAAGGCTTCCTAGGAGGAAGTAATGAGTTTCTGGCTGAGTTTCCAATGTGTTTTAACAGAGACATTTCTTCAAATTTGTTTTGTCTGATATTAAGGTTTGTATTTTGGACTTTAGTGCTTAATATTTGCAGGGTCCATATCTTCATACATTTGGTCTCGTACTTAGTTATACAATGTAATATGTCTTCAGCATATTATGCAGTATTATTTTCATCCATTATTAAAATAGTTCCCTATTATTTAGGGTTTTCCCATTGACATGCAGTGTATTTATCAATGTGGATTTATAGGGATGCATTATTTTGCTATTTCCTCTAGATGTGCTCTATTTTTTTAAATCTAAATGTTAAGTTATTTTCATCCACTTGTGGAATATGTAAGTTATTTTAAGAAATCTATTTTTCCTCTTGGCTTTTTAACTATTTCCTTGTGCATTATGTCTTCGAGTATCCTGTAAAGGTTAGACTTTGAGTTTATATTTAAATAATCAATTTAAACTTCATATTATCCCACTATATGTAATTTGCCAAAATCTTGCAATTAAAACCTGTATTTCTATTAATGACCTCACACCATTCATTATGCATTTTTGTCAGAAATGTTTCATGTGAATGCCTTTTAAGACAATATTTTTCCATTTAAATAGTCAGATGTATTTTAAAGGAACTAGCAGATAATGTTTATATTAAAGGGTATAAGACATCATTTAGGTCTGCAGGAAGCTTAAGGAAGATTGAATCCTTATTTAATGAATGAGTGTTACATAAGAATCTATAAACAATAAAATGAGATAGTTACTAGAAAACACCTACTTTTATATGAGAGAGCCTTAAACAAGCTTGGCTTGTGAAAGATCAAAGGTGTGGCTAAGTGGGAAATGTAGAATCCCTTAAAAGACCCACTTAAATTTCATTTTGCAATCTTTCTAAAACTGCTTTATCAAGCCCTAAAGAATATTTACATTAAGACCCAAAACTAGTTTGGAACCTCTCATCCAAACCAGACCTGGCAAAGAAAAGCTTAATTGACATTTTTGATCTACTATCTTAAATTGTTTTCTGTTGATCAGCAAAATACAATGACTGTTTTTGATCATATCTAATGCTATATTATATATTCTTAATATTATTCATAATTATTAAATACTGCGATACTTCCTGTATCTATTTCACCTTATGAATAAAGGTTCTGACTGCAATATAGGTCTTTGTGATTCTTTATTCATTAGATAATATATTATAGTGGTTTCTTATTTTAAATATTATTCTAGCCTATTATCCATGAGAATTTTAATTTCTAATGGAATCAGCATTATAGTTTCATGGGTTTGTGAAAAATCTCTAATTCATTCTAGTTTTTCAAAATAAAATTTTTAATCAAGTTTTTCCGAGGGAATATTTTACTTATGTTTGTACTCATATATATTTTTACTTGAATTGAAAACTAATAGTGTTATTAAAAGTATGTCCAGATGCATTTTTGTAGCCTTATTCTTTTAGTGAATTTGATTGCTTTGGGATTTGGTTTGCTTGTACTTTTGTAACATATGGATATAAAGACTTTTAAAATATCATGTACTTGAAAGATATTGCAGATAATTTTTCAGTGTTTATTTAATGTTTTAAAACTTCTTTAAAGTACTCCATTGAGTCTCTTGAAGGACACATTTTATTTTTACTTGATATATAGTAAAATGAATACAGCAATCTCAGCATAAGTGAATTATGCTACTCAGTATCTAATTAGAATCATCTCATTTGAAAATATATTTAAATTTTGAAGAACTATAATTTTCCACAGTAAGAGATACAGAATAAAGTCAATGTTAAAATATATTTGATATACTGTTTTTAAGAAAACTAAATAAGTTGTTTTCTTTTGTACATAATTATAATTTATCACTTTCTTGATTTTTACTGAAAATATTTCAAAAATTTAATGTCTATGTCATAAAAATGTAAACTTTCTGTTATCTTCTCTTTCTATTTTTGGCCCAGTTGGGTACAATTTCTTAAATTACGTCTTGATTTTATATTCTAGACAAATTTTATACACTATTTTATATATCAGTTAGCAAGTATAAAAATTATTATTATTTATAATGTTTGATTAATTTATTTATTACTTGAACACCACTGAAAATAATAGGACCCAAAGAAAATATACAAAGAAAATATACTTCTGAATATCCTAATTTTCTAATCTTATTCCTATTTTAACTAGAGCAGCAAAACACCTTAGTGTAATATGCAAGTGACAAAATCGGCAGCAAAAGATGCCAGCAGGAATTTGATGTACCCTTAGTTAAGCAACATAAGTAAATACATTTTCTAAGAGGAAATACACACTCATGTACATCTACATTACACATATATAATACACAACAAGCATGTATGTGTGACATGCATCAACATAAATGCTTTAAATATTAGAGATATTAACTATTAAAACTATTAGATGCCATTAGGACCTCGGAAACATGCAATAGAGTTCATTGTTTAACAGTCTTTTCATCTAATATTCTAACTTTCACAGCAATAAGACTAATTCTAAGATTGAACAGCCCATATTTTCTCATTCTGTATCTCTGAATCTCAAGAAAGCTTCTCTGTTTTTGCTACCGTAAACTAGATTAACGCTAAAAAAGAACAAATGATTTTAAAGCAGTTTCACAAATATGAGTAACCACTTGCCAAAATCAGATTATCCAGAAACTAACATAACAGCAAGAGTCAATTCTACATTGCTTATTTATGAACTTGTTCAAGATTACATGGCCATGGATAGAAAATTTGTATTACTAAAAATGTATAGTTACCATAGTGATAAAAGTACCCAGCTGTGGGTGGTAATATATAATAAATATAGGTAAGTTTTCTGGAGGTAAAAATAAAATGCATATCACTCTTGACAATTTCTATAACTGGAATTTGGAATCACTCATCTCTTACATAGCCAAATTTTCTTCTAAATGCAAATATGGTCAGTTCATATAAGGTATACTTATGAAAAAGGTATTACATACAAAATATCCTTTCAGGTTTCTTCCCTATCCTTGAGAGACTTGCACTATTACATTTTGAAGAAAGTTTTCCACATTCTTAAATAATTTATGTTGTGTGGTATTTAGTTTTAAGCTGCCATGGAAACTGCCTGAAGATTTTCAGTTAAACTACAGGCCATACAGAATATAGACTTTACTTTTAACCGCCTTCTTCTTTAACATTAACTCTTGAAAATAAATATTTCTTATTATGTGAAAAAGAATAATAATTACCACATACTCCTTAGTAAAGATTAATGTCAGCTGAAGTACTGATGATCATCATGTCAGATTTCTCCCATGTTTATATGAACACAAAGGAAGGATCTGCTTCGTAACTGTTCTCAACCCAATGACCTTTCCATGTCTGGTTTGATAAAGTGTCAAATAATCAAAGAAATGTGAGTTTACGTGTCAAATTAAGTCTTGGTATGAAAAGACAGAGGGGAGAAAGGATCAGGTAGAATATTAGAAGACAATGATCCAACTCTGTTTTTTCAAATGCCTCTTTGAAACTACACTCAAAGATGTATTTTCTCACTGAAGAAAATTTCAAATTAATACTTAAATATACATATAACCATGTTAAGATCAAATTGTCTTCCAGAATTCAATTTACTTACTTACTCTTAATGAAATATAAAATTGATCATGAATATTGGAAAGGTTTTATTACTATCATATTGCATAAATTGTTTAATTTATTAATCACCGGCTGTGTTTATCACTCACAAATCATCATTACATTATAACACTGTAGCAGGTGCATACAGCCCTGTGTTTTTAGGCACTTTTCTCCTCATTGTTCATATGGCTTCCAGCACATTCTTTAGTTTGTCTGTGTGTCAGTTTCAGTTATTTACTAAACGCTAGAAAACAATAAGCTAGGCTTGTTGTTACAGGCTGTTAATCGCACCATTCTGTGGGGTGGAAGCAGGAGATTTGCACATTATAGCCTGTCCTGGGTAATCTGGTGACTTACCAAATTCTTGTCTCAAAATCAAAAACAAAAACTGACCACAAGTGTAACTCAGTGGAAAGCCCCTGGCCTTGGTACCAAGTATTACACCCACACAAACACACACACACACACACACACACACACACACACACACACACACACACACA